>JAVIAB010000108.1:48861559-49244059 GCA_032433765.1 Megaustenia siamemsis
ATACAATAAATGCATTAATTATTAAATATTATTCCTTGCAAGTCAAGAGTCAAGTGGTAGTTACAGAGTGTAGGTGTGAATTAGTTGTGTGGTGTAGCTAATTGTATAAAATGCTCCATATGCCCTGTAACGTTTTCATCGGCGAGTCTGGTGACGCAATAACCTCTTCCCAGGTAAATGCAACCGGTTAGACTTAACATGGTAACGCGTCTAGGAGAAGGCCAACTCTGGTTATAAACATCTGCTGTCTAGCGGGTACCCGTTCAGGAAACGGACATTGGGAGTAAAACCTGATGAAAATTCCGGAGATGAAATCCCTAAGTCTGTTCAATGTTGATTTCAAAATTGCTCTGGCAACTCGTTTCATGCAGTTCGCACCAACCTGTTATTGCCCTGCTAGACCATTAGATCACACGGCTACGAGTAGAAAAGAAACATGTTGCATGGATATTAATTTGCCTCTTTCTATTTCCTCCCAAGCTCGCACCCTGGAGAGACCAATCCAGCTTCGCCCGTTTTGGTGTCGGCACAACACAGACAGCAGCAGTTACGGTTATATGTCATTCATCCCGTTTGGGGTAGGACATGACATAAAGGGCTGCTATCGACAGTGGGAGAAGTATATGGATTTCATTGGATAGCTAGCGTCAGCTTCAAGCTGGGCAGTCCATAAACAAACAGGTGCTATACTATAACGGTCTGGTTACCTTTTGGGTGTAAATGGCATATACAATACCCGAATGGCAGACTGTTACCATCCAGACATGAGAAATCAACAACCAAAAAATTTAACCTACGATTTAGTTCATGGAACGAGTGTATCATTATCTTCTCTTCTGCTCCCGTCACGCCAAGTGGTGTATAGGGAATATGGTGTTAGTGACCATACATTTTACAGACATTCAACACATGATTTTTGGGGTAATGTGGTCGGCATTACGCCCGTGCCGCTTTACTTTACCAGAAAAAAAACCGGTACCCATTTAAGGCTGGGTGAACCCGGCAGCCGTCGATTGGGATCGAATCCTACCTCTTGTCCGTTGTAGTCCAGCTCACTAACCACTGAGCTAATGCGGCTCGATTTTAGCATGCAAGCTGACAATTTGCACAACAAAAACAGCAAACTGACAATTAAAACACAGCCCCCAGTTTACATTGTTAGTTCCTTCTCTGTAGCAGCGAATCATGTACAACTTATATAAAGTCGGATGTGTAGCTAAATGTATTGCATATGCGATGTTTGTGCCGTATTCCTGGTATCACCTGGAGGAACAAAGTGACAAACGTAGAGATCCTCACTCGCACAGCCCTCGGGAACATCTACACGAGGCTCAAACAACTTTGGTTGCCCTGGCTTGGCCACGTCCATCCTATGAGATGGCCGCATACAAAATGATATAATCACTGTACAATTAGTAGATGTCAAAAGAACCAGGAGGCGCTCAAAACTTCGATTTTTAGACGCGTAAACGTGACATAAAAATCTTCGACATAAAGCCTGCAGCCTGTATAGAAATAGCTTCAGACTGCAATCTTTGGAAACACACTCTTAAGCTCCAACTCAAACAAGAAGCAGACAGATTCATAGAAAAACAATATACTCGACGAAAGAAAAGAAAAAAAATAGTTTCTATTGATGCTACAAAATCCATAGTCAACTATGACTGAGGGAAGCAACAATTCCTCACAAACTCAGCTCTCAGTGCAAGGCTTGGACATTAACTGTCATCGTATAACAAACAAATCGAAATCGAAAGACGAATGTGGCTGACCACTGTGAAAGAGGTTGGGGCCTCATCATGCACTAGTCCAGAGAAAGCAATGGAGAGGAAGTCAAACCCATGTCGGAGGAAAGATCTAATAATAAGCACTTGGGCTCTACATCAGAAAGGAAAATTGGAAAATCTTAATCAAGAAGCAGAACGAATAAACATAAACAGTTTAGGCATATCAAAGACAAGATTGAGAGAAGTTGGGTACATAGAGGACGAAAAAAAAATACATTTATATTCTCATGAAACACAACATAATTTCAAAAGGGGGAGGGGGTAGGGATACTAATAGAAAGTGACCTACACAAATATATAATTACCCCCTGCATTTACAATGATGGAATTATATTACTCAAATTGAAATCAAAACCATCCGACGTAGCAATAATGCAGACATTCGCACACACTCAAGAATATACAGATGAACAAATAGAGGCATACTATAAAGATCTAAATAAACTTTTTATTCACATGAAATCTTCGGACATCTTGATTGTAATACGCTAAAGTAGGAAAATGTAGATATAAGACCATTATAGGAAATTATGCTTTAGGATAAAGAAGTGACAGAGGCGAAAGATTAATAGAATTCTGTGAAGAAAACAGGCTGGTAATATGTAACACAAACTTTGAGCAAAAGAAAAGAAAACTATACACATGGAAAAGCCATGGAGATAAGAAGAGGAACCAAATACATCGCATAATCATAAAATATTGGTTCTGTAATATCGTAAAGAAAGCCAAAACATATCCAGGAGCAGATATTAACTCAGATCACAAACCTTTAATGGTTCACATGAAAATCAAACTAAAGAGAAACAAGCAAAACAAACATTCATTTAAAAATACCAATAGATATAACAGCTTTAAATTAGAAAGTCATTAAAGATACCTATACATTACAAGTAAAGAACACATATCAGAAGCTTATAGAAGAAGGAATTGAGCAATGCAGAAGAGAAAACCCTGATGAAAAAGTCCCAACCAAATGCAGTGCATAAAGAAATGCATACAAGACACTTGCGACACCTTACTCAAAGAAAACAAAATGGATAACTAACACCAGCTTAGAATGCCATGAAAAATATACTAACATCAAAACAAATCGGGGATAAAACTAAGAATAGAAAAATGTTATGTCTTCTCAAAATTCATTTATGGTGCAGAAACATGGACATAGACAAGAAAACAGAACAGAGAATTGAAGCCTTTGAAATGTGGATATATAGAAGCATAGGTGGAATTGGATGGAAAGAACAGAAAACAAACGATGAAGTCTTAAAACAACTAAAAATGAAAAGAGAACTACTAAACACAATTCAAACAAGACAAATTTGATTTTTGGGCCATGTTAAAAGACACAACCGCCTACTAAAAGTAATCTTGGAGAGGAAAATGCAAGGTAAAAGAGGGAAATGCATTCCAAGGTTAACATGGACGAGTAACATTAAAATATGGAAGATGGACAAATCAGCTTATGACAACCTGCACCATCAAAGCAAGAGACAGGGCGGAATGGCGCTCTATGGTGGCCAACCTTCGCTGTGGTGATGGCACTCGATGATAACAAACAAATAGAGAGCTTTCTTACACACATGAGTCTCATAGGAGTAAAGTTGATTGTGGCAATATTGACCAAAAAAATATTCGACAAATCAAGTGTTGTGAATGCGACCTTCCATCGTCAAGGCATGTTCTGCCCTTTACGTCACATTGGTGCTGTTCATGACCGTTGTTGGATTTGCTTCACGCAAGTTATTTCCATGTTACTTATTAATGTGAAATGCTTCGTCAGCAGCAGTTTTATCTCTTTAGGAAATTTGCACCGTGTTCTGTTCGTCGTAGGCTACAATCACTAGAGTAAACAAGAATCTAAAGGAAGCGAAATTGTTGTTTGTACGACATTTTTGTTTACTACGTCATCGTAATCGCATGAAAAGTGTTCCTTGTTTCAGTTTCCTCATATTCCAAGTCCATGGGGGACTGGTTGGTCTCGAGGCAGGACGGTGGCCTCGGGACAGAGAGGTTGTGGGTTCAAATCTCGGCTCCACCGGTTGGGATTTTTATTTATGATTTCTCTCTGCGACAACCACCCCTGGTCTCAGCAGCGAGTCCCGGCTTGAAACGTCAGTTACTCATTGACGGCAAAATAACATGAGTACCTCCGAAGTCGGAGTTATCTGCTTGTGCGGCGAGGGACCCCATTTGCACACGGCTGCCAGGGAAAATTGGATTAACACGCAAAATTCAGTTCATAGTCTCTAGGGACTTCGTCAGAGTTGAAAGTTGGCGAACGCAACAACAACAACATTTAGAAACAACAAATTACGTGATTTTAACACGTAACACGATCACGGCCAGAGATCATCCCTTAGAGAGACTTGTCGCTCAGAATGAAGTGATAAATGATCAACGAAGAAACCGTGGAAAAATGAAATAGCAGGCGTCAATACCCACCAGGAGACACACTACAGAAACGTAATACAAAGAATGTTTTTTTTTATTTTATTCTATGTAGTTGGCATCGGATTGGAGGAAAGTAGCAAAGCACGTATGTGAGCAACACAATAAAGTGACATATTTGTATCTTTCTATCATAGTGGACATAAACTGCAGACAGTTTTGTCTGGTCATGAAATTGGAAATGCCGTAGATGATTTATGATAATCGTTTTACAAGGAGACGTATCATTTAAACACGTCTTGTTGTTCGTTACATCCGGAGTTCAATAATACAGTCAACAATACTGTTGAAATGGACCGCGATGATTTTGTGGTAGCTACAAGTGTTCAGGACATGAAAGTAGCTGAAGTTGTTGTTTTATGGTAAATGGAGGCTCTTCACCAGGCTTTTACAGTTTCAGTTAATCATATTCCTTAAAAATTGAAAAGAAATACATCGGTTAGAGTCTCAGAGAAGTCCATTGTTGACGCAAATGTATTTCACAATTGTTAGATCTTGGGGGAGGCGGGCAGGGGTTATGGAAAACGCAACTAACATGTTGATGTGACTAAGGACGGTAGATATGACGAACATAAAAGTAATGGGTCGTTATAACATTATAGAAGATCTGAGTTTAAATGAGTCATCGATTTAAATACTGAACATCTGTCACCATGACCAAACAGAAAGAATTAACTAAGAAGGGTATAATCCAGACAAAAGCTCTATACAGTGTGTGGAAAAAAGCATTGACAACAAAGTAGCGTTGGCGTATTCAATCCACAGTTTATCAAGGGTGCCTTAGAACAGACATTATGTAAATTACCGGCATCTTTATCAATAGACCAGGATTTACCAGGGAGTAAAACTGTAAAGGAAGAATGTCTGGAAAGTGTTTTCTCCTCTATCAAATACATTTTTGCCAAACAATATTTTTGGTCAAAGTGAATGACTCCTCATTTGAAGGACACGAAAGCCGCCCAAAGAGTAAGGGAAAGAGGGCAAAGCAAGGACTACTGATCATTGAACTAAGCAGACCTTTAAGAAAGTTCATCATTTAGTGCCTCCAGTTCATGGTGATACCTAAACGAGTATAGCCGCTTATTACATACACAATTAGCTCAAGCACTGTGGAAGTAATAGATAGACTAATTAGCAAGTACACACGAAAATGGCTGGGAGTACCACCAGGACCGACATATGTTGCGCTGTATTGCAAAAAAACTAAATTCAAACCAGATCACCCTAATTACTATCCAATAAAAGATCATGAGAACGTTGTAAACACATACTATTCCTCGGCAAGTGTAGCTGAATTGCGTATGGCTTCAACATAAACATAATAGTATTAGCCAAACGATATCTTCGTTCTGAAGCCTCAAAATGGCAGTTTCCTAAAATGGAACAAAATTCCATAACATGTGGTTTTGCACTATACATTACTACTATAGAAAATATATGCAAATAGAAAACGATACCTTAATCCTGGACGTTTTCTGCAAACTCTAAAATAACCCGTTTTTTTAACATAAAAATAAAAGTATAATTTGGTTTTGTATTTTATAACTGCTAAATGGGATGCATACGAACTAAATTAAGGAATGAACCTAATAATAATAGTTTTCTATCTCTTGAACTAAATAGATTCGTCATAATAGATCATTCCAGAGCGAACACCGCTGTTCAAAGGACAAATATATCTATTCTACAATGTCAGTGAAGTTATTTTGAGAGTTAAAAGTTAAACTCTCAGAATAATGATCTCCAAAATACGTGCACGTTTGTTAAAGGCACTTGATTCCAACACGATATGGGTCATAATTGTAGTCTATTTTATGTTGGCATTTGAATGTCTTCAACTGAAAAGGGCCATATCTTCTGCTAATTCGAAGTCTTCTCTGATTGTAATACTCGCTTGCCATTTGGTGTTTCCTTGCTCGTCACCTACCGCACGACCTCATCGATTATTATTACTTATAGCATTCATCGCGGGAGATACTGTGCAATCCATTTTTGACAATACAAGAACAATAGTTATTAAATGTTATGTAGAACCAGTCTTAATATATGGCTGTGAATCATGGACAATAGGACAACAGACAAGACAATAACTGGAGGCTGTAGAAATGTGATTTTACAGAAGTATGTTAAAAATAACATGGGCAGATAAGAAGAGTAATGAAAACGTTCTGGAAGAGGCCAAAAAGAGAGCTAATTTCCAATATTAGGAAGAAACAATCGTCATTTTTTTGCCATGTAATGAGAAGAGAACAGCTGGAATATGTTGTAACAACTGGAACAATTTAGGGACGAAGATATATAGGGAAGCAAAGAGAAAAGATACCAGACAGCTTAAGAGATTGTTTTGGCAGAAGGTCAACAACAGAAATGATAAATATCTATCGAGATCGACCGTTGTGGAGAGAGAAGATCACCTACGCCAGCAGGCCCGGTACATGATGATGATGATGATGATGATGATAGCATTTATTGACGAAATATGATAACTTCTGATGAAAGAATATGTTTTTTTTTTAATTTTTTTTTAGCAGAAAACCTTTTAGAACAACTGCTAGTATTAAAGGAAGTAATAGAAAATATCGTTTGACATTTGTTGTGCTATGATCAGCACTGCGATTGTCTTTCTTTGTGTAGATATTCGATGAGATGTTAATTCAGATGAATCCACTGACACGAGTGGTTTAGCAATTAAGGATTTTCATTCGTTTGCAGTGATTCCGGGGTTTTTGGTTACTATAATAGAGAATACGAAGGAAGACAGTGCATAGATTTGGAATAGTCAGAAATGTGAAACGTCGAAATAATGATATGTGAATATGAATTAACAAGAATGTGAAGGTTCATCAGACCAAGTGTTTCACTGAATTGCATAATATATTTTTTAAATAAAAGATAAAAATGATAGATTGTATGTGCAAATCAAAGATATTTATTGATTATTATGTTGATTTGAATATAACAAAAACACTACGGATGAAAGTGTCATCAAATAAACATAATCATGTATAGTTGACACCAAGTGTTTGAGAATATTAAGACAACTGATGCGATGTTTATAGCAGACTTCTTCCTCTTTTTTCCTTCCCCATCTGCCTTTCAGCGTCGAGGGGAGATATACTTTGCGGTCTTTTGCTCTTCTGTTCGCCTCTGCTGCTGTTATGTTTCCTAGTGCTTCTAATATTCCATCGACCCATCTTTTTCGTGGTCGACCCTTGGGTCTGGTGTTCTCACAACATTTGTTGAAGGCTCGTTGTGTTGTGTTTTGTTCTTTCTGCCTTGTCACATGGCCAAACCATTTTATCTGTTGTTTCCTTATATATTCAATGGCGGGGGCTATTCCTAGCTCTTTTCTCAGTTCCTCATTTCTGATCTTATCTCTCAGACTGTTTCCTGTCATTCGTCTAACACATGTAATCTCTGTAGAGTTTATTTTTTCTTATTGTTCTTGCATCTAGGGTCCAGGTCTGGCATTGTTAGCACAACGTTGGGATGAAGATTGTATTGTATAGTGCTCGTTTTGCCTCCCGAGTTATTTCCTTGTTGAACAATAGTGGACATATAATGTGATGTTTATTTATGTCTTATTGAGTTATTAAGGTATTTACGGGTCATCATCATTACCGTACGAACATGTCTCTATGTGCTCATATCCGCTCCTCAGCACATTCTCGTAGTATCCAGCGACTGACGACTCCAGTTCTGTGTTGGTTGAAGAGTCTTCTTATACGCCCAATAAGTTTCTCGTTTCTGGCTGTGCCCATTTTAACTCTTATTCTTACATCCGAAGAAGTAACGTGGACTCATGGTTTTCGAAGCCCTGTGCTCTACCCACAACTTGGAGGCCACTGATGTTGAAAAATCCATAGTTGAACATCTTCAACGACAGTGCAGCTAGCCAACCTATCCGTTATTTCATATCCCCGTATTCCCGCTTGTTGAGAGACGTAGACAAACTTGACCTTACGTATTTTTTTACTTCTGCAATGAATCTACCCATTACATGCGTACAGAGTTTGCCTCCACTAATTTTTATCATGCTCATCGAATCACTCATAATGTAGGCGTGGGTGTAGTCTTATGACTCAAACCAGATGAATGCCCTGATCACTGCCACCACCTACATCGTCATGCAACTCGTTGTCATAGCGTATTCACCACTGTCTTCCTTGACTATTCCGCCTGCTGATCTTGTTGTAAATGCCCAATGACTCCTTTTGTATCGTATTGCAGATCCGTCTGTATAGATCTTTCTCATCGATGTTATCCCATATGGGAACGTTGGCCTTCGGATTGACCATGACAGAGTTCTGTTCCATACATTTCCATGTCGAGTGTGACAATACACGGAAATGTTCACCAGCATGTTGAAGGCGCCGGTATTAACTCCATGCATGAGTTGATAAGTCCACAGACCTGTTTTATGACATGATCTGCTCGGCACACACATGATTTGCCTCTTTTTAGTCTGACAACATTCCCTGTATTGAGCTCGTGGTGCAATGGGTGCTCTTTATCTGCACTTATCTTCAGGTATGCTCGTGCCCTCCTGATCTTGATCCATTCATCCATGGTTAGAAAGTCAAGAAGATACCTCATTGCTACAAAGGGAGTGTCCCTTTTACACCCAAAGATAATGTCCATAGCTTCATTCTGTATTATTATCCAGCATGTCAATTTGCGCCGTACTGACAGTAAAAAATACCAGATGCAGTGTTGTGTGAGCTTTTAAGTATTGTGTGAATGGTATCGTTGTTATTCGGTGATCTTCTCCCAGCACTACATCCTAACACAATTTTGATAGGTACCCATGTACCCTCATTCTTACAGCCTCATTTCTTTAGTCAGTCTACTCAATGTAGCAGGCAAGCAGGGCCATCCCTATGTTCACATCAGAAGTGTGCCATATATGGCCTGTGCTCTGAAAGTCTGGTATGCCACTGTGTCGTGATGAAGCATTCATGCTCTGATGAAGGTGTCTGAAAGTGGCTAGCAATTTTTTTCCTGAGCACACATTCTTGCAAAAATTATCTCACAGCGTGCGAAGCTATGTCTTGGCCCTTTGTCTCTTGTTCCGCCAAGCTTCCTCGACTTCTACGTTACACTACGGCCGCTGCGTCCATCTCTACTGCCTCAGGGTAACCATGGAGGGACGCCCTGTTTAGTATGTCTGAATTTGCTAATGACAATCTGGTCTATGATCCCATAGTGGAATATTTTGAACTTCCATTCTGGCTTCTCTTTCTGCCTCTCTCAGTCAGGATGATATGTGGGTAGTAATTACTTCCGTGGAATCCCAGTACACTCCACCTGCAAACCGTTACAAAGGTGGAAGACACCAATACCAGATCTATGACACTATCAGAGTCCTCTTATAGAGTGGCCATTCTGGTTGCCCTTCCATAATTCAAGCACACTAAATCGCACGAAACCAATGCGTTCTCTAGGTCTTCTCCCTGCTTGTTGGCTATAACCCACTGGTTACCTCAAGCATTGAAGTCTTGAAAATGACGTTCTCCTCGGATTCAAAGAGAACCTGCCATTGCTGTGTGTACATCTTCCCATTACAGTCATACACATTTACAACCACGACAGGAACTGGGGTCTGCACCCTAACCACATGTATCTGCTATTCTTCACTGTCCTCGGCCATCAACCTCGGCTGCTACCATGTTGTTTCACACAATGATGATCAAGGTGTCGTCTATTATAGAAACAGTGAAATCCAGGGCTACTAAATGTCTTATCACCAGGAAGTGTTTCAAAATCACATTGGCGCCGCACAGTTACTTATCAAGAATGGACCTTATTTGATTTATGGAAGCACAGTTGCAGTATGTAACGCAAATATACTTTAGGCAGAGCCTCTGACACTTCGACCATTTACACATAGCTGCACTTTCACCATTTCTTGTTTTCCTCGATGTTGTTGTTTTGGCTTCATCTAACATTTCCTTGTCGTCATTGTTCATTGCGTCGCTGAAAGTAGATGTTGTGGATGATCTAGACTCACATGCACTCACTGAGTCGCACGATCCTGATCATGATTCCAGAACTGGTCAACTCCAGTTAGTCTGCTCTTTGGCACGTAGTTACACTGTGACCTTTATTTTCTTACCTTTAGCATACATACATGAAATTACACTTCCTTGCCAACGAACCAGCGTAAACGCACCACCATCTTGTGATGCGTAGGAAGCGCAATAATTTATTTATTGTTAGGGTCACCGTGAGAACATGTCATAAATGTTTATTCTGTCCACTGGTAGGTTGTTTCCATTTACTAATCTCATATTATTAAAGTTGTTTCAGGATAAGCTCATCAGACTACGAAACACATCTCTAATCATTCCAACTGGGGTCATTACTAACGACATAGAAACGTTGTCTTAATGAGAATGTTTGTCCCTGACACATTTCTTTCAATACATTTTCACATCATTCAGCTCATGTCTTGCGTGATTCATTTCCCTAGACATGTCCGGTATACATGGTCCCTGTCCCACCAACGGAAAGTTGAGAAGTGATTCTTCCTGTCCTCCTCATTAAGAACAATGAGTGAGGTCTTGGGGTACTAGTACAAAAGTTGTCATCAAACTTCTACATTGAGCTCTATCTATGGTCACTTTTTGGAACTCAATAAAACCGACGAGTTTACATTCCATTATTTGATGTTATCTTCCAAACGTTGTCTCTCTCTCTCTCTCTCTCTCTCTCTCACGTTCTTTCTTTCTCTCTCTCTCTTACTTCCTCTGCTCATCGTTCCTCCCCTTTTCACAGTTCCGCGCAGAATGGCCTTTGTGTTACTAATTCTACTTTCATCGACACGACTCTATGAGTTTCCTCATTGTAGATTTATAAGAACAGACATTGGGTTTATGGAAAACGAAAAATAAAATCACATGCAACAACAAAATATTGATAGAGAAAAGTTAAACTGAAGTAAACATATAATTTATGTTTCCTTCAAGGATTAAGACAAATATTTCGACAGAGAACGACATAAAGAACTCAAACGCTCGTAGACTGTGTGAAAGATTCAGATGATAATGAAAGCACATCACAATAATCACATCATCATCATCATCAAGTACTATGCCTGCTAGCATAGGTGATTATGTCTCTCCAAAGCGTTCCATCTCGACAGTTAATTATCATTTATGTTCAGTTATGTTCTTCAGCATAAACTATATGTTCTAAACTATATATTTTATTGGGAATACACTGAGATTTTATAAAACACAAAGTAAGAATCACCGTTACTACCCCGTTAGTAGTCAGGTATTACATAAACATGAAGGCAATCATATTTGTGTTAATCTTTTACCTATAGCTACTTAATAATGTAGGGGAAGACATAACTATGCGCAACATATCAGTTGTAGATGAATATGCAATTGCAAAAAAATCCACTCAGAAACAGTAATGTAAATCATGCTTTATTTGTGAGAGAATATGCAAACATTGGACGGAAGACTGTCATATATTAGAACAGTAAGGTCTGTGCTTCTCATTGTTTTTATGTCGGTCTGTTTAAGGTTTAATTTATCCCGTGCTAGTCTTGCAGTTACCACAAAAGAGGGGACACATAACAATGTTGCGGTGATGATTGCAACATAGTTCATAATAAAATCATCACTATATCGTTATCAGGTCGCATAACTGTTGGCCTAGTCTTCAAGTCTTATCACAACTTTCAATCTCACTGTTGTTTATCCCTTCTTCTTTTGACTTTCTCCCCAACCCTTTTCTGAGAACTTACATGATTAAAACCCACATTCTTCTTGTTTGGAACTATCGTTTCGACCACTCGCTAGCCCTACTCAATTCATTGTGGGCAGATTTGTCTATTAATTAATACATGGAGAAACTACAACAGAATAACCACACTAATTTTACAATAATTATCAAACACCGAAGGAGATACAAGTGAATTTGTTCGGACGTTTAAATGTGTGTATTTTATCACAGAGTTTACATAAACTACTGGGTCTGGGAGTGAGTCATTCGTATTTTGTCTTCTTTCAAAGCTCCACTCTTCTATCACTCCTATTGTCCATGTTGACATCCATTCCAAATTCAGCATGCGTGTTTATCAAACCTAGACTGGCTTAATATGATCGTATTTAATGCCTCACTCTACTACGGCATTAAATATAACAAGGAACAGTACCTATATATATATATATACATATATATATATATAACCTTTGACGTCTTAACAGACGTTTGCTGCAAGCAATAATAAATCAGTAGTTTCATTAACATATTAATTTTGTATGATGCATGCTGCTATGATGAACATCTCTCGTGGTTGAATCTGCCAATATTGGACAGACAGCTCCGTTCTCAGAACGAAGAGGTATTATGATGCCTGTCCTCATCTCTCTCCTGCGACTTTTGTCTTCTGAATTTGATATCAGCACTGTCACGTAAAGTGTGTCATTCTGTGTCATTTTAAAAAATATGTTCTCTTTTTGTTTTGTACTACGATATACAGCCACATATTTCCAGTTTCTTTCATTGATTGAGAATTCCCTCAGGGAAACTCTGCAAACAGCATTATATTTCAGAACTGCTCTGCCCTTTGGTCTCTTTTGGTCCTTAAGTTCGACATACAATATTTGTTTGAGTACTTTTATAAGTAACACAGAACACTACTTTTATAAGTACCACAGAACACTACTTTTATAAGTAACAAAGATAGGTACTTTTATAAGTAACACAGAACAGTACTTTTATAAGTACCACTAATAAAAGACTTCGCTTCCAAACATGGTGGAATGAGGTCACATTCGCTGGACCGCTGCAGAAGTTGCATTAGGGAACTGATTAGCTTCGGTTCTACGGTGTAATTTTCTGCGTCTGAGCTAATCAACTGATCCAGTTAGCAAAGTTCGCCGATGATAACAGGTTGTACTCACCTCATTGTTCTTCATTGTCAAGTCAAAAGTTTGTGAATATGACCTTCCACTGCCTAGCGATATATGCGAATTACGTCAACACATCGTGTGATGTTCCAAAACAGTCGATGTAATTGTATGACGCCAAGTTCTTGCATTGTACAACTCCTTGTTAAGCTCTGCTCAGTCTAGTCAGTAGCAGTTTTCACTTTGGAAATTGTGCATCAGCTTTTCGTGTGCTGTTGGCTGATTTTACTTTAGTAACAGGGATATTGTGAATGCAGCCATGGTTGTGTGAGCTACGTCAAAAGTTAGTCGCATAGCCCTAGGACGGTCGTACTCTAATCAATGAAAAACGGAGTGTGGTTTCGTACATGATTTGTCAGCATCGGTGAGACTCTCGGAAGTTCGTGATAGTTAGGAGGGTCTTATAGTCTGTTGTTTGATGTGTGATGGTGATGATCTAACCACCAACTAATTACTACATCAAGCTTGGGCAGATGGTGCTCGTAAATCTGGGAGGGCCGACAATCTAAGGGCAGAATCCCCCTACAGAAAAGACAACCTGCTGCCTTGCAGGAAGATTGGGGACAATCACAGGCTAAGGAAAGCAAACCTGAATAAAATGCTGGCTGAAATCGGATGCACTGCGCCACTAGCGCAGAACACAGTGCAACGTTTTAACAAGTAATCAATCAGACTGGATCTAACATACTCTAATTATGATAGAAACTACCGCTGACCGGAAAGGCTTCAAGAAACAGCTGAATATAATACATTGGAATGCGGACGGCATATACCACAAAAAACAAGCTCTAACATTCAGACTAGCTGAGGAGGAGATAGACGTTTCCTGCATCCAGGAAACCCATCGTAATCCTCAGCATAGATTTATGATCAGGGGCTACCAAACATTTAGACAAGACAGGGAAGGTCACAATGGTGGAATTCTTACACTTATTAAAATTTCCATCCCAGCAAAACTGATCGATGTAGTCACAAACGGAGAGGCAGAGATCATTGGTACAGACCTATACATTAACTCCGCTAGTATAAGGATATTTAATATATACTGTCCAAATGACAAATTACTGAAGCTGAGTCAATGGAAATAACACCATCAAAGTGTCAGGTAGTAGGAGACTTTAACAGCCACTCTGAAAGATGGGGATATAAGGAGTCCAATATTCGAGGAGAAGAAGCGGAAGAATGGGAAATAGACAACAACCTATTACTCATAAACTCTAGGGAGGACACCCCCCCCCCCCTAACCTTTTACTCAAGAAGATGGAAAACAACTTTCACTCCCGACCTAACATTTGCAACTGGAGACATATCTATCAAAATAACCAGAAACGTGCTGAACCAAGTTGGAGATAGTGACCATAGACCAGTCAAACTTTCAGTGGCTCTTGTTCACAAACCTGAGAAGAAACTACAAGCCATACAAGGAAATACAAAGACTAGAAGAGAAACTGGACTCTGCCAGAGAACTAGCTGAACTTGCTGAACACAGCACAGATAGCAACATTGCCTACAAAGCAGTCACGGCCAAATAAAGACGTGAGGTCATGATATCAGCAAGACAGAGCTGGATAGACAAAACAGAGAGCCTTAATCTAGACAAAAATGGTCATAAACTATGGAAACTTGCGAAAGCTCTGAGCGACGAAAACAACTGCCGACCGCCAGTATCATTAACATACAATCAGAACATCCTCACAGGCAAAAGGGCAGCAAATCTACTGGTATAGTCTTACAAAAACATTAGAAGAATAAACATCCCAAAAGACAAACAGAAAGCTGCAAGACGGGAAAACCAAGATGCAAAACACATGCATTTAGCACCAGAAGAGCATCAGAAGACCATCTTTACCCCAACTGAATTAGATGTTGCCCTCAAAGGATTGAAGCTCAAAAGTTCCCCTGGTAAAGATGGAATCTCCAACGAAATGCTTCTAAATGTGGAACAGAAAGCCAAAAGCCAGCTTCTAAGGATAATAAATACTAGCTGGAAGAGAGGTCGTGTGCCGGCAATCTGGAAAGAAGCTATTATGTGCCCATCCTCAAGCGTGGAAAAGAGCCACTAGACCCAAGTATCTATAGACCAATTAGCCTACTGAGCTGCCTGAGTAAACTCATGGAAATGCTGGTTAATAGAAGACTTATGTGGCATTTGGAGACAAAACAACAAATCGTATAACAACATAGTGGCTTCCGTCAGCACAGATCAACTGAAGACCTGGTCACCTACATTGCATAGCAAACAGAGGATGCTCTACAAGAAAAGAAACACACATTGGCAGTGTGGGTCGACATGGAGAAGTCTTTTGATAGGGTTTGGCGAGCGGGTTTAAAGAAAGGGCTTTTTAGACTTGGCATCCAGGGTCGTTTATTCAATTGGGTCTCTCAATTCCTTCAGGATAGAACGGCCAGAGTACAAGTTCAAGGTCAACTAAGTAAGAAAGTCTCTATCGAACAAGGTGTCCCTCAAGACGGATTCTTGTACCCAACACTATTTTTAATTCTCATAAATGACATCGTAATGGACATTCCAACCAGAATATACTCAGCAATATACGCAGATGATCTGGCGTTATGGGCACGCTAGGAAAGTATGTCGGTGGCTGGACCCAGGATGCAAAATGCCCTAGGTGAACTTGAAAAATGGACGAACACCTGGTTCTTACCAATCAACGAAAAAAAAACAACAACACATACAATTTTCAGCCTATCAAGAAACACACTCTCTGCAAACTTGAAGATAAAAGACCATACACTCCCTATTGACCAAAACCCAACATATATTGGTGTCACTATGAATCATGAATCGCAGAATGACTTGGAAAAATCAGATAGATAGAGCAAGGAAAAAAGCCAGAAAACGAACAAATATTATGAAGAAATTGGCAGGAACGGACTGGGGGGAGGGGGGGGGGGCAGACAGCAGTATTTTGAAAAGACTATACGTAGGAAGAGTCAGACCAGTTCTAGAGTATAGAGTCACAGCCTGAGCTATGGCTTCCAAATCACACTTTAGCAAAATTAACAGAACACAGAACCAAGCTGCCCGTATCATCACTGGTGCTATAATTTCTATACCTATCAAGACTCTAGAAACAGTAACAGGTTTACAACCCTTAGATGACAGACGGGTCACTAATATATTGCAACAAGCGGAGAAATATAGAAGGCTCCTTAGCCTCCGCATGCACCACAGAATAACTGGTTCCGGAATTGTACGACTATAGAGTAGCAACTTCGCTGCAATTGCCAATGAACTAACTACTGGAGACCCAGTACTTTCCAAAACAATATCGAAACCCTTGGGCCCATCTGATGTCTCCTCGTGGAAAACATAAAATAACAGAACTTAATGAAAATATAACAGGAATCATGAAAAAGGCACCCAATCAGACACAGAAGAAAAACACATACACGATACCTAACCACATGACTCTTGGTCCCACAAATACACAGATGGCTCTGCTACAAATGCTACCAGAAATGGAGGGGGAGGTGTGTTCTTGACGCTAAATAATCAGGACGAGATCACCAAGTCAATAGCTACTGGAAAATTCTCAAACAACTTTAAAGCAGGAACTCAGGCTTCATCGCAGAGAGAGAGTGAGAGAGAGAGATAGAGAGAGAGAGAGAGAGAGAGAGAGAGAGAGATTGGTAACACAGAACACTACTTTTATAAGTAACACAGAATACTACTTTTATAAGTAACACATAACATTACTTTATAAGTAAAACAGAACAGTACTTTATAAGTAACACAGAACAGTACTTTATAAGTAACACAGAACAGCACTTTATACGTAACACCGAACAGTACTTTATAAGTAACACAGAACAGTATTTTTATAAGTAAAACAAAACACATCATTTATAAGTAACACGAAACAACGGTTTTCATTAGGTTTTAAAGACAAACAAATTGATAGGACATTTCTCTCTCTCTCTCTGCGATCACGACTCAATCAAAGTAGGATTCCAGACTCTCTCATGAAGTCAGCTGACTGTTCAAGTGATTCGATTGCCCCATATTGTTTCTCTTCCAGGGAGGTGGGTGTGGATCACATTACTCTTCTCAAGATTGTGTACTGGGGCAATCCTGTAGAACATGTTTTGTAGTCATATTTTCCAGTGTACAGGGCATAGGCTGGTTGTACCTATTTTGAATTTGGCGAACATGTGATAGGACATTTAAAAAAAAGGTTTACAAATATAAACCATAAGGTATAGATGAATAATCAGGAACAAAGAATGGGAACATTTAACGAGTGGCCGCCTTTCCAAAGGGGTAGAGATTCTACCACTGGTCGGTACACTTATCGGGGGACGATCAAGATGCCTATTCTTCCTAGCCCAAATAGCTACAACACAAATTAAAGACAAAATATGTCAAAAGGAGATCGCATATCAAAACCTGCGTCCGTGTAAAGAAATACTAGAATTATACACTAAATGATTCAGGTAGCACTGGAAACAAGCCACCCTGAAATGTATTTCATTTCTTTACATTGGAAAAAAAGGGGGAAAAAATTGACTAGTCTTTCCTTTAACTGCATTTATTAGAAAGAGTAAATTAATGGACTTGTGACAACTATGGTGAAATGATAACAAGATAAAGACCCATTTAGTTATCGTTTAATGAGAAAACTTTATGTCCCTGAAATGTAATTATTATTATGTATTACAATTTTTGAGTAGCAAGTGTTTCTTGGTTATTGCATTGATGGTATCTATTGTCGTTGTCTTACAAAATACGCCATATGTGGACAAGCAAGACAGTGGGTTAAACTCGTGCTTTGGAAGGTTGACTATGTCTTATGTATCTAAGAATGTATATTAAATCGCATAAACTCTTATGGTATACTACGTTCTCAACAGATGAAAACGTGTAAACCCGAAGCGTGGAGTATGCTTATTTTTACGATTACCGCCACATTAAGCAGGTTAATATCCCTTCGATCTGTAGTAATCGCCTTCATTGCTTTGCTTAAGAACTGTTTATTTCATATTCACATATAACGTGCTGTTTAAGATAATTCCAAAATCAATATCATCCACGTATACCTAATCATCATCATTCAGTGTCGTCTTCTCATCGAAGGCTGGATATTATGGAACGACATTGCTCTCTGTCTCTTGCTTTCATGGGCTCATCATATAGTTTGTTCAGAAATTCGTGCCCACATAGTTTATCAATTATCTCGGAAACTGTTTGATAAATTTTAGTAATTTTGTGAATGAAATCTTATTTTTTCACCGACCTTAACATTTTATAACATTTATGTACAAAAGTAGTCGGAATTTTGAAAAAAATAATCGTTATATGTTACATAATTTTAGGAAAATATCAAACCGTGTGGCATAAATATTAGATTTTACAGTTCATCATCATCATCGTGTGCCTTCACCGCAACGAAGGTTGGCTACTATGAATCGCCATTCTACTCTGTTTCTTGCTTTGATGGTGCAGGCTGACATAGATTGACTTGACCATCTTTTGATGTTACTCGTCCATGTTAGTCTTGGTCTGCCTCTGCCTCTTTTGCCTTGTATTTTTCCTTCCAATATTACTTTTAGTAGGCTGTTGTGTCTTTTAACATGCCCCAAAATTTTCATTTGTCTTGTCTTAATTGTGTTTATTAGCTCTCTTTTTATTTTCAGTTGTTTTAAAACTTTATCGTTTGTTATCCTTTGTTTCCATCCAATTCTACCTATTATTCTATAAATACACATTTCAAAGGCTTCAATTTTCTGTTCTGTTTTCTTGTTTAATGCCCATGTTTCTGCACCATACAGGAATATTGAGAAGACGTAACATTTTGCCATTTTTAGTTTCAGCCCTGCTGATATTTGTTTTGTTGTTAGAATATTTTTCATGGCATTAAAATTACTTTTTGCCATACCTATTCTTTTGTTTATTTCAGTTTTGCATTGTCCATCATTGGTTATAATATTTCCCAGGTAGTTATAGCTCTGGACTGTCTCCAGATGTATTCCCTCAACTGTGATATTTAATTGTAGGTCTTGAGAATTTTATTTCTTTATGATCATAGTTTTAGTCTTTTTGATATTCATTTCTAGTCCATTTTTTTTGCGTGTTATGTTTATCACATTAAGCAATTGTTGTAGGTCTTTAGGATTTTCTGCTAGTAGAACAGTATCATCAGCATATCTTAGGTTATTGATTATCTTTCCATTAATGTTTAGGCCTGGTATCTCTGAGATGTTTTTAAAGATTTGCTCAGTGTATAGATTGAACAAGCTTGGTGATAGGATGCATCCTTGTCTTACTCCTCTTTTTATGTCCATGGGTGTAGAGTTCTCCTTGTTATATCTTATTATTGCTGTTTGCTCCCAGTACAAATTACATATTAGTCGTATGTCTGTGTCGTCTAGATTTTTATCCTTTAGGCAATCTATGAATTGGTTATGGTGTATTCTATCGAAAGCTTTGGTGTAGTCTATAAAGCAGGCATATATTGGTTTGTTTACTTCTGTGTACTTTTCAATCAATGTTCTCATGATGAATATGACTTCTTTTGTCCCACTGTTTTTCCTGAATCCAAATTGTTGCTCATCTAATTCAGTATTGATTTTATTCTGAATCCTTCCCTGTATAACTTTTAGTAAAATTTTTGTTACCTGGCTCATTAGGCTTATTGTTCTGAAATCACTGCATTCAAATGCACCGTTCTTTTTAGGCAATGCAATGAAAGTTGATGTTTTTAGATCGTTTGGTATGTATCCTGTATGGTATATGTCATTGCATATGTCTGTGATCACTTCGTCGCCAAACTCTTCTAGAGCCTGTATCATCTCTATCTGTATATTGTCAGGCCCTGCTGCCTTTCCCTTTTTCATTGTTTTTATAGCTTTTTCTACTTCAGATTTCAGGATTTTATAGTTGTATGTACATTTTATGTCTGGCTTTGTGTCCCTTTCGTCATGAAATAACTCTGTTATATATTCTTGCAATCTATCTATTATATCTTTGTTGTTTGTTAGCATTCTTCCCTCTTTGTTTGCAATACATCCGTTTCCTGCAGTTTTTTTTGTCTGTATTCGTCATTATCTTTATTTCTGTGTGCATCTCTCTTAAGTTTTGTTTACTTGCAATAGTTTCGACTTCAAGACATCTTTGATTGAGCCAGTCTTCTTTTGCCTTTTTGCACATTTTTCGTAATTCATTATCAATTTCCTTGTATCTGGCAGTGTTCTTCGCTTGTCTCTCTCTTCCATTTTTTTCTAAAATGTTGTCAGTTATCCATTTTTGTTTTTTGTTACTTTCCTTTTTGGGTAAGGTGATGCAGGATTCTTGTATGCTGTTTTTTATGCATTGTCATTTTGTTGTGACTTTTTCCTCAGGATTTTCTCTTCTGTACTGCTCAATCCCATCTTCTAGTAGCTTCTGATATGTGTTCTTTACTTGTATAGTATAAGTTTCTTTTACATCTTTCTGGTTTAACGCTGTTATATCTTTTGGTGTTGCTGAATTAGTTTTTTGTTTGTTTCCTGTTTCCTATATTTTACTGTTACTTACGTTAATTTTCTAACAATGCAAGTCAAAGGCGTATCCGTATCACATTGAAGAGTGCACACTTTTATTCGATTGTATTTCTTCGTGATAGGGATAGGTAAACTTTAATCAAAGTATCAAACAAACATAGCCGCCAAATAGCAGCGTGTCATCAACAAAAAATTTTGAAATGACCAGAACATCAAACACACATAGTCAGCAAATAGCAATAGTTACATCAACACAATTGTGCGAAAGTCATACATACCTCATTACGAATCAGAAGTCTGTAAGAGATTAACATTTGTTATCGGTTGGACACACTGCAATTCATCTCGTTGCCAGTATTGTTCCTCTTCTCTGAGCACATGGTCGTACATTTTCTCCAGTACTCAATGTCAATCATATCTTTACGCGTCAATTCATTAACATCACACATTTTAAACGTCGTGTTCTGCGCACCAACTTGCCCTTTGACTTTAGCCCACACAAGTTCTAATGGGTTGGGGTGCGAATGATAAGGTGGGAGGAGATGGGATGTGTGACCCTACTTTGCAATTATTTCATCAGTTTGATACAACTGTGTCTTCTTAGTCTGTCAACAAGTTGCAACAACTCTGGTTTTAATGGGCCCATTAAAGGAAATATTTTCATTTCTAAGCCAAGTGATGATTTAATAATTTATGCTTGACGAATTAGGAACTGTGTCCTTCATTGGTACCGCATTATGATAGGATGCATTGTCCATTACAAGGCATGACGGTCTATCCAGAATGGGAAGTAGAGTGTTCTCTATCCAGTCTCTGAGAATTCGTCCATTCATTTCAGTGCGGTAGGTCCATATCGTCTGAAGACTTTGATTGAAAAAAAAGTTGTACGTCGCTAGCATTTCTCTCTACTGCCATTATGTACTAATATAATTCCTTGTCCTTTGCTGCTGGGAATGCTTCTTTTGTTTTCTCTGTCAAATGATTGGCTTTCTTTCACACACACACACGCACAAACACACATTATATATATATATATATATATATATATATATATATATATATATACAGAGGTGCGCGTGGCCGTGCGGCTAAAACCACTGCTCCGCTGGCTGCAAAGCCGACGTACGGTGTTCGAAGCCCGCGGTAGACAGACAGGATTTTTTCTATCGGGGGTGAAATAAAAATCCTGCGTCTCACACGTCGTGGCGACTGCTTGACCAAGCGGCCTTTATCCCTCTGGTTCTATCGTTGCCCCCCGTCATACACCAGCAATGGTACTATGTGACGTAAAGATAGTTATATATATATATATATATATATATATATATATATATATATATATATATATATATAAAACTATCTTATATATATATATATATATATTGACCCATGTTTCATCCAAATATACTATATCATAGCTTTCCCTTCGTCGCTTACGGATCTGCCCAAGGTATTTGCTCCAGACAGCAATCAGGTGTGGTTTTTTACAAACAATATTTCTACCACTAAAAAAGTAAAATCAGCGCCGCTTACGATCTTTCAAAGAGTCGTTTTGGAGAATGTAATATCAAATTCTAATGTTAACTTAAAGTTTCCGCATTGTAACAAGTTGATTTGATTCAAACATTTTCCAAATCTCATGTCAAATAACTATTTTCTAAAAATCATCAACTTTAACTTATCTTCCTTGCTTGACCGTCGCCTCTGCAGATTCAGAGTTCTGTCCTATTCATCGACTAAAATAGTGTTTATCTATATTTAGGGCTGCCCGTGTTCTTCTTTTATCTTTTACAGTAATATAACTGATATAATATATTATAACATATTATATGTATAGTGATATTATTTTACGATCCATTAGGGGCATTCCTGAAATAAAAATCAGAGATTCCAAACTGAATAATCTAAGGCATGCCGATGATACAATTTTGAGTTACAAAAATGAGTTACAAGAAATGTTAGACATTGTAGCGAAAGAAAGCAAAATTAAGGACTCAGTCTTAATAGCAAAAAGACATAAGTAATGGTAATAACAAAGAAAAGGACATCAACACAGAGCGCAATAAAGACAAGTGGAACAATATTAGAACAAGTAAATGAATTTAAATATCTTGGAACAGTGTTAACCTCAGATGGTAGATATACAACAGAGGTGAGGTGCAGAATGGCTCGGGCAAAAACAGCTTTCCATAAAATGAAGAAGATACTATGCGTTACATTTTTGACAATCGAGACAAGAAAAAAATTTCTTAAATGTTATGTAGAGCTAGTCTTAACATATGGATGTCAATCATGGACAATATGAACAAACAAGAAAATCACTGGAGGATATAGAAATGTGATTTTACAGAAGAATGTTGAGAACAAAATACACAGTTAAGTTAAGAGTAGTAATGAAAACGTTATGAAAGAGGCCAAGGCAAAACGAGAGCTAATTTCCAATATTAGGAAGAAACAATCATCATTTTGTGGCCACGTAATGAGAAAAGAACAACTGGAATATATTGTAACAACTGGAAAATCGAGGGACAAAGAGATTATCATCATCATCAAGTACCGAGCCTGCTGGCGTAGGTGATCATGTCTCTGCACAACTTTCGATCTCGACAGTTATTTATCTTTTATGTTGTTGACTTTCTGTCAAGCCATTCTCTTAAGCTGTCTGGTATATTTTCTCTTTGCTTCCCTCTATCTCTTCATCCCTCAATTTTTCAAGTTGTTACAATATATTCCAGTTGTTCTCTTCTCATTACATGACCAAAAAATGATTATTGTTCCTTCCTAATATTGGAAGTTAGTTCTCTTGTTGCTTCGAAGAGATAGAGGGAAGTAAAGAGAAAATTTACCAAACAGCTTAAGAGAATAGTTTGATAGAAGGTCAACAAATGAAATTATAAATAACTGCTGATTCTAAAAATCAGGTTGCCACTGTACAGTAACTTACAAATTATCACATATAAAGGATTATACATTAATAGTAAATATTTTGTCAAGATACGCCTATGAACAACACAACTACTTTCTGAACGGAGCGTCTTACAATTTACGGTTGAATGGTGGTAGGATTATGCGGAGAACATGTGAGATTTCCTTTTTTAAAAGATGAGGTTACAACAAATGTGGGTATTGTAAACTTCTAAAAATTAGGACAGCCAAGAAAATCATATTTGTATATACATCATAGAAAAATATATGAAAACAATGAAAAAGGGAAAAGCAGCAGGACCTAACAGCATACAGATAGAGATGATAAAGGCACCAGAAGATGTTGGCATTGAAATGATTACAGACATATGAAACGACATATACCACACAGGATACATTCCAAATGAACTAAAAACATCAACTTTCATTGCATTGCCTAAAATGAATGGTGCAGTTGAATGCAGTGACTTTAGAACAATAAGCCTAATGAGCCATGTTACAAAAATATTGCTAAAAGTTATACAAGGAAAATTCAGAATAAAATCAATACACAATTAGATGAGCAGCAACTTGGATTTAGGAAAAATAGCGGGACAAAAGAAGCCATATTCTGCATGAGAACATTAATCGAAAAGTACACATAAGTAAACAAACCAATATATGCCTGGTTCATAGACTACACCAAAGCTTTTGATAGGGTACACCACAAACAACTTATAGAATACCTAAAAGAGATGCATCTAGATGACATGGACATACGACTAATATGTAATCTATACTGGGAGCAAACAGCAATAATAAAATATAACAAAGAGAACTCTACACCCATTGATATAAAAAGAGGAGTAAGACAGGGTTGCATCTTATCACCAAGCTTGTTCAATCTATACACTGCACACGTATTTAAAAACATCACTGAAATGCCAGGCCTACAAATTAATGGAACGATAATCAATAACCTAAGATATGCTGACGATACTGTACTACAAGCAAAAAATATGGACTAGATAGGAATATAAAAAAGACTAAAATTATGACCATAAACAAAGAGAATACTCAAAACCCACAAGTGGATATCAAAATTGAAGGAATAGACCTGGAGACAGTTCAGAACTACAACTACCTTGGACATACTATAACCAGTGATGGAAAATGTACAACTGAAATAAACACAAGAATAGAAATGGCAAAAAGTAATTTTAATGTCATGAAGAACATACTAACAATAAACAAATAACACCAGGGCTAAAACTAAAAATAACAAAATGTTACATCTTCTCATTATTCCTATATGGTGCAGAAACAACGACATTAGACAAGAAAACAGAACAGAGAATTGAAGCCTTTGAAATGTGGATATATAGAATTCAAACAAGACAAATGCGATTTTTGGGCCATGTTAAAAGATATAACAGCCTACTAAAAGTAATCCTGGAGGGGAAAATACACGGTAAAAGAGGCAGAGGCAGATCAAGACTAACATGGACGAGTAACATCAAAAGATGGACAAATCAGCCTATGACAACCTGCGCCATCAAAGCAAGAGACAGAACAGAATGGCGCTCCATGGTAGCCAACCTTGGTTGCGGAGACGGTGCTCGATGATGATGATGATCATTGAAACAAAAATATTTCCAAAATGCGTGACAATATGGCAAAAAATCAGACTTATGGTCGGTGAAAAAATATGATATCCTGAAAAAGAATTACTGCAATTCATCAAACAGTTTCTGAGATAATTAATAAATTGTGTGGTCACGAATTTCTGAATAAACAATACCTGCATAGGCTCAAAAAATGTGGAAAGGAAGACAACAACTGGCGCCATGCGTGGGCGTGAAAATTTAATTTGGAGAATTGCTCCTCAAAGCAATATAACGGACACCAAGGTCATGGCCATGTGTTGGCGTGGATATTGTATTTACTATCAGACAGTCGACATACTTTTACAAATATTTTCAAACGCGCAAGAGGACAGTCATAAAGTCAACAAATATGGGATGCGTGAGTTCATAGACAATGTCGGAAGCCGTAAGTGGTCAGTATATATAGTTATTGAGTTATTGTCGTGGCATCATCATTGCACTCCGAACATGTCTATAGGTGCTCAGATCCCCTCCTCAACAAGGCCCCTTGAAGTGTCCAGCGACTGACGACTCCAGTTCTGTGTTGGTTGATTAGTCTACTTACACGGCCACTAAGTTTCTCATTTCTGGATGTGCCCATCTTAACTCCCATCACTTTCATCCAAAGGAGTGACGTAGTCTTAAGGTTGTTGAAATCCGGAGCCTTTCCAACTTCCCGGAGGGCATTGATGGTGTCCGCCCCATCCATTGGTTGACAGTCCTAACAATAGCGCAGCTAGCCAACCTCTTTCATTTCCCCGTACTCCTGCATGTCCTGGGACGTAGACAAAGGTGACCTTACGTATTTTTGACTTCTGCAATGACTCTGTTCATTGTATACGTACAGATCCCGCCTCCACTTTTCTTATCATGCTCATCGAATCACTCAGTATACAGGCGTGGGTATAGTCTTGTGACTCTAACCAGATGAATGTATTGGCCACTGCCATCACCTCCATCGTCATGCTACTCGTGGTCATAACGTATGCACCACTGTCTTCCTTGACTATTCTGTGTACCGAGCATGCTGTAAATGTCCATGCGTTCATCGGTGTTATCCCAGATGAGACCGTTGATCTCCGCATTGACCACGGCTGAACTCTGTTCCCTACATTTCCTGTCGAGTGTGACAATACACGAGAATGTCCCCTTAAATGAAGTAGGCACCCGTATCCACTCCTTGCCAGCGTTAATATTGGTAGGCCCACATACCTTTTTGATGACACCTTCTGCTCGGCCCACCCCCATGGTTTGCCTCTTCTTAGCTTTACAGCCTTCAATGTGTTTAGCTCATAATGCAGTGGGTGCTCTTTATCTGCACTTATATTCAGGTATGTGCGTGCCTTCCAGATCTTGATTATGTCCATATTTGGAAAGTCGAGAAGATACCTCATTGCTACAAAGGGAGTGTCCCTCGTATACCCCCAGATAATGCGCATTGCTTCATTCTGTATTTTCTCCAGCTTGTCAATTCGCGTCTTAATGACTGTGAGAACTGTCATGACATACTCGATTGATGCGAGGACTAGTCACTGGAACAGAAGGGTAAATAGACTCTGCTCGATGTTGGCAGCTGCATGACCTTCAAGGCTGCAATCCTTTGCGGGATTTTGTTACCACATGGTCCACGTGGTCCCGAAAACATAGGCTGCGATCAAACTTAACTCCGAGGCACGTCATCTCCCTGTCCCTGGTCACCTCATCAGCTCCCATTCGTACCACCGGTGTTTCTGTGTTATATGCTTGTTAAGTGAGAACCATGCAACTTTATTAGTATTAACCAATGCACCTGATACTCCACACCACGAAAAGATAAGATCGAGGTCAGCATATATATGGAATAACGAGGACACACTTGGAGACAGACACTTAGAGACAGATATTCACACAGGACACTTAGAGGCTTAAACATATAGGAGACGGACGCTCAGAAGAAGCAGATATACTCGGAGACCAATTCTCTCACAGGTCACTCAGAGACAGAAAATCACACAGGGCACTTAGAGATCGATACTCACACATGATAATTAAAGACAGATACTCACACATGACATTTGGAGACAGATACTAACACATGGCACTTAAACACAGATATTCACACAGGGCATGGATTTATGAAAGTTGCCAATGTAGTCGATGAACCTGGAGATGTCATCTTCCGGCAAGTTAGTCAGTCCAAAAGCGTCATCAATGTACCGGAGGTATTTAAGGGGAAGGATCTTAATCCATCAAGATTACAGCTCAAATCTCTACCTCGTCCATTACTTTTCTTGATCTGGTCGTCTCCCTTGGTACCTCCAGCCTCCACACTTCCGTCTTCTGTAAACCAACAGACGCCCGCTGTTATCTTCTCTACACCTCGTCTCATCCATCTCACTGCAGAGATTCAATTCCATATTCTCAATTATTACGACTTCGTCGTATCTGCCAGGATGATCAAGATTTTCTCCAACAGGCCCACCTGATGTTTAGTTTCTTTAGGCGTCATCTCTATCCTGATTCGGTTCTCCAATCTACCTTTAAGCGAGATCTCGATATTTTTCGTCCTGTGGCACTCACCCCATCCACCCGCCGTTCCTCTGATAGGACCATATTCACTCTCACCTACCACCCCTACAACTTGGCTGCGATGAGGATCCTTAACCGGTATCGCTCCATTCTCCACTCAGATCCCACTACCCGCCTACTTTTCAATGATCCTCCTTTGGTAGTCTTCACACGCGACAGGAGTCTGCGAGACATTCTTGTCACGAGCCACCTCCCCCACTCATACCACGAACACCTTGGTACTGTTCCTTGTGGACGTCGAGTTTGCAGAACTTGTGACGCTTTGTACTGATTCGGTCTTGTTCCCTAATAAGCGATTCGATATCAAGAAGTGTTTCACTTGTGTGTCATGGAATATCATCTACGCCATAATATGTAAGCATTTCCAGATGACATATGTGGGCGAAAGCGGACGACTCTTGAGTGACATATTTTGTGAGCATCTTTGTGATGTAGAGCAAAAGACTGGCAGCCCGGTTGTTGCCTATTTCAACTCCCCTGGCCACCGTGGTAAACCTGGCATGAAAGTTACTGGCATTGTCTCTTGTCACTCCAGCAATCGCAGCCGGTTCGTCATTGAGAATCGCCTTATTGTCCAGTTGGGTTCGCTGTCCCCCCAAGGTATAAATATATCACTCTCATACGCATAGTACACCTACTACATATTTCTTACCTCCATGCACTACCGAACCTATACATGTAGATATATTTGTCTGCATGTGTATTGGCACATTTGGGCTTCATTTGGTTTTTCTTTTGTGGGCTTTGTGGCAATATATATGCGGATTTATGCTTGTACGCGTGTATTGTTATATACACATGTTTCTTTTTACACATCGGTTCGAGGTGCACACACAGAGTTAGATTTGCATAGTTTATACATATCCTGTACCCACCTCCCCATATTTTTACAACCCTTCCGTTCCGCCTTTTCGCTTGACTGCCAGGTCAGTGAGATTTATAGTTGGTCATCGCGCCTTCTCATTTTAGTCCATTCGGAGGCTGACCACGCTCTGGAACACAGGGAAGTGACCCCTTTTTAATTTCCTTTCTTGAGTATCTAGTATATTATCGCCATGTAGTTAGATTTGTTTACATATCCTTATATATATATATATATATATATATGTATATATATATATATATATATATATATATATATATTGTGTTTGCTGTGTGTTGTTCCAGCTGAAGGTCTACTTGGTCGAAACGTCGACTTTTGTTTTGTCCATTACCACGTAAAGCTGTCACCATACCACTTTTTTTCTTCTTATTTTTAGTATTACTGTTACTTTCAGTAGGCAGCCGTGTCTTTTTAAAATGTCCCAAAAATTTCATTTGTCTTGCCTGAATTGTGTTTAGTAGATCTCTTTATGTATATTTCTGAATGCCCAATACTTCATTTTTGTCTGCGTAAGATATTGTTTATAAGGCAATTTTCGTCAATGGCTATGGTTTAAAGCAGTGATGGCCAATTTCTTTCAAATGGCGGGCCACGTTTTTATTATTATTATTATTATTTTTTTTTTTTTTGCGGCGGGAAACACACATAACAACATCAATACAAATAAACTTGGCATTTGTATTAAGGTAATATTTTTATTTATTTATCGGCATTATTTATTTACATAAATCATGTTGTTGCTACAGAGTTAAAAATGCCTAGTTGATTTATAATAATAAATAAAAGTTGCTATTTATATTGTTTAACAAACATGTTTTAGTTAGGTCATTTTAAAGTTGACATGTAACAAACCTTAATGAGAACAATGTGGATGTCCATGTGCAGCAACAAGTTCATCAAAGTCAATGTGTAAAGATGATGATGATAATCGTAATAAATCCTGAAGGTGGCCATCAGTGAGTCGGTTTCTTTGTGAAGATTTAATCGCCTTCTTTGTTGAAAAAGCGCATTCACATATATATGTGCTTCCGAATATAGAAGTCATTTTCAAACTGAAATCACTCAATGTGGGATATTTTCCCGTGGCACAAGTTTCCAAAAATGTTAAGGCGGCCCTATTTTATGGCTGTGAAACATGGAGAACAACAAAATTGACATTCCCGAAGATACAGACTTTCATTAACTGATGCTTACGCAGAATAAAAGGATAGAAATGGCAGGACAAAATCACTAACAAAGAATTATGGAAATGTACCAGTCAAACACCAGTGGATAAAGAGATTCAGTGAAGACGATGGCGCTGGATAGGACACACACTACGGAAGCCAACTGAGAGTATTACACAACAGGCCCTTTTTTGGAATCCCCAGGGGAAAAGACAAAGAGGAAGACGGAGGAATTCTTGGAGAAGACAGATAGAAGCAGAGATGAAGATGATGGGGACGACATGGAATGATCTTAAAAGAATGGCAATAAACAGAATGACTTGGAAAGTGTTTGTTGAAGACATATGCTCCACTGGGAGCTAAAAAAGGTAGAAGAGAAGAAGACAAGTTTCCAAAAGTCAATTCCAATCTCGATCCTTGATTGAAAAAAGGGGTCACTTTGGAGGTTACATAACTCCAACTGAAAAGTGTCATGTTTGTTGGAAAATGTCACTTCATAGGGTTGTTAAACATTGCCAGTTCTGATCGTATACCACTGAAGTCAGTAAATCGTTCATTGAATTGTTCCAATAGTTGGTCTAACATTAATAGAGACAATTTGAAATCAGTGTCATTGCGCTCCTCATTCAATTAGACATTTTTAAAAATCAGTTCTATGTTGGTGTCATGTTTCTCTAAAAACTGCTTTATCTCGTTTCTCAAAGCAAAAAACCGCCTCAAACAATTCTCTCTGCTTAGCCAGCGTTTTTGTGTGTAGAGCACCAAATCGCCATATTCCGCCTAAACTTCAGATAGAAAATGTATAAACTGTCGGTGTGTCAAAGCCCGATTCCCGCCTTTTATTAAATTCACACATTTTATTACAGTTTTCATAACATCCTCCACTTCTAGAATCTTGCCACACAGCGCCTCCTCGTGTTTAATGCAATGTAACGCTGGGCAATGGATTCCAGCTTTTCTTAATAACAAACTAAATTTGTTTGAGTACCACGCATTGACTTATCGCCATCTGTCACTAATGCTGAAAGTCTGTTTATGTCACCGATACCGTTAACAACTTTCATAACTGAATCATATATGTCTTGACCTTTGATCGTGTTATGCAATAAATCTGAAGCTGGTAGCTCTTCATTGATAATAAAGTCTTTTGAAACAGTTCTTATGAAAATTAAAAGTTTTGCTGTGTCTGATATGTTAGTAGATTCATCCAAAGCCAGAGAAAAGTAAGCGTAATTTGTAACGACACTCTTTAATGTACTAGGTATATGAGAACTTATTTCCTCAACCCTTCTAGTGACTGTCTGTTTTGATAGTGGAACGCTCTCAAAATGACTGGCAATTTTTTCTTCCCCAAATGCACGCGCCATGTTATTAGAACAACGCTTTACGAAGTCATCGTCACATGATGATTTTTTTTTCTTATGTCGCTGTCTCTGAGCATACAACAAACGATGCCATTAAGGAACGTGTTTCTGTTGTTGTTAATGTAGTAAAAACAAATTTCTGAGCACTAACCTTTTTTTTTTCAAATCGCACTCAAGTGTAGAACGTATTGTACCAATGTAGCCGTTGTATATAGCTTCGTGGTGTTGTGTGTATTTCCGTTTAAGATTGAACCCTTTATTTACAGACACCACTTACAAACACACATGGCACTGTGGTTTGCTATCCTTATTGTTGATAAATAAAAAATCATGTTCCCATTTCTCATGAAAAAATCTGATTTTTACATTTAATTGACTTTTATTGCTCCTATTATACCACGACCGAAGCAACAGACAATGAAAACACAGATTACAGCAATATCACTGTTTCCTGTTAAAAACGGAACTGTTCACTGTAACTCGACAAAATCAGAATGATCAGATCGGATATAGGATATATAATTTTGACAGATAAAAAGAGGATTGGAGAGAATGAAACTGCAAGTAAAATAATTGTGGGGTGAATGTGTTGGGGAGGAGGAGGATCATGTCTCTCCACAATTTTCGATCTAGGCTATTTATCATTTTTGTTGTTGACCTTCTGCCAAGAAATTCTCTTACGCTGTCTGTTGTTTTTTCTCTTTGCTTCCCTCTATCTGTTCGTCCCTCAATTTTTCCAGTTGTTACAATATATTCCAGTTGTTCTCTTCTCATTACATGGTAACAAAATGATGATTGTCTCTTCTTAATATTGGAAGTTAGCTCTCTTTTTTGCTTTGACCTCTTTCAGAACGTTTTCATTACTCTTCATAGCTGTCCATGGTACTCTTAACATTCTTCTGTAAAACCACATTTATACAGACTCCAGTGATTTTCGTTTCTGTTGTCCTATTATCCAAGATTCGCATCCATATGTTAAGATTGGCTCTACATAACATTTAAGAACTCTTTTTCTTGCTTCTATTGTCAAAATGGATTGCAAAGTACCTTCCTCATTTTTTAGAAAGCTGCTTTTGCCTGAGCCATTCTGCAACTCACCTCTTGTGTACATCTTCCGTCTGAGGTTAACAAAGCTCCCAAATATTTAAATTCATTTACTGTTTTAATATTGTTCCACTTGTCTTTATTTTGCACTGAGGTGATGTCTTTTTCTTTGTTGTTACCATTACCTCTGTCTTTTTGCTATTAAGGCTGAGTCCTTTATTTTTGCTTTCCTTCACTATAATGTCCAACATTTCTTGTAACTCATTTTCACTCTTAGCGATTAAAACTGTATCATCAGCATACCATAGATTATTTATATTATGACCTCCAATTGTTATTCCAGGCATGTCCCTTATGGATCTTAAAATAATCTCACTATAAATATTAATTAAATCTGGTGACATAGCACAACCCTGTCTAACACCCTGTTTTATTTGTTGAAACATTCCCAATTGGTTTCCAGTTCTTATGGCCGCTGTTTGTTGCCAGTACATGTTCTTTATTATTCTTAGATCTTTGCTGTCTAAGTTTATGCTTTCTAAAATTATGATTATTTCTTGGTGCTTTACTTTGTCAAATGCCTTGGTGTAATCTATGAAACATAGGTATAGATCTGTTTTCACCTCTATGGCTCTTTCTACTTAAGATCTTATGATATAAATGGCATTGCTTGTTCCTTTATCTCTAATGAAACCACGCTGTTCATCGTTAATTTCTGGACTGATTTTGTTTCGCACTCTTCGCATGATGATTCTTAGTAATATCTTAGTCATATGACTCATAAGGCTTATTGTGCGATGATCATCGCATTCAATCGCACCCGATTTCTTTGGTATGGCTATGAATATTGATTTGAGCATGTCGTCTGGTATATATCCGCAGTTGTAGATATCATTCAATATTTTTGTTATTATTGCTATTCCAAAATCACCCATGGCTTAAATCTCTTCTTTAGGTATATTATCTGGTTCAGGAGTTTTGCCTGTTGTGTTACCATTACTTCTATCTTTTTGCTATTAAGGCTGATTCCTTTATTTTTGCTATAATTCATTAAAATATATAACCTTTCTTGTAACTCATTTTCACTCTCATCATCATCATCATCATCATTAGCATCATCATCATCATCATCGAGTGCCATCTCCGCAACGAAGATTGGCTACCATGGAGCGCCATTCTCTTTTGTTGTTACTAGTTCATGTTAGTCTTGGTCTGCCTCAGTCTCTTTTACTTTGTATTTTCCCCTCCAGTATTACTTTTATTAGCGAATCAATTCAGAGGAAAAGGTATATTTACAGCACTCGGAAAAATTGACAAATAATTAACAACAGAAAAAAATATGGACCAAAGCAGGATCGAACCCGTACTCAGTGGCGCAGCGGCGTGCCACGAAAAGCCAAAAGCTAGGGAACACTGCCACTCAGCTAAATAAAAAAAATTAGCATCGTAGGCAATGTCTCTCACGCAGGTGTTCTCATGACTATAGCATAAGGCCGCGATCACTGCTCGGAAATACATAGTGTATCTGTATTTTATCCTGTTAAGACAAGTATCAACCGGATAGGGTAGGGCTTACTTTTAGTAGGCTATTGTGTCTTTAACATGGCCCAAAAATCGCAGTCGTCTTGTTTGAATTGTGTTTAGTAGTTCTCTTTTCATTTTTAGTTGTTTTAAGACATCAGCGTTTGATTAATTTACTTTCTATCCAATTCTTCCTATTCTTCTATATATCCACATTTCAAAGGCTTCAATTCGCTGTACTGTTTTCTTGTCTAATGTCCATGTTTCAGCTCAATATATGAATAGTTTCATTTGTTTCACTCTCAGCGATTAAAATTGTATCATCAGCATACCTTAGATTATTTATATTATGATTTCCGAATTTTATTCGAGGCATTTCCTTATGGATCTTAAAATAATCTCACTATACATATTATATAAGTCTGGTGACAGCACGCAGCCTTGACTAACACCCTGTTTTATGTGTTGAAACATTCTCAATTGATTTCCAGTTCTTATGGCCGCTCTTTGATGTAAGTTTATATTCTTTAGTATTCTAAGATCTTTGCTGTCTACGCTTATTCCTTCTAAAATTGTGATTATTTCTTGGTGATTTACTTTGTCAAATGCTTTGGAATAATCTTATGGTTATGGTTATTGTTAAGGACGGCCCCAGTATCACTGAAAAAGAAATAAAATCCATAATTACTCAACCGCCCGTGCCATTGGAATCATCTGAATTACTATCTCATCTTCCAAACAAATAAGGTAATGTAGTCCTCATCATAGCAGTCTCAGTACACGCCAAAAGACATAAGGCGAATCAGCACAGAAAGTGAACACAGCCATCTGTTCTCCTGATGTATACGATATCAGAATTCATCGTAAACAATTTTAATATCTAAACACGATCAAAACAGATGAAACGCACAGCTCACGGTGTGCACAGAACTACTAACTCAGTAGCTCCTGCAACAAGCCGGACTTGTAATGAAACATAGACATAGATTTGTTTTCACCTCGATGACTCTTTGTAGTAAAATCTTATGATGCAAATGGCATTGCTTGTTCCTTTACCTCTAACAAAACCACACTGTTCCTCATTAATTTCTGGACTGATTTTGTTTCGCCCTCTTCGCATGATGATTCTTAGTTAAATCTTAGCCATGTGACGCATAAGGCTTATTGTGCGATGATCATCGCGTTCAATCGCGCCAGATTTCTTTGGTAGGTCTATGAATATTGATTTGAGCATTTCGTCTGTTAGATATCCGCTGTTGTAGATATCATTCAATATTTGTGTTATTATTTCTATTCCAAAATCACTCGTGGCTTCAATCTCTTCTTTAGTTATAGTATATGGTCCAGGTTCTTTTCTTGCTTTCATAATGCGCAAGGCGTCTTCCACTTCTTTTTTTTTTTTTTTGGTATTTCCGGCCCCTCTCCATTATCCTTTATATTTACTTCCGTTCGTTCATCATAATACATATTTTTAATGAATTATGTCCATCGTTCCTTTATGTTTTCTTGTTTCTTGTTCAATCAACAGCTCTCCTTCCTTTTATCTGAAACATCCAAGATTGCATTTTCCTACCTGTTAATTCTTCTTTGTATATTGCTTTGGCATCTCCTTCGTGTTGCATTTCAATCTCGTTTAATCTCTGTTTTAGCCATGCTTCTTTTGCTTCATTGCATTTTATTACAATTTCTGTATTTAATATCTTATGCTCATCTTTATTTTTGTCATTGTTCTTCTTCTTGTATCCAGTGATGGAAAATGTTCAAGTGAAATAACACAAGAATAGGAGTGGCAAAAAGTAATTTTAATGTCATGAAGAACATACTAACATCAAAACAAATAACACTAGGGCTTGTTTTAACTAAGAATAGCAAAATGTTACATCTTCTCAATATTCCTATATGGTGCAGAAACATGGACATTAGACAAGAAAAAAAAACAGAGAATTGAAGCCTTTGAAATGTGGATATATAGAAGAATAGGTAGAACTGGATGGAAGAAAAAGAAAACAAATGATGAAGTCTTAAAACAACTAAAAATGAAAAGAGAACTACTAAACACAATTCAAAGAATACAAATGTTATTTTTGGGCAATATTAAAAGACGCAACATCCTACTAAAAGTAATTATGGAGAGGAAAATACAAGGTAACAGAGGCGGAAGCAGACCAAGACTAACATGGACAAGTAACATCAAAAGATGGACATTTCAGCCTATGACAACCTGCACCATCAAAGCAAGAAACAGAGGTGGATGGCGCTCCATGGTAGCCAACCTTCGTTGCGGAGACGGCACTCGATGATAATAATGATGATGTATCCATTAGCTGCAAAATGCCATTTGTCACCTGAATTTGTCCTTACTGGTGGTATGAACTTTATTGATGTTTGTTGCATTGATTCTCTTAGCATTTCCCACTTTTCATAAATGCTTTGTATCCTCTCTATTGCATTGTATCGGTTCTGAATTGTAATGTTATTTTTGACTTGCAACTTCTTGTCTGATTTGAGTAAATCTAATTTAACTTCATGTTAACTGAGGCTTGTTTTGCTGTTTTAATTTCTACTCTTAGCTTTCCCACAATTGGTACATGATTACTATTGCAATCTGCCCCTGGTAAAGTATCCACACACACACACACACACACACACACCAGACTGTTTCTAAATCTATTGCTTATCATTATGTAATCAATTTCATTACGTGCGTTGTCTACTGGGTTTTTCCATGTCCATAAACGTTTTGGATGTTGCTTAAAAGAGGTGTTTCCTATAATCATGTTTTTTTTTCTTACCCACTCAATAAGTTGGTCACCTCTTTCAGTCGCTTTACCTAAGCCATAATAAACAACTACTTCTTCAATATATATATATATATATATATATATATATATATATATATATATATATATATATATATATATATATATATATATATATATAGATGACGTTACCAAAATCTGTTAAGTGCTTCAGGCCTCTAAGACGGTCCTATCAGGCCCTACGTCTCATATTCAAGATATGCGCCATATATATCTTATAAATAAAGTGTAAAGTCCGCATGTGTTTTACTGCCGTTGATTGGTCCATATTAGCTCCGCCTCCAAAGATAATGTGAGTTCATTAATTATATAGGCCTTACTATACATAGAACGCATACAGAAACGGCACAACAATCCAGCGAAAGTTGAACTAACGAGAAACCTTCGTAAGTTATAAATTGTTTAGTTAAAATAGCTACTATGTCAGTAAATCATTTCATCGTTACATAATAAGGTAGCGCCATGGTATATTTTAACTGAAGTGCATTTGTTACACAAGAAAACATATGGAATTCCAAAGAAATTAGGTTAGAAACTAAAATAAAAATTTTCAACTCATATGTTAAGTCAGTCTTATTAATATGGCTGTGAAACAAGGAGAACAACAGAAAAGACAATCATGAAGATACAGACTTTCATTAATGGAAGCTTACGCAGAATAAAAGGATGGAACTGGCAGGACAAAATCACTAACATAGAATTATGGAAATGTACCAGTCAAATACCAGTGGATAAAGAGATGCAGCGAAGACGATGATGCTGGATACAAAACACACTGCGGAAGTCAATTTAGAGTATTACACAACGGGTTCTTTTTTTTTGGAATCCTCAGGGAAAAAGACAAAGTAGAAGACCAAGGAATTCTTGGAGATGACAGATGGAAGCAGAGATGAAGATGATGGGGAAGACATGGAATGATCTTAACAGAATGGCAAAAAAGAGAACAGCTTGGATAGTGTCTGTTGACGACCGTGCTCAAAAGGGAGCTGAAAGGTAGAAGAAGAAGTTTATATTAACTGGTAATACTCTGTGTTGACTTGAAAGTTCAATCGATAAATTGGATTGCAATGACATCACGACAATAATGGTAAAAGTTAAAGCAAACTTATCAACATGGAGTTAACATTTCATTCTTTTTTATTCACTGGCCTCCTATCTTTTTCTTTCATGTGTTCTATCCCTATTTCTCCTTGCATTATTTTTATTACCTTTCTTGCCACCTCATCCTCTCTCTCTTTTCCTCGTTTCCACCGTACCCTATGGGACACTTCTTTTCATCCATTCTCATGATAATCCCTTTCTAATGTTTCACTGCTTGGCTTCAGTTGGTCTCTAATTAATCCCTACTCGCCCTAGTGTCTCCTAATAATAAAACCAACATCTACCTAAATCATTGCCACCGATCAGTGTTTGGTTTTTCGTGCTCTGATTTATTTGTTTCATTTCAATATATGGCCCTTTTTTCGGCTTGTCAGATTGTCTAGTGGAGGCTATTGTATAGTTTTTGAGGCTTTGTTTTTGACGAGCAGCTTTTCCCGTGTCTAATTCTACCAATGTTTGACAAACACGCTCGGCCACAGAATGAACAAGTCAGGCCCACTGGTCCACGGGTTTTTCCATCCTTTTTATGAGTCTTTTCTCTTCTTTTGCCTTAGCACAGTCTCAAATGATGATATACCATTCAGTATACATGCTATCCATGATGTGCGATCGTTTGCCAGATGTTCCCAGTCATTTTCACAGATGGAGAAGTCATTCAGATATGATTTACAGATATCTCTATATCTTAATTTAGGTCTGCCGATTTGTCTTTTTCCGTGTATTAGTTCACCATATATACTATTTACCTGGGGATGCCTTTTTCTTCCATTCGTCGGATGTGCCTCAGATCTTAGTCTTCGACATCTGAGCGTCGACATGATTGTTGGCGTCTTGGCACGTTGCAGGACAGTTAAGTTTGTTATTTTGTCCTGCCATTTGATGTGCATTATTCAATATTAATACAGTGCGTGTTATACCCGATGAAAGATGTACACTATTAAATTATATGAAGGACCGCAAGTAGAGCTGCAGAGAACACGTGCAATAATCTGTACGTATGCAATGGGTAGAGTCGTTGCAGAAATCCAAATTACGTAAGGTCACCTTTGTCTATGTCCCTGGACATGCGGGAGTACGGCGAAATGAAATGGCGGACAGGTTGGCTAGCTGCGCTGTCGTTGAGGACGGGGAACCGATGGATCGGGCGGACATCATCAATGCCCTCCGAGATGTAGGAAGAGCACAGGACTTCGACAAACACAGATTCGCGTAACTTCTTCGGATGATGGAAGTGGGAGTTAAGTTGGGCACAGCCAGAAATGAGAAACTTAGTGGCCGTGTAAGAAGACTTATCAACCAACATAGAACTGGAGTCGTCAGTCGCTGGACACTGAGGGAATTGCTGAGGAGGGGATCTGAGCACCTATGGACATGTTCGGAGCGCAATGATGATGATCCGCAAATAACTCAATAACGTACAAGTAAACTTAACACGGTATGAAGCAGCTACAGTAATAAAAAAGACAAAACAGGGTACGACGTTTCGCCAATAAAATAAAATCATTAGTGCAAGCTATCTCCATCACCCAATGAAATAAAATCATTAGTGCAAGCTATCTCCATCACCCAATGAAATAAAATCATTAGTGCAAGCTATCTCCATCACCCAATGAAATAAAATCATTAGTGCAAGCTATCTCCATCACCCAATGAAATACCACCACTTCTAGCTCTGCCGCTTATGAACTCCGTCGAAGTCAATCAGTTGGTCGGCGCGGTCACAACCATTCAATCTTTGGTTGATATCATGAATGACAACCGGCTTTGGCTGTAAGTCGTGGTTACTACATTGTTGGCTTCTGTAGAATTACTGAGAACAGGTTTTTTGCTTTCTTGTCACTCCATCCCAAGCACATAAAGGTGGAGTCATCCGTGTTCCAGTAATTTCTTTCAATGAGGGCAAGCTTCAGACTTTTGACTTCTTGCGGAAAACCGATGTGGTTGGCTTGTAGTGTCCCAGTGTAATGATGTTTCTCCACCAATACGGTGGCATTCTAAAGAGTGTGGAAATAGATTGCAGCCCACTTTTGTCAGTGATGGTAAGAATGAGATATCCTCAGTGTCATGTGGAGCCAATCTTAAAAGATGGCTGCGAATTCTTCACAATCGAACAACAGATACGAAAATAGTCGGTCACAGAAATGAGGTTTTACATAAAATTATTGATAGTAACATGGGTAGACAAACAAATATTGAGGATGGCCTGAAAGCTGTCCTAGCAAACAGGAAAGCTTACTTCCGACATCAAGATGAAGTATGTTACATTACTGTCAATGCTATGAGAAGTAAAAACTTGAAAATAATGTGACAGCACGAAACTTCGAGGCAATAAACAAGATTTAATCAGTGAGAAACTATACAAGACAGTTTAAATATGTGGTTTCTTTGGATGTTAACAACAAAACTGACTATCAGCTATTGAGATATAAGTTATAGTTTGTGGTAAAAAGGCAAATGAGGAAATTCTTAATGAGGCCAACACAAAAAGCGAACTCTTAAAAAATATCAGAAAGAAACAATCAGCATTTTTTCGGGCACACCATGAAAAGAGGGAGCCGCGATAGCTCAGTGGTTAGTGAACTGGACTACGAAGGACAAGAGGTAGTGTCGATCTCAACCGACTGCATCCTGTTCACCCAGCCTTTAATGGGTACCGGATTTTTTTTTTTCTGGGAAAGTAAAGCGGCACGGACGTAATACCGACCACATTACCCCCAAAATCATGTACCGAAGGTCTGCAAAATGTATGGTCACTAACACCATATTCCATATACGCCAATTGGCGTGACGGGGGTACTTTACTTTTTTTAAATCATGAATAGAGGAAAGTTGGAATACTTCGTTACATCTGGTAAAATAAAAGGAAAGAGAAATCGCGGACGACAAAGAGAGAAAATACTGGATAGCTTGGTGTTATGGCATGGAAAACAGTCAATAACAGAACTGACACGATGCACTGTAGATAGACGATTGTGGAAGGACATGATCAGCTACACCAAACGGTATGGCACATGACGATGACGATAGTTTGGGGCGGGGATGAGACGGAGTGATGTCCCCTCTTGAAGTCACCAAAAATGCATTTGAAGCGTACATAGCTTCTCATTTACCAATCACAGTGGATTCTGAATTATAAAATCATCTCTGTTTTGGCAAAATCCTCTTCGATTTTGATGAACTACAATTCGACTCCACTGGGCTATTGTGCCCAAGGCCACACCTACACGTGGTCCCCCTGGTCAAAGTTGATCTTGGGATCGATCGAGTTCACAACGGTATAGCTAGGCCGGGAGTAGTTGAGCCCCTATAGATGCAGGGCTAGAGCCCACCGACGTGTGGTATACGCCATGACCTTCTTCTAATCACCATCACTCTCCCTTGAGTGAGTTTCTTATTTTCTGTCTGATTACTACTTCTAAAGAAACCTTTGAGTGAGTGTCTTTTCTTTTATCTTATTACTACTTCTATAGGAACCCTTGAGTGAGTCTCTTGTCTTCTATCTTATTAATACTTCTATAGGAACCCTAGAGTGAGTGTCTTTCTTCTATCTTATTACTGTTTCAATAAGAAGCTTTGAGTGAGTGTCTTTTCTTCTATTTTATTACTACTTCTTTAGGAATCTTTGAGTGAGTGTCTTTTCTTCTATCTTATTACTATTTCTATAGAAACCCTTGAGTGAGTGTCTTTTCTTCTATCTTTTTACTACTTCTATAGGAAATCTTGCATGAGTGTCTTTTCTTCTATCTTATTACTGCTACTATAAGAACCCTTGAGTGGGTGTATTTTTCTTCTATATTATTAATACTTCTATAAGAACCCTTGTGTGAGTGTCTTTTTTTCTATCTTATCAATACTTCTATAGGAACCCTTAAGCGAGTGTCTTTTTCTTCTATCTTTTTACTACTTCTATAGGAACTCACGAGTGAGTGTCTTGTCTTCTATCTCATTACTACGTCCGTTGTCAACGAAGCGTATTTTTAATGATGTGAGCTTCTAAAGGACTGAAATCAATCGACTACGGTGCCTCCACGTGCAGTAGAACTGACTGACTGGAGTTGACCAGTCTATAACGTGGAAACGGGTCCTGGACCGCGCGAATGAGTGAGTGCACGTGCGTCTAGGCCATTCACAGCATCGACGTTCAGCGACCATATCAATCATGACGACAGTAAGTATTCAGATGAAGTAATGTATTCAGGGGTTTGAACATAAATGTTTGTTCACAGTTCGTTAACCTTCGCTGTAGATAAAGTCGTTAATTTGATGGCTTAGTTTGTGACATTGGTAGCTAAGGACCTAACTTGTACAAACGGTTGGCATTGGCAAGGATCATTTTGAATCTATGAAGTGGGCTCATTGTGTGTTTAACTCAAAAGCATATGTGCTTTTTAACCAAAGAACTTTTTTTGGGGGACTCAATGAAGATATCCCCAATGGAAGAATAAATTGTACTATTAGTCCCGTAAATGATTCGCTTCCAGAGGTTTATGATGTAAACAAAGCAGTTTTGTCATTGCAAGTGAATAATGCCCACACCTAAATTTGGTCAGGATTGGGTAGCAGCAGCAGCTTTATAGCGAACACAGAAAACATCACAGGATTGTGCTGTTCTGAAACAGCTATGCCATGCTACCCTAGAATTGCCTTTAATGGGATTACTGTGACCACAAACCACTCTCCATGTGTGTGCCACGTATTTACATCCCTGAAAGAAATTCTGAATATAACAACATCATGTGCCGTCTGTGATATTAATGACAACATACCAGGACCATACACTATGATTGATACAACTGTTGCACCAAGCACTTCATCAGCAAAGCCATATCTATGGAATGTTTAAAGTAAACATTGCTTAGTCCATGGCTCGAATATAAATAAGCTGCCATTTTGGTGCGTCCCCTACATAGGCGATTTAGCTGACGACGACTTGTAAAAACTGGCCAAAGAGTTTAATGCTAGCATTCAGAGTGGCCAGATTAAGGAGGAGTGGCTTCACAGCTACTTACTACCGCTACCGAAGCCAAACAAGGACCATTCTCAGATCAGTGACTACAGAATCATCACGATGCAGAACACCGCGGGCAAGCTGCTGGAGAAAATAGTTGCCCGTGTCCTCACCTGTCACCTTGAACAAAAACGCGCGTTCCCAACCATACTCGGAGATTATAGATACAACAAAGATACATGACTCAATGCGGCAGTCTTCGCCTATTACATGTTTGAAGGCTTCCACAGACGAAAGGAGACATGTGCTGCTGCTATAGATCTGGATGATTCATACAACGGAGTAACGTTTGAATACTTCATGCGTATGCTCCTCAAACTAGTGGTGCACCTCTTCCTCATTAGATGGATCGCTGCAGCACTGTTTCAAAGGAAGGTGATTCTTAAATGTGGAAGTTGGTAATCTGAGCCAACATACACTTTTCCAGGGCTGACACAAGGCTCACAATTGTCTCCAGTTCTATTTAACGTGTTCACAATAACGATCACGGAACAACAGCTGGATGGTAGGGGAAGAACTATTACTTTTGCTGATGATATTCTGGTACATCTACAGAGATGAGACAGATGTCAAATTGCATTCACAATGCAAGACGAACTCGATCGCATCTCTTTGTGGTGTGTATCTTGTGAGTATCAGGTGCATAGTTTAATCCTAAGAAAGCATCAGTTGCGTGGTTCTCACTTAACAATCCTATCGTTAACATGAAATCACCGGTGGTACGAATGGGAGCTGATGAGGTGACCAGAGACAGGGTAATGACGTACCTCAGAGTTAAGTTTGATCGCAGCCTCTGTTTTCGGGACCACGTCGAACGTGTGATAACAAAATCCCGCAAAGGATTAGCAGCTTTGAAGGTCATGGCAGCTGCCAACATCGAGCAGAGGCTACTTACTCTTCTGTTCCAGGGACTAGTCCTTGCACCAATCGAGTTTACCCTGACAGTTCTTACAATCAGTAAGACGCAAATTGACAAGCTGGAGAAAATACAGAATGAAGTTATGCGCATTATCTTGGGGTGTTCGAGTGAAACTCCCTGTGTAGCAATGAGGTATCTTCTCGACTTTCCAACCATGGATGACAGATCAAGATGTGGAGGGCTCAAACATACCTGATGATTAGTGCAGATAAAGAGCATCCATTGCACCATGAGCTCGAAACAGGGAAGGGTGTCAGGCTAAAACGAGGCAAATCATGGGTGGGCCGAGCAGAAGATGTCATCACACAGTTCTGTGGGCTTACCAACATCAACGCCGGCGAGAAATAGATACCGGTGCCTGTGTCATTCAATGGGACATTATCGTGTTTTGTCACACTCGACATGAAATGTAGGGAACAAAACTTAGTCGTGGTTAATGCGGAGGTCAACGATCTCATCTGGGATACCACCGATGGGAAAGATGCTGTCATCTATACAGACGGATCTGTAATACGACACCAAAGAAGTGCATGGGCATTTACAGCGCGCTCGGCAGGCAGAATAGTCAAGGAAGACAGTGGTGCATACGGTATGACCACGAGTAGCATGACGATGGAGGTGATAGCAGTGACCAAGGCTTTCATCAGGCTAAAGTCACAAGACTATACCCACGTCTGTATACTGAGTGATTCGATGAGCAATCTACGAAAAGTGGAGGTGGGATCTGTACGTAGGCACTGGGCAGAGTCATTGCAGCAGTCAAAAATACGTAAAGTCACTTTTGTCTACGTCCCAGGACATGACGGAGTGCGGGGAAATGAAAGGGCGTACAGGTTTGCTAACTGTGCTATTGTTGAGGACGGTCAACCAATGGATAGGGCGGACATCCTCAATGTCCTCTGGGAAGTTGGAAGGACACTGCACTTCGATAACCATGAGTCCACGTCACTATTCGGATGAAAAAGATGGGAGTTAAGATGGGCTCAGCCAGAAAGGAGAAACTTAGTGTGTTTCTAATCAACCAAAACAGAACAGGAGTCGTCAGTCGCTGGACGCTTCGAGACTTGATGAGGAGGGGATCTGAGCACCTATGGGTGCTTAGATCCGTTCGGAGTGTAATAATGATGACTCGCTAATACATCAGTACCTCAATAACTACTTCTATAGAAGCCCTTGTGTGAGTGTCTTTTCTTCTATCTTATTGCCGCTTCTATAGAAAACCTTGTGTGAGTGTCTTTTCTTCTATCTTATTACTACTTCTATAGGAACCATTGAGTGAGTGTCTTTTCTCCTATCTTATTACTACTAATATAGGAACCCTAGATGAATGTGTCTTTTCTTTTATCTTATTACTACATCTATAGGAACCCTTGAATGAGTGTCTTTTCTTCTACCTTATTACTCCTTCTATAGGAACCCTTTTAGTGTGTGTATTTTCCTCTTTCGTATTACTACTTCTATAGGAAACCTAGAGTGAGTGTCTTTTCTTCCACTTTATTACTACTTCTATAGGAACCCTTGAGTGAGTGTCTTTTCTTCATTCTTATTACTGCTTCTATAGGAACACTTCTGTGAGTGTCTTTTCTTTTTTCTTATTACTACTTCTAAGGAAACCTCCTGTGGACAGGGTGAGAACTGCAGCGAAACCACATGGAGACCTTCTACTGGCATCTACTTGAAGACAAATGACTCTAGTGCTGGCTAGAAGTCCTTTATACTTCATTTTAACAGTCCTCTACATCGTTCAGGCACAAGTGACCCAGGACGTGACGACCTTCTGTCCAAACAGATGGCCCCAATATAATACACGAGAATTAACGGTGAAAGTGCCGGTGACTGTGGATGACGGGGAACGGGCTGTTGTGAACCCTGCTTGAGTACAGGGTCTAGAAGGTGAACACATCGCTGGGTGATTGTCAGCAGAGACAGAGCCCCATAACATGCCACGGATGGAATTGAGACGAGGATTTGTAAAACCTTCACTCTGGAGTAGGAAGATAGCCCACAGGTCCCCCAGTTTTAATAATGCCATGTACATCAACACTATAATCCAATACGAGCTCCGACGCTGCCTTGGTCAACAAGGTCCGCGCCAGACAGTGACCGACCAGGCTGGACTGCGCGATAAATTAGCTACTGGAAGAAATACAAACAACTCATCCGAAAACCAGAAACCTCGGATCCAACAAACTTCAATTAAATAATAATTTAATGGAAGAAAGAATATAAAGATTGGCAAGAGTGGAAAAACAAATAAATTAAACATACTACAACTTAATATTTCAGGCCTCAAAAACAAGAAAATAGGACTAACCAAAACCATGTACAAATACCAGATTCACATTGACATACTGTAGGAAACACTACATGAGAACATAGACACACATATAACAGGTTACACCAGCTATCCATGTAAATGTACCAACAACTGCAGCGGTATAGTCACCTACATCCTAAAATAATTATACAGGGAGATGTTCGTTGATGTTTCCGCATCGAATGTTGGGTACCATGGAGCGTCATTCCACTCTGTCTCTTGCTTTGATGGTGCAGATTATCATAGGCTGACTGTCCATCTTTTGATGTTACTCGTCCATGTTAGTTTTGGTCTGCCTCTGCCTCTTTTACATTGTATTTTCCTATCCAATATTACTTTTAGTAGTCTGTTGTGTCTTTTGACAAGCCCAAAAATTGTTATTTGTCTTCTAATTGTGTTAAGTACTTCTCTTTTCAGTTTTAAGTGTTTTAAAACTTCATCATTTGTTTTCTTTTCTTTCCATCCAATCATAGCTATTCTTCTATAATTCCACATTTCAAAGGCTTCCATTTTCTGTTCGGCTAACTTGTCTAATGTCCATGTTTCTGCACTATACAGTATTATTGAGAATATGTAACATTTTACTATTCTTAGTTTTAGCCCTGTTATTATTTGTTTGATGTTAGTATGTTTTTCATGACATTAAAATTACTTGCCATATCTGTTTTTATTAATTTCAATTTTCCATTTTCCATCATTGGCTATAGTAAGGCCCAGGTAGTTGTAGCTCTGAACTGTCTTCAGGTGTATTCCTTAAACTTTGATATCTATTTGTAGGTCTTGAGAATTTTCTTTCCTTATGATCGTAGTTTTATTATTTTTGATAGTCATATCTAATACGTGTTTTGTGCGTGTCATGTTTATTTCATTAAGTAATTGTTGTAGATCATTAGGATTTTCTGCTAGCAGTACAGTATCATCAGCATACCTTAAGTTATTGATTATCTTTCCGTTAATGTTTATGCCTGGCATCTATGTGGTGTTTTTAAAGATTTGCTCAGAGTATAGATTGAGCAAGCTTGGTGATAGAATGCATCCCTGTCTTAATCCTCTATTTATATCAATGGGTGTAGAGTTCTCGTTGTTATATTTTATTATTGCTCTTTGCTCCTAATATAAATCGTGTGTATATATATATATATATATATATATATATATATATATATATATATATATATATGTATGTATGTATGCATGTATGTATGTATATATATATATATATATATATATATTTATATATATATATATATATATATATATAATCGTATGTCTATATCGTCTAAATTTATATCTTTTAGGCATATATTGGTTTGTTTACTTCTATGTACTTTTCAATCAATTACCTCATGCTGAATATGGCTTCTTTTGCCCCGCTGTTTTTCCTGAATCCAAATTGCTGCTCATCTAATTCAGTATTAATTTTATTCTAAATCGTTCCCTGTATAACTTTTAGTAAAATGTTTTGTTACCTGGCTCATTAGGGTTATTATTCTGAAATCACTGCACTCAACTGCACCATTCCTTTTAGGCAATGCAATGAAAGTTGATGTTTTAGTTCATTTGGTATGTATCCTGTATGGTATTCATTATCCAGTATATGTCATTACATATATCTGTGATCACTGCAATGCCAAAATCTAGTGCCTGTATCAACTCTATCTGTACATAGTTATATACATTGAGATGTAGTGTCACGAAATAATGTCGAATCAACAGATGTTCAGAAAGCCACAATTTTGTTTGCATCCAGGAAATTTAATATTTATAATGTTTACAATCCACCTGGTACACATTGTGATATAACAGAACTTGACCAAGTCAACTACCATACAACTATTTTACCCAGAGCTTTTAATGGGCATTCAACACAATGACTATATTCTAACTCAAATCACACAGGAAAATACATAGAAGATCTTTGACAATCAACTAACACTATTTGTCATGCAGGACGCAGAATCAACACTAACTCTCCAACATAGAGCCAATCTCTCCCTTAGTAGACCCGATTTGACTATTTGTTCTGCTGATCTCTTAAGCTACTGCCACTTTGAAGTTATTGACGACACAGACAGTGATCACAGACCCATAGTAACCATACTAGAAACCAAAACATCAAAAATCCAAACAAAACAGAAAACGGGATGGAATATCAAAAAAGCTGACTGGAAACTATACCAAGAAAACTCCGACCAACTACTGAACAATCTTACAGTCAGCAGTGAGGAAAAATTAAACGAGACGTTCACACAAATATTACTCAACACTGCACAACAAACTATACATAAAGGATGTAGAACACAATATCGATCATTTTGGATCACAGAACCTGAGACATCATTATCAGAAAAAAAAGAACGCGAGAACAATACTTGAGCGACTACAACTTTGAATAATAAAATAAACTATAAAATGGCTAGTCCTAAGGTCAAAATCATTAGTACAAAAGCAAAGAAGTAGAAATGGCAAGAAACAAGCAATAAACTTGATCGGCGACATGAAGTAAATAAGCCTGGAGACTTATGCAACATTTGTCTGGTGATAAAAGAGAACCAAACCCTAAACCAATCAAATTTAATAATGAAACCATCAGCTCAAAAAAAAATTATAGTTAAAAAATGTAATAGTTACTTTGCTTCAGTCAACAGAGCGAGCAAACTTACATATAGTGATACAATTCATCTACATAAATTTAAAATTAATAGAAAGAGTGTCAACAACAATATTTTAAGAAAACTCTAATGTAAGGGAACTAGAAGAGGGAATAGGAAAATTAAAATATAGAAAATCCACAGGACCTGACAAGATACACAATGAGATGATAAAACATCTTGTCATGTCAGGTAAAGAAACATTACTCAAGCTGATCAACAAGTCATGGAAGGAAAGCAAAATTCCTAAGACAGGGCGAGATGACTATCAAGTGCCATAGCTCAAGAAGAACAAGCCTCCAGATGACCCAAGAAGCTATCGTCCGCCAAAAATCTAACATCATACATAGGTAAAATAGCTGAGAGTATGGTCAATAGCAGACTATACTGGTATTTGGAAACCTCTAATACCATGTTCAATGAACAGGCTGGTTTCAGAGAAGGGAATAACACAGAAGATCAAGTCCTCAGGTTAATAAAAGTCCAAGAGATAGATTTCAGAAGAGACAACATACTCTAGCCCTACTTATGGACCTGCAACAGGCTTATGATAGAGTCTGACGTAAGGGGATTTTTACTGAAGTTGAGAGATGCTGAGATACATGTAAAAAGAGGTGCTAGAAGAAGGATTACCACAGGGATCACCACTTAGTTGTTCCCTATATATATATATATATATATATATATATATATATATATATATATATATATAGCAATGATCTGACCAAAACCCTGATAAACGAGAAAGTTCTCTAAGTGGGAGACCTAGTCCAGTGAAGTACAAACATAAAGCTATCTGTGCGGATAATATGGTCATGTGGCGTACAAACAAAAATATTAGAACAGCTAAAGCACAACTAAACAAAGACCTAAGAGTCACCAAGAAGAATAATGAAATACCTGGAAAATATATATCTATATAATATACATAAATATATATATATACACACACAAATTAGTATATACAAAATTTACCAGAAGTAACAAAATAACTAAGACAAATATCAAACTCAATCTCCAACACAATAGTCTACAACAAGAGGAACACCCTACATATTTAGGAATACAACTAGACCGACAATTGAACCTGAAGAAACACGTTGGAAAACTCACTGAAAAGGCAACACAAAGAATGCAACAAATGAAAAGGCTTTCCAGTACATTATGGGGAGCAGACACAAAAACACTTAGAAATCACTATCTGGGATATGTTCGCTCTGTCTTGGATCATGGTAGCTCGCTTCAAGTGGCATGCAGCAAAACAACTGTCACTGGACAAGATACAAAATAAGGTATTAAGACTCATTAGTGGTGCAATGATGTCCACTCCAAATGTAGCCTGCAAAATTCACTTCAATGTGGAACCTTTAGAGATGAGAAGAAACAAGGCTGATGTGGTGCTCTAAGAAAGACAAATAAGAATGGAGAAAGACCACACTAACAGAAAATTAATAGATACATGGACTCCAAAACAAATAATTAAGCAGATGTCAGTGTTACAACATTTTAAAAATATAGGAAAGAGATACTATCTATCTGTAAAAAGGCTACAGACACCAAGAGTCGCCAAAGAAATGCCACCAAGTACGAATTATACAAATCCAGAAATAAATTTAGAGATATGTGACAGAACAAATACAAATGCAGACCCAGTATCAGTAACACCAGCAGTAAGGAAAACAAAATATATTTATCAACAATATTAGATACATATATACACAGATAGTGCAGCCACTAACGCTACTTCAAAAGCTGGATATAGAATATCAATACATTATCCAGATGGAACAGCAGACGAAATATGAAGCCCTTGCGGTGAAGTGGGTAACAATTATGAAGCAGAAATAACAGCTATAGAAGCAGCAATTAATCATTTAAACACTTTTTTCGATACCACACCATCGATGAAAAGAAAAACAGTCATATTTACGGATTCCAAAACGGCTCTGCGAGCACTGGGAAATAATACGATAAACCAGAACTCACACAGCTCACTATAGATACAGACAAACTCACTGAAACACATTACATTAGATTCACTTGAACATACCAAGAAATATGGTAAGGCATCATGTTGACTTTAATGCTGCGATCTACATTAGAGAGCTGAGATTAATCAATTTCCAAAATCAAATCCTGAAGTGATCGATAGAACATAAATTCGTTTCTACCATTTTGGAAACGGAAGTTCACAGTGGGCGAATACGGGGTTGTCCAACTGCAATGAAAATTAAACAATGAATCAGCCAATCTTCAAAGTAAACACCACTGATCACTTCGTCTGTCAAGACTTGCTGTATAATAGCTACTTCCGTTTGTCCCACTTTGTGTACTCTTCTAGAACCAGCTCCGTTCTCTTCCAGTACAGAGCGCCATCTATCAGTCTTGGTGGAACTCGAAACATTGGCCGCCCTTATTTGACGGTTCCTCTCCTGATCACTCCCGCAGTACTTCTAACTTCATGTAAAAGTATTATTGTTAACAATAATATTCAAAACAGAAAATAGTAAATTAAGGGACAAATTGAAAAATCATATAGTGTCGACGTCAATGTAACTCTTTCAGTCGTAATGCACTGTTTAACCACGCAGAGAATATCTGGTATTAATAGTTAAGTGAATATAATAAACTAAATCATGCTGAGAGATACAAAATATTCCACATCAGTCTAGATGTAGTTTAGTTTAATCGACAAGTCATCCTCACTGCAGATCGAACCAAGTCCAAGCATGGGCGTATCTCCTGTAAAGTATAGTCCTCAAAGTGTAGCGGCCAACGATACCGGTATTATATTAGTTGACAATTCTTCTTTGGATTTCTGCGTAGCACGCTCGTCTGACATCGTCCACTTTGAAACGGCATTCGTGCAGTATATTTATTGTTTGCGGATTCAGAGTAATTGTTCTTGTCCTTCGTCCAATGTCCCTAAGGGTATTCCGAATGGCATCGAAGTCCACTGCCCTTCGTACACAACATTAACCAAACAAGCCTTTCAACACGTTCATTACCTTTTACACCCTTATGCCCTGGCACAAAAATGAAGCAGACGTGTGTTGGACTAGCCTCACAAGACACACTAACCACTGCCTTTTAGCCCAGCCAATTGCGATCTTTCTGAGCATCCACTTTGAGCTACCGAAGAAACGTACGCGTGTATAAGTTTGTGTCTCGAGTTAAACACATACTTCTATGACAGCCATACATTCCATTGTCAAGCTATTTGTAGTCAACGCTAAAGTAGTTAGTCAAGCTATTTGTAGTCAACGCGAAAGCACCACCGTCTTCCCTCAATATTCTACCATTCCAATGTGAACCTTGAAAGGACATGGACAAGTGCTAAATAACTCACCCATCTGTGTCATTGACTATGTCACAATGAAATGTTCTCTAAAATTGCAGCCTGTACTTCTGCCTCAGCTACAAAGACATTTTGTTGAAAATGTCTACATTTTTGTGTTCAGTTAGAAGACTACTCGATAGAGCGTATCTGATGACACCCGTAGCTGTTATTTCTTGGGTTCGATGCCCTTGACTGGATACACCTGGTGAACAATGCCTATAGTCTGACTGACCTATGAATTTCATCTTTTAACCCGCTAACTTTTGTCCTAATGAATTCACGATATGTCGGATGATGGGGGTCTGTGATGATTCGAAAATTGCCATGTCCTCGCAGTCTTATTTTGTCTGCCATTGTGGGAATATCGAGGAGGTAACTCAGTATTTTTTGTGCTAACAAGAATATAGCAAATTACGTCATTTTCTACCCCATGTCAGTGAACAGTAAAGCTTCTAAGGATTGCACACCACGTAATGTAAACGTATACCACTTTAACATGTTGATTGCATGTATTTACATATATATATATATATATATATATATATATATATATATATATATATATATATATATGTATATGTACTATATCACAGAAATAATCAACATGTATCTGGTAATAGTCGTTGGTGTGACTCTTTTGTCAACGGCATCCTGCACGTTAATTGGTAAATATTGTTTAAGATAAAACCTACACTACAATAAGTAGTACCGCGTTATCATTTTGTTTGGCGTTTTTGAATATACGTATCATTACTAGGAAAAATCATTATACATTGTCTACCTCACCGCTACACATCTTTGAAAACAAAAAGCATGTTTACTTTCCATTGTACTCTCATCATAACTGAAATGAAGACTGTCTTCTTTAGCACTAAACCTACATCACAACCGAACATAGTTTGCTCCTTAACATTATACATCGTACATAAAATATTCGTCTCATTATTATATATTTAATAAAGTGAAATGCGTTATCTTACAATTACGTTGATACAAAATGTTATATCATGTAATTATACTTTTTAATACTATAACCAGGGTATGTTTTAATATGATGATTATTGTAATATGCTATTACTTAGATAATTGCATTTACAGTTTTATATAATTACTTTTATTGTGTAGTTGAATATTATTGTCTTCGTGTCATCGTCGTCATATTTGTTTTTATATAATTTTCCTTACAAATACAATACGATAAACTATTGTCATCTCTGTCATTATTAATGTATGTCAGTGATTGTATTGCTATTTATTTAGACAATTCTTTGTTGTCTTAGACTTCGTGATCTTATTATTCTATTACCTGCTACATCGACATAAATATTTTTACAATCCCTGAAGTCGACCTCCTGTCATCTAGACCGGAAATGTTAACTATAGAGGGATGTAATATTCTCTTTTATAAGGAAAGTGACGCTGTTCACGATCTTTCTCTCTATAGTTATGAATAGATATATGGATAGGTGTGTGGTGTGGTGTGTGTGTGTGTGTGTGCCTGCGTGTAGTGAGCGTGTGGTGCATGTGTGTGTGTGTGTGCGTGTCCGTGTGTGTGTGTGTCTGACTTGTAATCAGTTTGACTTCGAGATTTCATAAGGAATTGTGAGAGTGGTAATATGTTTTATTTGTGCTTGCTCCTCCTTGAAGGACCCTTTACTGTCGAAAGTGGTGTTTGTATAGACTTATCTGTAAAACTGAGAAAATAAACTTTCACGCATTATTGTATTTATTATATAGTAGCTGTCATTTCGTCAATTGCTAAACACAGTTGATTTGATCAATTTTTTTTAATCACCAAATAAAAATATAGGTTTGTAACGTCTGGCAATGTCTCAAATATATTTACTCTGGTGTTTTCTTGTATCAGCTTATTAAGTTATAGTTCCACTAACCAGTCATTTTACTTTGTCCAGTAGTTTTATTAGAATGTATCTAAGATTATTATTATGTTTATATCAGTAATTGTAATGATTGTATGGTGCTGAAAAAATAAGATAAAAGAACGTGTACAAAAACGATGGAACCAATGAGTAGTACAAATGAGAATGAGAACTAACTGGGTTAAATGTGTCCACCAGAAACTCTAATGAAAGGGCCCTGCTCATGTCAGTTCTTGGCTCATCATCAGTTAACTTGAACTTAACAAGATTCTAGACAATTTGCATATTTTGTGACCAAGACTAAACTGTGAAATTTAGCTAAACAGGTTTGAGACCAAGAGTGGAGAAAGACACAACCATAACTTATCAGTTTCGGATAATTTATTTTCGTAGCCAATGAATAGATACCACTTGTTCTGGCAGTAACCACTAGATGTAGGGTTCAATGTCAATGGATAGATACCACTTGTTCTGGCAGTAGCCACTAGATGTTGGGTTCAATGTCAATGAATAGATACCACTTGTTCTGACAGTAACCACTAGATGTTGGGTTCAATGTCAATGGATGGATGCCACTTGTTCTGGCAGTAACCACTAGATGTTGGGTTCAATGTCAATGGATAGATACCACTTGTTCTGGCAGTAACCACTAGATGTTGGGTTCAATGTCAATGGATGGATGCCACTTGTTCTGGCAGTAACCACTAGATGTTGAGTTCAATGTCAATGTATGGATGTCACTTGTTTGACAGGAACCACTAGATGTTGGGTTCAATGTCAATGGATGGATGCCTCTTGTTCTGGCAGTAACAACATGATGTTATGTTGCTTCCAATGTCAATGGATAGATACCACTTGTTCTGGCAGTAGCCACTAGATGTTGGGTTCAATGTGAATTGATGAATGCCACTTGTTTTGAGCAATAACCACTAGATGTTATGTTGCTTCCAATGTCAATGGATAGATACCACTTGTTCTGGCAGTAGCCACTAGATGTTGGGTTCAATGTCAATGGATAGATGTCGCTTGTTCTGTTTAGTAGACACTAGATGTTGGGTCCAATGTAAATGGATAAATGCTCCTTGTTCTGAGCAGTAGACACTAGATGTTGGGTCCAATGTAAATGGATAGATTCCGCTTGTTCTGAGCAGTAGACACTATATATTGGGTCCAATGTAAATGGATAAATGCTCATTGTTCTGAGCAGTAGACACTAGATGTTGGGTCCAATGTAAATGGAAAGATGCTGCTTGTCCTGAGCAGTGGCCACTACATGATAGTCCCAATGTTTTACTTATCCCCATATTAAAACATTCTCAAAGAGGCCAACATAAAAAGGGAGCTCCTAAAAAACAGCAGAAAGAAACAATCAACATTTTTCTGGACATCATGAGAAGAGGAAAGATAGTTTACTTGGTTACAACTGGCAACAAATAAGGAAAGAGAGATCGCTGACGACAAAGAGAGAAAATACGTGATAGCTTGGTGTCATGGCGTTGAAAACAGTCAACAACAGAACTGATACGATGCACTGTAGATAGAAGATGGTGGAAGGACATGATCGCCTACGCCAACCGGTATGGCACGTGGTGATGATGATGATGATTAAAAGAAAACAACAACTTTTGACGCAACAGGAACACGAACCCATGTTCTCCTGGTTTCAAATAAGGCGAGTTAGCAGTTAATCCACTTGCTGATATGAGGAATGCAATGACCATTTCTACAATCCACAATGAAAACTGCATGGAGCGAAACAGAAGCTGCAGAACACAATTAGACATGCTCATGAACATTTCATTAGAATAAACATTAAATATTAACATATGACGGAGTAGTAGTAAAATATAAAGACAAGAAAGAACATTATAAACAAATTGGCAGATAAGTAGAAAACTTCAATGAATGTAAAAGCGCACATACAACATAGCTAAATCAAAAGACAAACAAATGTCTATGTATTTGAAAAAAAAAAGACGTAAAAAGAAAGCATTCAAAGATAATTAGAAGATAATTAATGACAATTAGTCATTAAGTAAGTAAAGAAATGAAAAGGATCTGGATACATATGGAAAATTACAATAAAACATTGAAAAACCAAAATATTGAAGAGAAATAAGCATATTAAGAGAGAGTCTGGTGAAAAGAGTCTGGAAAAAATGATCATTTAAAACAGGAAAAAACTAATCTAATAAACGTAATGAGAATGAATATAAATCAATTACAATAAGCAAAATAAGAAGACGTTACTTATACAAACACTAGGATGAAAATGTGCATAGATAAAGAAGGAGATGAAAACAAAAGAAAAGAAAAATAAAGCTAACATTATTCAATTGTAAAACAAAATTCATACGTCACTAGTTGTTTTGTAACAAAGGCTCACAGTAACACGACGAGTGCCAGAAGATTTGCTCATTCCTATCTCTGTCATATACCACATTATGTTCTTAAATAATACACTGTACCTAAAACAATCAACATGACCACATAAGTTGCTGAGAAAAACAATAATTAATCTATATTTTTGTTATCACCCACACAAAGTGATGTTAAATAATGAATCATCTTCCATTGTCCAAGGAAGGATAAAACGATAGAGCAAATGAATCATCTCTCATGGTCGAAGGAAGAATAAAATGATAGAGTAAATGAATCATCTCTCATGGTCGAAGGAAGGATAAAATGATAGAGTAAATGAATCATCTCTCATGGTCGAAGGAAGGATAAAATGATAGAGTAAATGAATCATCTCTCATGGTCGAAGGACGGATAAAATGATAGAGTAAATGAATCATCTCTCATGGTTGAAGGACGGATAAAATGATAGAGCAAATGAATCATCTCTCATGGTCGAAGGAAGGATAAAATGATAGAGTAAATGAATCATCTCTCACTGTCCAAGATAGGATAAAATGATAGAGTAAATGAATCATCTCTCATGGTCGAAGGAAGAATAAAATGATAGAGTAAATGAATCATATCTCATGGTCGAAGGAAGAATACAATGATAGAGTAAATGAATCATCTCTCATTGTCGAAGGAACGGATAACATGATAGAGTAAATGAATCATTTCTCATGGTCGAATGAATGATAAAATGATAGAGTAAATGAATCATCTCTTATGGTCGAAGGATGGATAAAAATGATAGAGTAAATGAATCATCTCTAATGGTCGAAGGAAGGTTAAAATGATAGAGTAAATGAATCATCTCTCATGGTCGAAGGAAGGTTAAAATGATAGAGTAAATGAATCATCTCTCATGGTCGAAGGAAGAATAAAGGTAAAGGTAAAGTACGAGACTTGAACCGGCGTCTTAGCACGCGAGTATATACCCATATGTGCTCGGCCGCCTATCCAGAAATGTTCGGATATTTCTGTATAGTGTAGCCTCAAGCATCGAAACTCAGATGCGAAGCGACATTCCTCACCTTCCCAGGATAATATACCATGGTACCCATTTCTGCCAACGGCTGGGTCGACCGTGGGGGTATTTTTTTTTATTCCAACCACGAGTACAATTCACACTGCTCCCAGCGGGAATTGAACACGGGTTGTCCGAACGTCGGTAGTCTAGTCGGGTGGTTTTCCAAGTAGGCTACCGAGGCCCCCGAGGGGAGAAGAAAGGAAGAATAAAATGATAGAGTAAATGAATTATATCTCACTGTCCAAGATAGGATAAAATGATAGAGTAAATGAATCATCTCTCATGGTCGAAGGAAGGTTAAAATGATAGAGTAAATGAATCATCTCTCACTGTCCAAGATAGGATAAAATGATAGAGTAAATGAATCATCTCTCATGGTCGAAGGAAGGTTAAAATGATAGAGTAAATGAATCATCTCTCACTGTCCAAGATAGGATAAAATGATAGAGTAAATGAATAATCTCTCATGGTCGAAGGAAGGTTAAAATGATAGAGTAAATGAATCATCTCTCACTGTCCAGGATAGGATAAAATGATAGAGTAAATGAATCATATCTCATGGTCGAAGGAAGGTTAAAATGATAGAGTAAATGAATCATCTCTCACTGTCCAAGATAGGTTAAAATGATAGAGTAAATGAATCATATCTCATGGTCGAAGGAAGGATAAAATGATAGAGTAAATGAATCATCTCTCATGGTCGAAGGACGGATAAAATGATAGAGTAAATGAATCATCTCTCATTGTCGAAGGAAGGTTAAAATGATAGAGTAAATGAATCATCTCTCATGGTCGAAGGCAGAATAAAATGATAGAATAAATGAATTATATCTCATGGTCGAAGGAAGAATAAAATGATAGAGTAAATGAATCATCTCTCATTGTCGAAGGACGGATAAAAATGAAAGAGTAAATGAGTCATCTCTCACTGTCCAAGATAGGATAACATGATAGAGTAAATGAATCATTTCTCATGGTCGAATGAATGATAAAATGATAGAGTAAATGAATCATCTCTCATTGTCGAAGGACGGATAAAAATGATAGAGTAAATGAATCATCTCTTATGGTCGAAGGATGGATAAAAATGATAGAGTAAATGAATCGTCTCTCATGGTCGAAGGAAGGTTAAAATGATAGAGTAAATGAATCATCTCTCTTGTTAGAAGGACGGATAAAAATGATGGAGTAATGTACTTTCCTGTCTTTGTAAGGATATGAAGTGTTGAGTGAAATGTTACATTTTATATCATCACAAACAATATGCAAAAAACCTTGCAAAATCATCGGACAGCTATCAGCACCATTTTCCAACAAGGCAATAACTGCAGAGACAAAACGGACACTACATTACAATCGCTATTCCAACGTTAAGTTACCAATGTCATATATGAACCTTAGATTAAAACAGAATAAGAAAAATAGCAACTACCGAGATGTGATGTGTTGGACGAATGACAGGAACAAGCTGAGAGATAAGACCAGAAATAAAGAACTGAGAAAATAGCTAGGAATTGTTCCCAATATAGAATATATAAAGAAACAACTGAGAAAACAGATTGGCTACGTGATAAGGTAGAAAAATCAAAACAGAACACAGCAAGCCTTCAATAAACGTTGGGGAAACACCAGATCTAAGAGCCGACAAAGGAAGAAGGTGCATTGGTAGAATATTTGAATTAGTAGGAACATACCAGTACTAGAGGTCAACAGAAGATGAAAGGACGGCAAATGACACTGAAAGACAAATATGTAAGACAAGAAGAGAATAAACACACTTACGTAAATTTTTTTTCAACATGTATATATAACCGCATGAGAAGCTGAAATAATGTTATTTTACTGTCATATAATATAATATAGCCTTCTCAACTGGTGCGACTTATCATTATACTGTGGACAAATCTAGGAAAATTCACGAAGACAAGATATATATAAACAGAGGCGGAGCATACTACGATAATACGTTCCATGCTCCTCAGGTATACTGCAAGTAACTCTATGTTGTTGTTGTTATGATATTTGTGTAAAGACTATCTTTTACTAGTATTTCTTAAGCGTTTCCCACATGGCGTGTTTACAAGAATGTGTTCCTTCAATATCATCGTTAATACGGCTCTCAATCACCTCTTCCCTCATGTAGCAAATCCATTTTGTGTGTTCTAATACTGTAAAAACATTGGGATAATTCTAGGATGTTTTGGGTCTTAGGTTATCGTTCCATTCTTCACGAATATGTGAAAGGAGAAAGTTAATGAGGTAGGCAGAGAAAACTAATTGGTAGATAACATCAAAGAATAAATAAACCTCGACTTTGCAGCCCCATATAATTACTAAAGATATAGAGAAAAATGGACAAAGGAATGGAAAAATGGATGCAGAAAAAAGAACATTGCACGAATGTCCTTCATTCTTTAAGAGAAGTGGATGAGATTGGTTGGGACAAATATGTGTATGTATATAGAACGAGCCTGATGTTCCTAGAGGTGAAAAATGGAACTAGTCTAGAGCATAGGTGGCTAGCCTATTTTTTGCTTAGACCAGTAAATAGATTTTTTTTTTCATTTGAAAGTGACAACTAATTAAATTTATATTAAGTATTGTGAATGCAAACTGCAGTATTATATAAATATTAGTAAAGTATTCAGGTAAGTGTTTGCATGTAGACCGATATATGAAGCATAATGTTTTAAGAGTAATCAAGTTTTTCATATAATCATATAATTTATTTTATACACTAACAAAAATTATGATAGAAGGAAACATGGCGAATTATTATAGAGATGCTCATTAAACTAGTCTTACAGTCTTGAAGTTTTGAAGACATGTAATGTTATTTTAATGTAATTTTTTAACTTGCTTTTCATTTAACACTATCTCAATCTTAGTTGTCATTTTTTATATGCACTGAACAAGTACATAGACAAGATATGCATCTGTAATAATTGAACATAATTTATTCTTAATAACATTCACGGCAGAAAAAGTTTGCTCACAAGTGTATGTGGAGCTAAATCTGTGCACGAGCCTTAGAGTAAGATCGTCAATTTCAGGTAACCGGTCTCAAGGGACATATTTCCCGAATTGGATCAAATTAGGAGAAGTCGGTGATCTACAATGTTCTTTAAATTTAGCACAATCTCCTGAATGGTTTTGGTTTTCCATTATCTCTATTTGCAAGGTGGGGACTTTTTTCTGAATTTCAGAGTCTCTACAAAATGAATTTATGAATAAATCTATGTTACTCTTTTCAGTCTCAAAAGAATAAAATCGAGCTGAGAATGCCACGCTCAAATCTGTAACTGCTGTTTTGTATTTTACATGATCCACGATAAAGGCACTGCATCTATTTACCATGTGCTGAATTCTTGGAAAATGATCACGTCTAGAATGTCCTAAACTGTTACAAAACAATTTAAACTTCAATTTAAAACTGTTGACCATGTATGGAAACAAAAAGTATTTTCCTTGTAACCTCGTTTTAAGAATATTCAAATGATGCGACATATCAACTAGAAATTCCAAATCCCAAAACCACTTTTGATTTCTAAGTAAACCACACCCCAAAGACAAAACAGTTTTTGATTCCAAAAATGAAAAAAAAAAATTTGATCTTTTAATTTTAGAAAACGCAACAGTATTTATCCTCTAGAAAGCCACCTGACTGAGTTTGTGAAGTAAGAGTTCACACAATTTATTTCTTCTTCAAAACGTTCTCTAAATTATCTTTGATTGAGGGCGCGTGATCGGATCATAATAATGCAAATCAGAACAGGATCGACGACGTGATGAAAACTCATGTCTTTAGCACAGAAAGTCTCCTGATGAGTGATACAGTGATATGAAAGCTACTTCCTATTTAAATATTGCTCTGACAAAGAACACAGTCATTCCACTTCCCTAAAATTGCTAGAGCGCCAGCTGTACAAATGCTCTGAAGTTTAGACCATTCAAGTTTAATGCTGCCAACATCACTATTTTCCACACAGTTTTTCACTGCCTCAAACATATATCTTCCAGTTGTTGATGATAAGTCATAAAGTCCTAAAACTTCCTGAAACACATCGACATTGTTGTTTATGCACCTCACAAGCACAAGTTACTGAGCATTATCTGTCATGTCGCCACTCTCATCTATTACAATAGAGAAATATCTGGAAACATCAATTACATATTTTATCTGTCTTGATACATCGCTTGCCATTTCTTCAATGCGCCTAACAATTGTATTTCGTGACATGGAAATATTTCCTGCCACTCGTTCGATATTCGTAACACCGGCGTTTTCTGCAAAGATGAATATTCGTTACTTAATAATCTCACCCTCTGAGAACGGTTGTTTTCTTCTTAACGAGAAGCAGTGAAATTTCGTAAGAAGCCTTTTTCATTTATTCATATTTTGCAACAATTAAGTTTTGGATATAATGCAGTCCTTTCTTTTTTCTTTGAGATGTAGTCAGTTCTTAAACCAGAGACAGGATGATATAATTTATTAAATGCATCATGTGTTTGTTTGAGATGCCTTTCCGGGTTGCATATTTTAGGAACTGCTACTGTCGTTGAACAAATCAAAGAAATCGGTTTCGAGGCACTTCCCATTGTGAAGAAAAACTGTTCTTTCTATTCTTCATTAAATGCTCAGACACCCACTTCACTTTCACATTTTTTTCACTTTGACGAACCATGCTTGCTAAAGCCATCTTAACTAACACTAACTGCCAACACAGCGCAACACAAGCTACAATAGAGTGCACCAACCTCACAAAGAAATAATTAATGTATCGACAATTATTTAAAACCGAATAGGTAAGACTGTCCCATCTGTTGCAAGAAATATTTTTATTAACAAACTACACCACAAATTCACTGAAACTTACAAAATAAGAAATAGAAAGATAAATAATAAAATACAGTTTGATTTATTTGATCTAAAATTTACAGATGGTGAAGGATTATACATTTTAAAATAGTGATACCTCCGTAACAACTAGACCTAGAAATGGTCAGCTTGGCTAAAAAGGAAGTTCACTATTAGAAATATTTCTAGGTCAATTCAAACCGAGGCTAAGCCTATCAAATTGATGCATTTTACTGAAGATTTCGGAGACCAGTAACTACGTGAAACTAACGAAGGAAAACGTCACCTTGACAAAAGGAAGGTTGTACTTGAAATACGCTTCTATGAATCGCACAGTCTGATAGTGTTAAACATGTTCGCATCGGATCATGAGCTATCAGTTTGTCAAACACAATTGTTATTGTTATTGTTATTGTTATGGAAGTCCCTGGTATCACTGCAAGCGAATTAAAATCCATAATTGCTGAACCGTCCATGCCAGTCGAATTATCCGAATTACTATCTCATCTCCCAAACAAAGAAAAGTAACTGTCTCCCCGTCATAGCAGTCTCAACACACGCCAAAAAAACATAAATCGAAACCGCACAGAAAGTGAACACAGCCAACTGTTCCTTGTCATACAGAAAGTGAACACAGCCAACTGTTCCCTGTCAAACGATATCATCGTCAACAATCTTAATATCGAAACACGATCAAAACGGATGAAACGCACAGCTCACGGTGTGCACAGAGCACTCAGCAGCTCCTGCAACAAGCCGGACTTGGAATATGAGGAAACTGCAGCAAGGAACACTTTACAGACAGAGCCTTCAATGGTTCCTGTCGTCTATGGACCATATTGCCCGGAAGTCACGTTCTCCTGAAAATGTTTATCGTCATATTTTTTTTTCAATATATAGCGCTTGATGATGATAGGACATTGTTTTTGACTCCAATTTCGAATATATAAAACTCAGTCGTCGGATTATCCCCGTCACACATCAACCAATAGACCGTAAGATCTTCCTGCAATAGAAATGGTTGACAAAATCCTCAAAGAGAGCCAGAGTTATGTGATGAAGACAAACAAATAGATACTAAATATAACAATTGTTAATAACTGCTGGATATTTTCGGTAATAATTTATAGGTTGGGCATTACATTGTCCGTGTCACTGCAGTCACGGTTCAAGAGATTCAACGTAAACAAATAGTAATAGTGCTGCGCTGCACTAAAGAAATACAGGATCATGTTATTCAGTTATTCATTCATTTGTTGCATATTTTTGTTTCGATCTGCTTGTTCTACAAAAAGAAATAATTGATTTTTTGACTAACCCGTAAGAAGCTGTACCTATATAGTATACATTCTGATTTTAAATTATATTTTGAATCTTTTATCCCCTAACAACTTATGTTGATTCCTGCATTGAGTCTTTTATCTTCTGGCATTTTGTTTTTAATTTGGTGTCTCGTTTATTCTTTCCTTCGTCATGTGTCTTTCAGCGTGGAGGGGAAATATTATTTGTTTATTTTGGTGTTCCCAGCTTTTCCACAATTATTTATTTATGATTGTATCTCCCAGTTTCCTGTCATTCGTCTAAAATATTTCATGTCGATTGTGGCTATATTTCTTTTAGGTCTTACGTCTAGCTTCTGGGTTTGGCACTGGTAGCACAACGTTGAACTGAAGATTGTATTCTAATGTGCCCGTTTTGCCTCTAGAGCAATTTACTTTTTGGACGGTAATGCTGATAGCTGACCGATGAGATTTAGAGGCTTTGTTGCATCTTGAGTCTATTTTAGCTGCTTGTTAATTTTCATTTGCCACTAGACTCCCAAGATATTTACATTCCTCCATTTGCTTTAGTTTGCTGCAGCCTATCGTTATCTTAAGGTTCTTTTCTCTTATACGACATTAATTTATTATCTTTTCTTGATGTTGATGTTCACGCTGAGTTGAGTGCCTGTGTTGTTATGTCTCTTTAAAAGTATTGTAGGTCGCGTATTTTCCCATGTATTAGTGTCTGATCCTCTGCAAACAACAGCTCGTTAAACTGCTCTCTCCTCAATGGATTAACTAACTTACATATATAGTCCACGAAGGTAATACACTATATGACAGCCATTACGCACGAATGTCTTACTCCTGATCTAACTACTAAGTGGTCTGTGTAGACTGCTGCTATTCTGACCTTGCACCTGCTGTTGATGTAGACTCTTAATTAGGCGTATTAGATGCTGACTGGCTTCCTGCGTCCAAGTCATGTAAACACTGTTGCCTTTCCTTGTCTCCAACGGTTTATCTCATTCTATTAGATAATTTCATGCTATCTGTTACCACAGTGAGTTTTCGGATTTTAAAAAAATGTAATCACGGGTTAGATAATTAATGTGCGTACACAGTTCGTTAACCATCGCTGTAGATCAAGTCTTTATTCGCTGGCTTTGTTAGCGACCTTGGAAGCTAATGACCTTACTTGTGCAGACGGTTGGTTTGGGGCAATGTCACTGCTATAATGACTTAGTTTGTGACAAAACTACAGGGACATGCCCAAACAATGACAGTTGTCAGCACGAAATTTTCGGACCCCAGTGTCAGTACTTGGATTTTATTTACAAATATGCCCAAAAATCTGAACCTACTTTCCTGTTTGATAACAACGACACCTCATGTAATCCGGACACAGATTCTACATCAGTTGAGGCAACTCTCAATCAATCTTTGCCGTGCTCCTGGTTTAGGATTTATGTGAATGAATTTAAATATCCGGACAGTTTCACGGTAAAACTGAATGGTTCTGCCTCATGTAACAATGTATCAAAGTTTGTAGTCAGTCCGCACGAGATTGATGTCTTCTACCCTGGGGCTGGTCTGATCAACAAGTTACGGATTGAAGGGGCGATAGTTGCAAATATCTGCTCCATCTATATTGGCGGGGGTCAGAAAGTGGCTCTCAAACAGATCACAAACCAGACCGATACATTTGATACTTGTTATACAGGAGACGGATGTGGACCAGAGGCCGCAGTTAATAGCAAAACAAAGACCAATCTCTATGACAATGACTGCACACAAACACAATGGAGAAGTGGAAACAGTTATCTTTACTGGTATCTGAAGTTTGGAACGCCCCAGAAGACTCACACCATTCGAATCTATCATCGAGCTAGCACTATGATTCGGGTAAAGAATTCCACTCTAAAGGCTTTCTCTGATAGTGGTGGAGTAGCGTTCCAGTATAATGATATATCATACCCTAATTTATCTGTGAACACTATTGTAGTCAAAACACAAACGTCAATGGCACACATTAAGATTGAGTTCTCACCGATCATTTCGCAGGCCAACAGTGCACTGACGGTATGTGCGGCAAACTTTTACAGACACCTATTGTCTGGATGAGCATTCTTGGTCGTTTTGTGCAATGTGTAGTGTGTGTAGTAAAGGCTGCAATGTCATCATCGGTACTTGTCACTGCAACTGTTCACATGGGATCTATGGACACGACTGTTCCGGGTCTTGTCTCAGTGTCTGTCCTTTATTTGAGGAAAAATCCGGAAAATGCCTACAATGTAAACATCTTGACTATACCTGTAATGACACTTGTCCCGATGGTAATGTTGGGCTACAGTGCGAACGGATGTGTTCTGATGGCTGTGACATCATATGAACTCTCAAATGCCCGGACAACTGTTTCAACGACACCTGTGAACAGTCAATCGGGAATCTGTACATGCAAGAGAACGTTCTATGGGTCAGACTGCACTCTCAAATCTCCGGACAACTGTTTAACGAAACCTGTGATTCCCACGTTCAGAATAGTCTGCCGACTACAACAAGCCTAAGCATATGGACACTTTAATGTGTTTCTGTGCTAGGCATGGTTCATTTCTTGGTGTTTTTTAGTGAAGCCATGGTTCAAATCTTGTTGTGTTTCTGTCCTAGCCATGGCTCATATCTTAGCTTGTGTGTGCTGGCCATGGCTCATATCTTGGTGTGTGTCAAGTTAGTCATGTTAGACATATCTCAATTCTTGTTGTGTCCGTGTTAATCATGTCTCGTATCTTTATGTGTGTCTGTGCTTAGTCATATCTCATATCTTAGTGTGTACCAGTGTTCGTCATATGTCATATCTGTGTGTGTGCATGTCTGGGTTAGTGATATCTAATATATTTGTGTGCATGTTTATGTTAGTCATATTTCATATCTTTGTGTGTGCATGTCTGTCTTTGTCACATCTCATATCCGTGTGTGTACATGGCTATGTTAGTCCCATCTCATATCTTTGTGTGTACATATCTATGTTAGTCATATCTCTTATCTTTGTGTACATGTCTATGTTAGGCGTGTGTCATATCATTGTATGTGCACGTCTATGTCAGTTATATCTGTTATCTTTATGTGTATGTTTATGTTAGTCATGTGTCAAATATCGCGTGTGTCAGTGTTAGACATGCCTCATATCGCTGTGTGCATGTCTGTGTTAGTCACATCTCACATCTTTGTGCATGCGTGTCTGTGTTAGTCACATCTGACATCTTTGTGCGTGCGTGTCTGTGTTAGTCTCATCTGACATCTTTGTGTGTGCATGTCTGTGTTAGTCACCTCTAGTGACTCGGGCAGATGGTGCTCGTAAACCTGGGAGGGCCGACCATCTAAGGGCAGAATCCCCCTACAGAAAAGACAATCTGCTGCCTTGCAGGAAGATTGGGGACAATCAAAGGCTAGGGAAAGCAAACCCGAATAAAATGCTGGCTGAAATCGGACGCACTGGGTCACTTGCGCAGAACACAGTGCAACGTTTTAACGGGTGTCAATCAGAGTGGATCTGGCAGACTCTAATTGTGATGTTCTGTCTGTGGGGGCAATCAACACACTTAGCCTGCCAGCTGACTTCATGTGAGAGTCCGTAATCCTTACTCTGATTGAGTCCTGATCGCAGAGAGAGAGAGAGAGAGAGATGCTGACTTACTCTATATGGTATTAGTATTTCCCATAGTGTTCTCTATTTACTTTGAGCAATGCTTTTACATGACCAATGAACGTTATGCACACATTTTGAAAGTGTTCTGTTGTCTTTTCTGTTTAAGGGTGCATAGAGAGTCACAACATGTTCTATTTTATTCGAGCTCCATTTGAGAATTGCAGATTTGTAGTTATATCCAATACCGGAGACTTTTTTTCATGATACCATTGCATCGAACTTTCCAAAATGTGACATTTTAGTTTATTACTTCTGTTGATTGTTCCATCTTCTGTCATGTTGCTTTTTCGTATCTCCATCAAGTTATTTTAAACATTCTGATATGTTATTTCACGTTCTCTACGGAGTCGACGTCTACTGAGACATTGTATCAACTACTAATGTTTTCCTATTTTCTGTTTCAGAAAGTATAAATGATGAGTCTTCTATCTCTATGGATCATGTTTCAATATATCTATTGAGTTCTCCACGATCATGATCTGACCTGATGTTCGTTCTTATTGCATATTCCAAAAGCCTGCTTTAAAGTCTGTTTTCTGCTTTCAATAAACGTATTCGATTATTGTATCACCTTCTAACTTGTTCACTCTTTACTCAAATTCTTTACCTTTATTTTGTGATCGATAATTTAACATCTCCTTTAAATTATGCATTTTATTGTTCTTCCATCACCTTTTTTATGTATGTATCAATACTTGCAGCCCCTAAAAATGTGTTTCAATCTCATTATAGACCTTTATCTTATGGCGTCCTGTTCCAACATCTCTTTTGTGGTCTCTAATCTGCAGGAATATATTTTTTTGTCTTCATCTCTCCAGTTTATCTTCATGAACATTACTGCTTGTCTCTATCACATTTACTATGGTCTAACAACTAATTTCAGTCAGACTACTCCAAGTCAATGCCAAAGCACAACTGTTGTCCATTACACTTCTAATTCCAAAGTCTACGGACTCCGTACGTGCTAAATAACAGATCCAGGTATTTATACAGCCAATTCACCATATCGCCAAATCAAGACGTGTATTTGTTCATCAACGATAAGTGGATCATGCGGTCTTCATGTCCAATATGATGACTAATGTAAATGACGTATTGTTCTCTGATAACACTTAATCTAATTCTACCCGAGGAAATGAAACCGTATCTTCAACTGAACACACCAGCCGAACAATACCCAAAGCTTGGCCCATCATGACTTTCCTCTGTTTATCTTTCTCCTTTTGTCCTCTCACAAAATCACAGTACAACGGGTGTTGTGGGTCTGCACATATTAGGCACGTACTTCGCACAATCCGATACTGTCTGCCATGGTGGGCAAAGTGGAAGATGTAACGCTTGACTCTGAACTCAGTAATTGTTTGAGCACCAAAGAATCATGTTCATCGTTCTCTTTGGAACCTCTCTGGTTATTCCATTGGCACGTAACAACAAGTCAAAATCGTCACTACTCAATCACAGAAATGACCAGCCCTTGGTATAAGAGAATAAGATTACGCTGCTCAATGTGTCCTGTTGCCATGACACCTTATTGAAGATATACAGTTAACAGCGTTTAATACAAGCTGATCCATCCTAGATGATTGGTAAAGGAGGAAGGCTCTCATTGCATCGCACCAGTTTGTAATAATAGACCAATATTTATTTCAGTTCCTTTTGAGTGCGTTTCTTGTTAAATGTTAGTCTTTATAGCGTATCTCACATCAGTGGCGTATTCTCTATGATACCGCAGCTACCGCCGGTAGCCTGAACATATTAACGAAATACAAAAAGAAATGATAATTTATTATATTTTTTAAATAAATATATTACACATTTATGAATATTATATTACACATTTCGTAGACCAATATGATTTATTTTAGATATTTGCTTTCATTTGCATTTATTAAAGCAAGGTTTTCCTCTGGTCACTATAACGTTTGTAAATGAAACCGAAACTACACTACACTGAAACCTCTAGTAGCCAGCTGTACATTTTTCATCTATCCGGACCTAGTATTAACGACCTTGGCATTCAAACATGGGAGTGAAAATAATATAGAGGGTGCTACCGCTAGAGGAATGCGATTTAACAGGTTATTTTTAGCTCTAGCCATTAGAAGCGTTAAAAGTGAAAGTGAAACTATGTATGATTATCGAAACTTCCTTATCTATTTATAACTACGTTATGCCCATTAGCATATGTAGAAAAAGTTTTTTTTCTGCTCTCAGGAATATTAAATCTTATTGTCGCTTAACTCAGACACAAGAACGTTTATCTGGTTTGACAATAATGTCCATTGAGAAATCATTCCCTCAGAAACTTAGAAACCAATCCAACAGTACTTTCAATGACAAAGTCATCAAGACATCTTCGTCCCAAACAAGACGGATATAATTAAAATAAATAAGAAAGTAATTTAAAATGCAGTGATGTCATTAGAAAATATTACTTTATGTTAGCCTACTGAATATAATATATGTTTTTATTTATTATGTCAGCGGTAGCCCAGAAACCAGTATACGCCATTATCTCACAGTGAAAATGATATTGGTACAGCCCTCTCTCTCTCTCTCTATATATATATATATATATATATATATCAGATTGACAGTGCGCGTAAATATAAGTGTGTGTGTATGTGTATAGGTGTGTATGCGTATGTGTGTGCGCACGCATTTTATTAATAAATAAAAAATAATCATGGTACAATGTTCTCGTTTGATTTTTGTTTGATCTCATTCGTTATAATTTTCACCCAATAACCATTTTTTCTCGTTTTCTTTTACAGGACGGATACTACTATTTCTCGATTTATACTTTAAGTGCGTTGCGTCATGAATGCTATCTTGCGCTTTACAAAAATAACGACCTACAGATTACTGTTTATGCGTATCAGAGATGGGACTTTGACTCTGCAGGTGAGAGCTGCCAGCCATTTATGCAAACACAATAAGTTATTACGTTCTACGGTACCTATAAGTTTTCATAGTCGACATCAATTAGTTTTTGTGGTAGAGTGACACGGCTTTTTTGTAAGTTATCGTTTTTTTTTATAATTTGGAAACGTAAATAAATTGAGACCTGGTATTATTTTAATGCAAACAAACAAGGATGTTCTTTCACCGGATATGTTTTCACTTTAAAGTTAAAATATTATTACATCAATAGTAGAAATAAAATAAATTGAAAATAACGGTCACAACATAAACAATGTACGACATGCGGATATAACAGTCTTCATAAGTGCAAAGCGTCAAATACTTAGCCACAATAAAACATCAAATGATAGATGCACTACAGACAAAAAACAACAGAATAACCCAGGCCAAAATAGTATTTCAGAAAATGAAAAACAGCTTATGCAACAAATATATGTCAATAGAAGTGAGAAAGATAGTTTATCGGTGCTATATAGAACCAATTCTGAATTATGGAAGAGAATCATGGACAGTAGACAAACAAATAAAAAGACGATTAGAGGCCACAAAATGGGATTTTCAGAAGAATGTTGAATATGCCATGTACAGATAAAAAGACAAATGAGGATATTTTCACAGAGCCAAACACAAAAGGGAGCCCAAAAATATCATCAGAAAGATACAATCAACAACATTTTTTTTTGGGCACATCATGAGAAGAGAAAAGTTGGAATACTTGGTTCATCGTCAACACCAAAGGCCGTACTGGTTGGCGTAGGCGATCATGTCCTTCCATGAACTTCTCTATCCACATCAATTATGTTGTTGACTGTTATCATGTTGTGACACCAAGCTATCTAGTATCGTCTCTCTTTGTCGTCCGCGATCTCTTTTTCCCTGCATTATTCCAGATGTAACAATGTATTCCATCTTTCATCTTCTCATGATCGGCCCGAAAAATGTTGATTGTTTCTCTCTGATGTCTTTAATCGTGTAATATTTTTTAGCTTCTAATCGTCTTTTCATTCATGTGTCTACTGTCCATGATTCGCTCCCAGAGAATTGGCTCCTTATAGCACTGATGATCTCTTGTTTTCACTTCTATTGACATAGACTTGTTGAATAAGGCGCTTTTCATTTTGTGAAATGATATTTTGGCCTGATATATTATGCTTTTTATATTTGTAGTGTATATTCAACCTGATGTTATGATTGTGCCCAAGTATTTGACGCTTTGAACTTGTTTCTGATGTGTCCTGTTTATTTTATGCTGAATGGTGGTAATGCCTGTCCCTTCTGTATTCCCATTACTTCGATTTTCATACCATTCAGACTGAGATTGTTTCTTATTGCTTGATTACAACTGGTAAAATACAGGGAAAGAGAGATGGCGGGCGATACAGAGAGAATGTACTAGATAGCTTGGTGTCATGGCACAGTGAACAACATAATTGATATGATGCACTTTGGATAGAAGATTGTGGAGGGGCATGATCACCTACGTAAAATGGCATGGCACATGATGATGATTATTATTATAAATAAATTAGCCTTATATACAACATATAAATGGTACATTTGTTAAATGTTGAAATATGTCTCATGTATAGTCGGGATAGAAGTCCACAAATTACACCAATTATTAATTGCACTTACATTTCATCCCCATTTACAATTATTGCGAAGCTCCGTATTTTAACCAAAATGTTCCGGAACGCATTCCTGTAAAATTGTAGGGCCAGGGATATAATTCTTTACATTAGTTCACACATTTTACATTCTCATACTGAGGTCGATAACGTTGATATATGTACAACAATGTTTCTGATGTCAAATATATTATGTCGTGTCCTTACCTTTATTGCTAATAGTTTAGAACTTGATTGTCAATATCTGCAGGTGATGTTTCGTAAAGTCTGGTTCAGATTTCTACTTGAGACTTTAGAACGAGATCGTATCACAGGAAGCGGTGCATTCCCATATCTGTTCAGCACCTGTTCCAGCAATCAACAAAGTGTTCAATTTGATCGTCAAACTGTTCTATTGAACCTGCTCCGTTATTCAAAGAATGCGCGTTGTTACGTTCATACTGTTCAATTGATGGTGTTGCATTCTGTACAGATGCCGCTCAGATCAAAACAGACGCTTTCACGTCGCATTAACGACCGTCATGGCATGATAATCTCCATGCGAGTCGCGCCTAATTCATTGTAGTCTTAATATCAGTGAGGGTTACCAACTAATCCCAACAATTGCAGTGATGCCTCCACATCAATGAAACCCTCGATCCGACCGCGGTCCAGTGATGGAACATTTGCAGTCGGACACAGATCACATATCCTGGCCCAAGACAAAGCTGAGACCTGGAACCGTACTATTATATTCCAGATGGATACAAATGGCGCACACTGATAAAGATTGGTATGAAAATAGGAGACATAACACAATGCAATGGCATCTCTGACAGAATGGTGTCTTTACTTATGCTTGATACCAACAAGACGGGATGCAAGGAGAAACAAACTCTTTGAGAAAATTGTTGCTGTCATCGTAAATGAATGTGAGACTCTGATTCTGTCTATCCAACATTTTCTGGACCAAATTTTCATTTTGTAGAACGGTGTTTTATGTTGTTAATTTATTGGGTTTCATTATTCAAGACGTCAACACCATTTAATTTTCTGATGTTCAAAATGATCGTTTACTCCCGTACCATTTTTCTGAGGGCTCTGTGTTTATACAACCCTTATTTTATTTGTTTATATATTTCTTAAACTTCCCATTGAGTATCATTGCAAAAGTACTTAACATTGACTTTTGTTTCTATTTTAGGAAATAGTATTATTTTAAACCTTAAAAAAGACGATACAGTTTATGTAATTGCAGTACGTACAGCGTACATTTACGGGGCATGGAACGAGATTTATACCACCTTCAGCGGATTTCTGCTACGGAACGCAAATTAATGATTTGTAATGGCCGCTGATTCATTAGGAACCAGAAACGTGACAGACAGAGAAAATGATGTTTTAATTCCCAGATATAATTAAACGGCTCCACTTGAAGTGTGCTTATTTATTTTATTGATTGTTTCTTTGTATTATTGTTGGGCGTGTGGTGTTGCGATAGGAAAACATGTTGCTATCAAATAATTAGTTCTTGTTTCACGACTCATAATCGTCACATAACCAAGCTTAAAGAATCGGAATATCTCCATACTGATACTGTTATGGAGGGGAGAGGGCATCAATATGCCAAGATGATATCAACCGGGCAGATAAGAAAACAATTAGTACTAACAGACAAACACGAACAAGAAATAATAATGCAATAAATAACTTGTCTACCTTTTTAGCTCCCATTGGAGCATAGGTCTTCAACAAACACTTTCCAAGTCGTTCTGTTTTTTGCCATTCTTTTAAGATCATTCCGTGTCTTCCCCATCATGTCATCTCTGCTTCTATCTGTCTTCTCCAAGAATTCCTTGGTCTTCCTCTCTGTCTTTTCCCCATGGGAATTCCAAATAGGGCCTGTTGTTTAATACTCTAAGCTGACTTCCGTAGTGTGTGTCCTATCCAGCGCCATCGTCTTCGCTGTATCTCTTTATCCACTGGTATTTGACTGGTACATTTCCATAATTCTATGTTAGTGATTTTGTCCAGCCATTTCCATCCTTTTATTACCTCTTGACTATGTTGTGCTCCGGGTTCCTGGTGTCCTGATGATAAAATCATCTCTCCTCTATTTAGTTTTATTCTTTCCGTTCCTAACCATTTTGTTTTCCACATTCCTAGAATATCTATCTTGAAATTTCTCATTTTTACTGCTACCTGTGCAGTTTTTCCCTGTTCGTCTAGGGTACGTATAACTGGTGCTAATTCTGGAGGATTTACTGGTAGAGAAAGGGTGAGTGGGATCCCGAACTCCATACGACGTTCTCCGACCTGCGGCATACGTCTCTTAGACACAGAGCCCTTATCTTTCCTGGATGACTTCTTTACATTTTCTCTCTTTGACTTGTCCATGTTTGTGAAGTTTTCGGCTTATTTTTTTTTACTGTATGGGATAGCCAGTCCCATGCCCAACACTCATTTTTCTAGCCAATAAATAACTTAACATTGTTATATTAAATGACTAACATTTATGTGGCTGAAAATCAGAACGAGCACATTGGAAAGCATCTTCAGAATAAACAGATTTCACATCTGGCGATGTTTGTGTGTTTGGAAGAAGGTGGAAAGAGTTATCGCATAAAGAAAGAACACATCTCATAATAGGTGACGGAAGCTTACACAACAAGCAGTCTATAGTGAGTTGTGATACCTATTATAGTCTTAAAGTCTTTTTTTAATGTGTACGAAGATGATGCGAGTCTAGTTTTGGCATTAAAATACTCATGCTATTGGTTGACAATGTTTGATAACAATTAGTCATGTTATGGTTATGGAAGGCCCTGTATCACTGCAAACGAATTAAAATCCATAACTGCTCAACCGCTCGTGCCAGGGGAATCATTCAAGTTAATATTCCATCATGATCTCCCAAACAAAGATAGGTAGCTGCAGTCCCCATCATAGCAGTTTCAGCACGTGCCAGTAGTTACAAGGCGATATCACACAGAAAGTGAACACAGCCCTCTGTTCTCCTTAATAAAATACAATCATTCATCGTCAGCAATCGGAATATCGAAACACAATCAAAATGGATGAAACGTACAGCTCACGGTGTGCACAGAGCACTAAACCCATGTAGATCCGGCAGCAAATCGGACGTGGAAAATGAGGAAACTGCAACAAGAAACACTTTTCAGACTGAGCTTCAATTTGCTCTTGCCACCTATCGACCATACTGACCGATCAATTTTTATTTAATCTTCTTCTTCTACTTTTCTCTTTCACTGATACCTAAAAAGTGTCGTGATTTATATCATTTGTCGTTCTTGTGCTGCTCGAATTGTCTGAATTAGTGATTGTCCTTTGTTATTACATGTCTCTGTCACTGCATCTATCCATCTTCTTCTGGGTCTTCCTCTTGGTCTTTTCCCATGCATTCTCGAGAAGAACGCCCTTGATGGTGATTGGTGAGGATTCATTCTGACCAGGTGGCCGAACCATTTAAGTTGTTGTTGTTCTATATATTCTTGGCAGGGTTTTGTTCCTACCATTTTTCTTATGGTTTCATTTGGTATTCTATCTCTTCTTGTGTTGTTTGTTACTTTTCTCAAGCATCGCATCTCACATGTATTGATCTTTCTTAAATGGGATTTAGAAAGGGGCCATGTTTGACTTTCATAGCACAAAGTTGGTATGAAGATGCTATTTATCATTTGTTGTTTAGCTGGCATAGAAATGTTTGGATGTCTTAACAATGGTGAAAGCTGGTATGTGACAGCATTTGCTTTCTGTATTCTCATGTCAATTTTTATTTAATAATTAAATTAAATTCATCATCATCATCATCGAGTGCCGACTCCGCAACGAAGGTTGGATACCATGGATCGCCATTCTATTATGCTTCTTGCTTTGATGGTGCAGGCTGACATAGACTGACTTGTCCATCTTTGATGTTACTCGTCCATATTAGTCTTGGTCTGCCTCTGCCTCTTTTACCTTGCTTGCATTTTCCCTTCTAATATTACTTCTAGTAGGCTGTTGTTTCTTTTAACATGCCCCAAAAATTTAACTTGTCTTGTCTTAATTGTATATGTATTTAGTAGTTGTCTTTCTATTTTTAGTTGTTTTAAAACTTAATCGTTTGTTTTCTTTTCTTTCCATCCAATTCTAACTATTCTTCTATAATCCACATTTCAAAGGCTTCACTTTTCTTTTCTGTTCTCTTGTCTAATGTCCATTTTTCTGCACCATACAAGAATATTGAGAAGATGTAACATTTTGCTATTCTTAGTTTCAGCCCTGCTGTTAGTTGTTTTGTTGTTAGTATATTTTTCATAGCATTAAAATTACTTTTTGCTATAACTATTCTTTTGTTTATCTCAATTTTACATTTTCCATCACTGGTTATAGTATGTCCATGGTAGTTATAGCTCTGAACTGTATCCAGATGTATTCCTTCAACTGTGATATTCATTTGTAGGTCTTGAGAATTTTCTTTGTTTATGATCATAGTTTTAGTCTTTTTGATATTCATATCTAGTCCAAAATTAAATTTAATTAAATGTTAATTATAAACATAATTCCAATTAGTCATAGATCTGTTGAAGGAAATTATGATGACGTTAATTTGTCATTGTGAGCTGTTCTGTTCAAGGTACACATAGTGATGTTTATTTATTTCTTTAGTTAATGAGTTAATGAGTTATTAAGGTATTTGTGGGTCATCATCATTACACTACAAACATGTCTCTAGGTGCTCATATCACATCCTCAGCATATTCTCACAGTATCCAGCGAGTGACGACTCCAGTTCTGTGTTGGTTGATAAGTATTCTTAAACGCAACTAAGTTTCTCGTTTCTGGCTGTTGCCATTTTAACTCTTACCTCTTTCATCCGAAGGAGTGACGTGGATTCATGGTTGTCGAAGTCTTGTGCCTCCCCACATCTTGGAGGCCACTGATGATGTCCTCCCCGATCCATAGATGACCGTCTTAAACGACAGCGCAGCTAGCCAACCTGTCCGCTATTTCATATCCCCGTATTCCCGCATGTTCAGTGACGTAGACAAACGTGACCTTACATATTTGTTTACTTCTGAAATGGATCTACCCATTACAACCGTACATAGTCTGCCTCCACTTTTTTCTCATGCTCCTCGAATCACGCAGAATGTAGGCGTGGGTGTAGTCTTGTGACTCTAACCAGATGAATGCCCTGGTCACTGCCATCACTTACATCATCATGTTACTCGTGGTCATAACGTATTCACCACTGTCTTCCTTGACTATTCCGCCTGCCGATTGTGTTGTAAATGCCCTTGGGTTTCTTTTGTGTCGTATTACAGATCCGTCTGTATAGATCTTTTTCATCGGTGTTATCCCATATGGGAAAGTTGACCTTCGCATTGGCCATGACAGAGTTCTGTTCCCTACATTTCCATGTCGAGTGTGACAATACATGAGAAAGTTTCCTTGAATGACGTAGGCACCGGTATCCACTCCTCACCAACGCTGATATTGGTAAGCCCACAGACCTGTTTGATGACATCTTCTGCCCGGCCCACCCATGATTTGCCTCTTTTTAGCCTGGTACCTTTCTCTGTGTTGAGCACGTGGTGCAATGGATGCTCTGTATCTGTACTAATCTTCAGGTATGCTCGTGCTCTCCAGATCTTAATTCTGTCATCCATGGTTGGAAAGTCAAGAAGATACCTCATTGATACACAGGGAGTGTCCCTCGTACATCCCAGGATAATGCGCATGGCTTCATTTTGTATTTTCTCCAGCCTATCAATTTGAGTCGTACTGACAGTAAGAATGGCCAGGGCATACTCGATTGGTGCGAGTACTAATCCCTGGAACAGAAGAATAAGTAGCCTCTGCTCGATGTTGGCAGCTGCCATGACCTTCAAGGCGGCTAATCCTTTGCGGGATTTTGTTATCACATGGTCGACGTGGTCCCGAAAACACAGGCTGCGATCAAACCTAACTCCGAGGTATGTCATCAACTTGTCCTGGTCACCTCATCAGCTCCCATTCGTACTACCGGTGTGGTTGTATTAACGATATGATTGTTAAGGGAGAACCATGAAACTGATGCTTTATTAGGACTAACCAAGGCACCTGAAACCCCACACCAGGATGAAATGCGATCGAGTTCGTCTTGCATTGTGGAGGCGATTCCCCGTCTGTCTCTTCCCTGTCGATATACCAGAATATCATCAGCAAAAGTCATAGTTCTTCCCCTCCCATCCAGCTGTTGGGCCGTGATCGTTATTGTGTACACGTTAAATAGAACTGGTGACAATGGTGAGCCTTGTGGCAGCCCTGGACAAATGGATGTTGGCTCGGAAGACCAACTTCCACATCTGAGTATCACCTTCCTCTGAAACAGTGCCGCGGCGATCCATCTAATGAGGAAGGGGTTCACCGCCAGTTTGAGAAGCATATGCATGAGATATTCAAATGGTACCCTGTTGTATGCATCCTCCAGATCTATAGCAGCAGCACATGTCTCCTCTCGTCTGTGGAAGCCTTCGAAGACATCATAGGCAAATACTGCCGCATTGAGCCATGTCTCTTTGTTATATCTATAACCTCCGAGTGTGGAAGGGAATACGCGTTTCTGTTCAAGGCGACAGGTGAGGACACGGGCAACTATTTCCTCCAGCAGCTTGCCCACAGTGTTCTGCATTGTGATGATTCTGTAGTCACTGATCTGAGAATGGTCCTTGTTTGGCTTCGGTAGCGGTAGTAAGTAGCCGTGTAGCCACTCCTCCTTAATCTGGCCACTCCGAATACTGGCATTAAACTCATCGGCCAGTTTTGTCAAGTCGTCATCAGCTAAATCGCCTATGTCATCATACCGAACACCATCTGGACCAGGAGCAGTGTTGTGTGACCTTTTAAGTGTCGTGCGAATGGTATCGGTTGTGATTGTGAGATCTTCTTCCAGCCCTACATCCTTACACAAATTTGACAAAGATCCCCGTATCCTCATTCTTACAGCCTCATTTCTTTGGTCCGTCTGCTCAATGTAGCGGGCAAGCAGGGCCTTCCCTTTGCTCTCATCAGATTTGTGCCATATCTGGCCTGTGCTCTGAAAGTCTGGTATACCTCTGTGTCGTGGTGTGCCATTCATGCACTGATGAAGGCGCCAGAATGTGGCGAGCGATTTTTCCGAGCACACTTTTTTACAGAAGTCATCCCATTTGGAATCCTTAGCCTGATTAGCGCATAGTTTAAAGTGCATCATTTTTTGGTCGACCTCTACTTTCAGACGCTTCAAGAGCTCAGGTTGTGTTCTACCATACCTTCTGGCTTTCTGCCATGTCTTGACCGTTTGTCTCTTGCTCCGCCAAGCTTCCTCGACATCTACGTTCCACCAGGGTGGCTGCGTCCATCTCTCCTGCCTCCTACGAGGGGCGCTCCGTTTCCTATGTCTGATTTTGCTAATGACGTCCTGGTCTGTTTTCTCGTAGTTGAATGTGTGGAGCTTTCTTCTCTGGCTTTTATTTCCGCCTTTCTCAATTAGGAGGACACATGGATAGTGATCACTTCCGTGGAACCCCAGTGCATTCCACCCGCAAACCGGTGCGAAGGTGGAAGACACCAGTGCCAGGTCTATGACACTATCAGAGTCCCCTGTTCGAGTGGCCATTCTTGTTGTCCTTCCATCATTCAAGCACACTAAATCGGCCGATACCAGTGCGTTCTCTAGGTCTTCTCCCTGCTTGTTGGTTATGACGTTACCCCACTGGTTTCCTCTAGCATTAAAGTCTCCGCAGAAAATGCCATTCTCTTCATCGAATTCGAAGAGATTCTGCCATTGTTGTGTGTTCACCTTCCCATTACAGGCATACACATTAAAAATCACGAAATGAACTGGGGTCTGCACCCTAACCGCATGTACCTGCAATTCTGCATTGTTCCACGCAGACATATCAACCTCAGCTGCCACCATATTGTTGCGCACAAGGATGGCCTGCCCAAGGTGTCGTCTATTGTAAAAGCAATGAAAGCCAGGAGTACTTACTGTCCTGTCAGCAAGAAGAGTTTCTTGCAAAACCATTATATCGGCGCCGCACAGTAGCTTATCAAGAATGGGCCGTCGTTGATTAATGGACCCACAATTCCAATAAGTAACGCGCACATACTTAAGGCCTAGCCTCTCACACTTCGACATTTTAGTGCCACCCCTCTTGCCCCGTCGTGTTTTCCTTCTTCGATGATGTAGTTTGGGTTGCATCTGAAAACTTACACTTACCGTCGTCTTTGATGAACGTCGCTGAACGTTGTTGCTTTGGATGGCCTAGACTCACGTGCACTTGCTCAGTCGCACGGCCCAGAACCCGTTCCACGTTATAAACTGGCCAACTCCAGTAACTTGCTCAGTCGCACGGCCCAGAACCCGTTCCACGTTATAAACTGGCCAACTCCAGTAACTTGCTCAGCAGCACGCGGAAACACTGAGAGCTTTCTACAAATTAAATGACTTACGCGTCCTTGACGACAGACCGGCGCAAACAAACCGCCATTTTGACGCGTTCAATAGTGCAGCAAGGTAAATGATGAGATAAGGAACTTATAACAAAATGCAATGAATCAAACGAAGCAAAGTGAATTACATCAAATAGAAAGCGCGTACAATCACATGATCTCTTAAAAAATAAATAAAAACAAACAAATAAACAGGAAATTTCACTGGAAAACAGCACTTATCTGTGAGGCTTATGAAAAGGCATTTTAACAGGGCGCCATCTTGGTGCGGCCAGAGAGAACGACATAAAGAACTCAAATGCTCGTAGACTATGTGAAAGATTCAGATGATAATGAAAGCACATCACATCACAATAATCACATCACATCTTCATCATCATCAAGTACAATGCCTGCTGGCGTAGGTGATCATGTCTCTCCAAAGTGTTCGGTCTCGACAGTTAATTATCATTTCTGTTGTTGACCATCTGCCAAGTCATTATCTTAATCTGTATGGTTTTTCTCTTTGCTTCCCTCTATTTCTTTGTCCCTCTATTTTTCCAGTTGTCACAATATATTCCAGTTGTTCCTTTCACATTACATGGCCAAAAATGATATTGGAAATACCTTCCCTTTTTGCTCTGGCCTCTTCCTGAACATTTCCGTTACTCTTCTTAGATATCAATAGTATTTTCAACATTCGTCTGTAAAACCACAATTCTACATATTCAAGTGATTTTCTTGTCTTTTGTCATATTTTCCATGACTCACATACATATTTTAAGACAGGCTCTACATAAGATTTAAGAACTCTTTTCCTGTTCCTTTTGTCAAAAATGGATTGCACAGCATCTTCCTCATTTTTTGAAAACTGTTTTTGCATGGGCCATTCTGCATCCCTACATTCTCTTTGTTATTACGGCTGAGTCCTTTATTTTAGCTTTCCTCAACTATGTCTAAGGTTTCTCGTAACTCATTTTCTCTTAGAGATTAAAACTATATCATCAGCCTAATTTAGATTATTTATATCAAACTCCAATTGTTATTCCTGGCATGTCCCTTATGGTTCTTAAAATGATCTAATAAGAAATAATAAGAAGGAGATAATATATTGTCAAATAACCTATACAGAGGACAGACACCATTTCAACTAAAGATCGAAAACGGAGAGTTTCTATGTTTGTTCAAGTTTATCGCTTAGACCAGTGGTGGCCAACTTGAGGTTGCCCGAGGGCCGGATTAAAGCCAAGGCCAAGACCCGCGGGCCACACTTAAAAATATCGTCAAAAATGACAGTAGGGACCTATGCGATATAGTAATATATAAATAATGCTTGCACTTTGACTACATATTTGATTTGTAACAAATCCATTAATTATTCATTTTAAAATTACCTTTAATGTCTCAGTGCGACGATTGTGACTTGTCACAGCTTTCCACCAGAGATTTGAAGTCCACTTCCATTTTTGATGTGGCGATTCGGAGAGTATGGGACAATGTCGAATCGGTCATTCTGTTCCTGGTCTTAGATTTAATTAACTTCATGGAAGAGAATGTTGTCTCGCAGAGATATGTGCTGCCGAATATAGAGCACATCTTTAGTGCCCATTTTCTCAGACACGGGTAACGTTCATTTGGTAGCAATTTCCAGAAGTCAGCTCCTAATGCCTTTACAGTACTGAGGAAGGGGTCACACTGAAGGTCACACAACTCTAGTTGAAGATCTGATGGCTGGCACTTCACTGTGCACTTAATTGGGTTATTAAAAAGTTCCGTTTGCGGACGAAACATTTCAAAATCTTGAAATCGTCGATCAAATTCACAAATCAAATGTTCAATATCAGCTGCGTACTTACTGAAGTTTGCACTTTCTATCTCTGACAACAACTGCTTACAACTTGAAAAATGGAACAGATCATTTTTTTGCAAAGAAAGTCTAAATAGATTCAGCTTCTTTTTAAAACCATCAACATATCCCATCAATTGAAAAATGGTTTGCTTTTCCCCTTGTAGCTGCAAATTCAATATGTTCAAATGTTGTGTGATGTCTGTGAGATATGCCAGATTATGAAGGAAATTAATGTCTTTGAGTGCATGTTGAAGATCAATGGAGCATGGTAAGTTCTCTCGCAGGAAGTCATAAATGTCATTCTTCAGTTCAAAAAATATTATTAAACATTTCCCTCGACTAAGCCATCTTACTTCTGTATAAATCAGGAGATCACCGTAGCTAGAATCTACTTCCTCTAAAAATGATAAAAACTTCCTGTGATTTAAAGACTGGTGTCCTCCTCTTATCAAATTTGTTATTTTCACAACAGTAGCCATGGTGTCTTTTAGATTTATGGACTTTGCACAAAGGGCCTCTTGATGAATTATGCAATGCAATGTAGGTACGTTAATTTTGTTTTGCTTTAGAAGTCCAACAAAACCAGTATTTGAACCAATAAAAGCTTTGCAACCATCAGTACACACTGCAGACAACTTTCCAAAACCACCTACTTCATCTACGGCACTATGAACTGCAGAAAATATGTCTGTCCCTCTACAAGTGTCATGCAAAGAGCAAACTTTCAACAATTCTTCAATAACAGTAAAATCCTCCTGGATAACTTTAACAAAAATAAGAAGCTGGCAAGTGTCAGTGATGTCAGTACTTTCATCAATCGCGAGCGAAAAATATGAGCAGTTTTCAATACAAGATTTTACACTTTGAGACAGTTGCAGACTGATGTCTTCTGTTCTTCTGGCTACAGTTTGTTTTGAAAGAGGCACAGATTCAAATTCTTTGGCTATTTCTTCTTGACCGAATGCCTTTGCCATTTGAATCGCACATTTCTTCACAAAATTTCCGTCAGTAAAGGGTTTTTTAGATTTTGCAAGCTCATAGGTAACTGTATATGATGCAATAATCGATGACTCTTTAATTTTATTGCCCTTTGTATACATACTTTGCTGTTGATTCAACTTTGTCTTCAGCTGTTCAACCAAAAGCTTCCTAGGTTCAATGCTATGTTTCTCATACATGTTTTGATGATGTGTGGCATAGTGCCGTTTTAAATTATATTCCTTCAAAACGGCTAACACTTGAACGCAAATTAAGCACTGAGGTTTACTATCCTTATTGAAGATGAACAAATAATCTAATTCCCATTCAGGTTTAAATATGCGATTTTCACAATCAACTTTTCTACGTTTTAACATGATTTAATACAAAATCTCACATCAAAGTTAAAAGTCACAGAATGTTGGTCCACTATCGAAAATAAGTCCAGATTTGACAGTTATACACAGACTTGTGTTTGACAATGAAATCAAAAGATTGTGACCAAATAAACACGTTGCAGTCATTTTAAGGACAATACAAGACGATGGGATCAAAGGGAATGAAGGCGAACAGTGAAACATTTTGAATGTAACTTCAAAGACAGAATTAGAGCTACGAAGTCCCCTCACCCCTGTCCCTCCCAACCTCATTAACCCCTTACCGCGAAATGAAAGAGCCACCACAAGTCCAGACGACAAATGTTGAGCCAAAGATCTGACGCTATCACCGCACTGACAATAAAGCAACTTTGCGGTACCAACTCGAAGCAAAGACTTTGAATATTGTCGGCACCATTAGTTGTGCAGTGTGTGTGTGTGTGTGTGTGTGTGTGTGTGTGTGTGTGTGTGTTATTTGAAATTATGTTGCCAATCTAGCTGTTGCGAGAAATTGACAGAGATTTTCAAATTGTGTATTCTTGAACGATAGAAGAGTTAACTCCGACACGGATTAAAACCAGGAGAAATCCGCTATTAGGGGTAAAAAATGAAGTAAGTCCGTGGAGCTTCGCGGGCCAAGAAAACTAGGCTGGCGGGCCGGATACGGCCCGCGGGCCGCCATTTGGCCACCCCTGGCTTAGACGATCATTGAACATTTTAAATATCATGGAAACGCCACATTTTAACATCCTTTGCAATATAATTAGATATAAAAGATATTCATATAACATGGTACCACTGTTAGTAAGTCAAGAACAAAAAAAACTGCATGAACTTGTTAACAAAATAAACAATAAAAGTATACTCCGATTTTGATTACACACAAATGTGTAGAAAGCTAAACCATTGATACTAAATAGAGTTAACAAATAAAATCAATACGAGAATATACAAATAAACATAAAAAATAACCTGTTAAAAATGTATTGGTATATAGGACATGTAACGTATAACCGAAAATGCCGGACGCTATTAGACATTAGAATTGAAATACAACTTTTTAAACATGTAATATATATTTTAAAAAGCAGCAAATAACACAGAATTAAATCGAGAGCTTGCATTATGGGCCCAATATCATGCATTATGCAGAAACAAGGAAACTGAAAGAGAAAAAGAGAATGAAGAAGGGAATTGAACTTCAATAAAATAAGATTAATATAGGTACTGAAAGAATGATGGACAGAGAAGGAAGCAAACAGTATACTTTTAAGTCAGGTATAAAATAAGAGAGAACAGTTTTACATAATTGTAACAACAAACAATACATGTTTGGACATATACACAAATATAATCAACTTTGACAGTCATTTTACAGGAAAATATACCAATCAACAAGAGATGCAAAGTTGATAAGCCTCTAGATGTAATCCCTGCATAGAATAAGGAGCCTAATAATATCGCGATGGAAAAGAAGTTCCCAGCCATTTCTATTTTTTAATGACTTGGTCAAAGAATACAATCATCATCATGTCGTTGTGCTACCATGGCCAGTCCTGGACCTTAGATGCAAGAACAATAACAACAATAACCTCTACTGAGATGAAACATGTCAGACGAATTATAGGAAACATCCCGAGAAACAAGATCAGAAATGAAGATCTGACAAAAAAACTAGGAATAGCCATATATATTATAAAGAAACAACAGTTAGAATGGTTTAGACACAAGGACAGAGTGATCAAAACACAACACAACGAGCCCTCAATAAATATTGCGAGAATACCAGGCCCAAGGGTCGACCACGAAAAATCGATTGATGAAATATTTGAAGAACTAGTAAACATTACAGCAGCAGAGGCGAATGAGGAAGGAAAGAAGATGAAAGAATGACTTGGTATGCCATGAACTGTATTAGTTAGGGCTCATCCTTTTGTGTCCTATATTTATGTAATCTTTGCATAATCAAACACTTGTTTGAAGGGACAATGAGGAAGACCACTCGAAAAATAATGCAGCAGGCATCAAATACAAAGAAATGAGAATCGCAACGTTGTGTGATTTTAATAACAAAAAACACTTTCAGTACGAGAGCTGTGTTCTTACCACATTATGAAAGATGTGTCAAAATACGTTGAAATGTTGTAATTGTTACCATTATATTGATTTCATTGGTGATATGAAGTTATTTTTCAAAGAAAGATAGTTTTATCTTCAATAGTCGTTTCGATAGTAGATGTGCTTGTACTGCATTAATGTAAACTGTGATGAGTTTGTCAAAGGTTGGCGATGCTGTGGACGCAACCTGGCCTACCGTGTTAATGTTTGAATTATGGAAACAGTCTAAAAGATAATCTCATCACTTTTAAATTTAAGTAGATAACTTCTAATATGTGTAGATAACAAAATCTATTCTATCCATGGAAATAGTTTTCCTTGCAGCTATCAATTTACCATATCCGCTCCACCACATGCCACACCATTTCCCAAAATGCATCGGTAAATTCCGTGGGCAAGGTTGGTCCGTTCACGTCTTACACAAGCGCACAGGCGACGATTCCAAACCTCATTAGCCGCCTCTGACAGGTTAGAGTAGCTTTACTGTTCTCCTCCCTCTCAGTTTTCATCATCACTATTGAGTGCCGTCTCCGGATCGAAGTTTGGTTACCATGGAGCGCCACTCTGCTCTGTCTCTTGCTTTGATGGTGCAGGTTGTCATATGCTAATTTGTACATATTTTGATGTTACTCGCACATATCATTTAATCATTTATGGTCTGCTTCATTTACCTTGCATGCTGTCTTTTAACATGCCCCAAAAATCTCTTTTGTCTTGTTCGCATTGTGTTTAGTAGTTCTCTTTTTATTTTAAGTTGTTTTAAGACTTCATCATATGTTTTCTTTTCTTTCCATCCAATTCTACCTATTCTTGTATTAATCCTCATTTTAAAGTCTTCATTTTTCTGTTTTCTTTTCTTTTTTAATGGCAATGTTTCTGACAATACAGGATGTTGACAAAAAATAACATTTTGCTATTTTTGGTCTTAGCAATTTGGTGTTATTTGTTTTGATGTTAGTATATTTTTCATATTATATTATAAAATATATAATATCATATTATTATATATATATACATTTACTATGACGATCATCATTTTCGGGAGGACGTGATCTTCCGGGCAATGTGATGGATGGGCGGCAGGAACCATTGAAGGCTATGTCTGCAGGGTGTTCCTTGTTGCAGTTTCCTCATGTTCCGGGTCCGGCTTGTTGCAGGAGCTACTGAGTTAAGTGCTCTGTGCACACCGTGAGCTGTGTGTCTCATCCATTTTGATCATGTTTCGATACTCCAATTGTGTACGATGAATGATGATATCGTATGACTGGGAACCGTTGGCTGTGTTCACTTTCTGTGCGGTTTCGCCTTATGTCTTTTGACGTGTGCTGAGACTGCTATGATGGGGACTACAGTTACCTTTCTTTGTTTGGAAGATGAGTTATAATTCGGATGATTCCACTGGCACGGGCGGTTGAGCAATTATGGATTTTAATTCGCTTGCAGTGATACCGAGGCCTTCCATAACCAATAACCAATAACCAATATTTTTCATGGCATTAAAATTACTTTTTGCCATTCCTGTTTTTGGTTATTTCAGTTGTACATTTCCCATCACTGGTTATAATATGTCGAAGGTAGTTTTAGCTCTGAACTATCTAAAGGTCTATTCCTTTAACTTGGATATCCATTTGTAGGTTTCGAGTGTTATCTTTGTTTATGATCAAAGTTTTAGGCAATTTGACATTAAAATCAAATCCATAATTATTGCTTGTCATGTTTATTTCCTTAAAATGTTGTAGACCTGGATTTTCAGCTGGTAATACAATGTCATTAATATATTTTAGGTTATTGATTATCATTCCATTAATTTGTAGACCTGGTTTCTCCGTGATGTTTTTAAATAGTTGTTCAGTGTATAGATTTGAACAAGCTTGGTGATAGGATGCATCCCTGTCTTACTCCACCTTTTATATCATTGAGTGAAGATTTCTCTTTGTTATATTTTGTTATTGCTGTTTGCTCCCAGATAAAATGACATATTAGTTGCATGTGTGTTTCCTTCAGATGCATATCATTAAGATATTGTATATGTTGTTTATGGTGTATTCTATCAAACAATTTCCTGTAGTCTATGAAATAGGCACTTATTGGTTTCACCGCTGCAGATAACATTTTTATGAGAATGCACATTCCAATCAACTTTAGAATAAATACAAACTATGTTCAGATACATTCAATGCCATTAAATATATATTATGTATATGTATACATTAATACACGCACATAAACCAGGACTGTCCAGGAAATTTTGCGAGCGAATTATTATTTCTAATAAACTATAAGATTTGCTAATTTCACACTGGTCTCTGCAACTGCAGGACATTGTTTCACAACTTGAATGACCACTCGAACCGGGAACTAGTGTCTTTCACCTTCGCACCGGTTTACAAGTGAAGTGTGCTGGGATTCGACGGAAATGATCACTATCCATGTGTCCTCCTAACTGAGAGAGGCATCAAGCGTCAAAAAGATGAGTTCGACCAAGAAATGATGAACAATAAACTATGTGCTAAGGATGCAAAGTGGAAAGATTTCTGTAAAAAAAATGTTCTCAGAAGAATTACTAGCTACATACCGGCGCCTGTATCAGAGCATGACTGGCACAACACGACACAGAGGCACATCAGAATTCCAGAGCACAGGCCAGATATGACACACATCTGATGAGAGCAAAGGGAAGGCCCTGCTCGCGTGCTACATTGAGCAGACTGACCAAAGAATTAAGGCTGTAAGAATGAAGATACGGGGTCACTCTCAGAATTGTGTGAGGATGTAGTGCTTGGAGAAGATCTTACAATCACGACCGATGCCATTTGCACAGTAATTAAAAGGTCACACAACATTGCTGCAGGTCGAGATGGCTTTTTCTGATGATATTCCGGTACATCGACAGGGAAGAAACAGAAGGGAAATCTCTGCCCAATGCAAAATAAACTACGTCGCATATCTTCCTGGTGTGGAGTATCAGGTGCACTGGTTAATCTTAATAAGGCATCAGTTACAAAGTTTTCACTTAATAATCATTTTGTTAAAATTGAAACACCGGTGGTATGAATGAGAGCTGACGAGCTGACCAGGGGCAGGTTGATGACGTAATTCGGAGTTAAGTTTGAATGCAACCTGTGTTTTCGGGGACACGTCAACCATGTGAAAACGAAATACCGCAAAGGATTAGCAGAAATTAATGTCATGGCAGCTGCCGACATCTAGCAGAGGCACTTTACCCTTTTTATTTATTATTATTTATAATTATTAGTACTTTTCATAGAATAGTCCTTGTACCAATGGAGTACGCTCTGGCAATTTTTACTGTCAGTACTACGCAAAATGACATGCTGGAGAAAATACAGAATGAAGCGGTGATCATTTTCTTGGGGCGTACGAAGAATATTCCACGTGCATCATTTATGCATCGTCTTGATTGTTCAACCATGGATGATAGGATCAAGATCTGGAGGACACGAACATACCTGAGATAAGTGCAGATAAAGAGCATCCATTGAAAAACAAGCTCAACACAGGGAAAGGTGTCAGACTAAAAAAAAAACAAAACTAGGGTGGGCCTAGCAGAGGATATAATCAAACAGGTATGCGGGGTTACCAATATCAACGCTGGCAAGGAGTGGATACCAGTGCCTAGGTTTATTCAAGGGAACATTCTTGAGGATCGTCACACTCGACAGGAAATGTAAGGAACAGAACTCAGTCAAGGTCACTGTGAAGGCCAACGGTCTTGCCAGGAATAACATCGATGAGAAAAAGATGAATTCAACTAGAACTGCCATATATTTCCCAGTGCAACAAATGCACCTCTTGTTTTTGATATCCTTATTTTGGTATCATTTTCTGGTCATCCCGCTTTGCCTATATTACTGCCGAGATATATGTAAGATTGTACGTATACTAGAGGTATTTCTCCTATTTTTATTTGAGTATTGCCAACTGCATTCATTCTCATAATTTGTATCTTATCTTTATTAATTTTCAGTCTCATCTTTTGTGATCTCTCATCAAGTAGGCTCATTTTATCTTGCATCTATTGATAGTTGTGTGATAGGGGAGCTATATCATTAGCAAAGTCTAAACCATCAAGTTGCTTAAACAGTGACCACTGGAATCCATTTCTATTGTTTTGAGTTATTTTCATAATCCAATCTATGGAAGTGAATCATAGACAGTAGACAAACAAATGAAAAGAAGATGAGAGGCCACAGAGATGGGATTTCTCAGAAGAATGTTGAAAGTTTCCTGGACAGCTAAAAAGATCAATGAGGAAGTTCTCAAAGAGGCTAACACAAAAAGGCAGCTCCTATAAAACATCAGAAAGAAACAATCAACATTTTTTCGGGCACATCATGAGAAGAGGAAAGTTGGGATACAACTGGAAAAAATAGAAGGAAAGAGAGATCGCGGACGACATAGATAGAAAATACTGGATAGCTTGGTGTTTTGGCATGGAAAACAGTCAACAACAGAACTGATAGCACTGTAGATAGAACATTATGGAAGGACATGATCGCCTACGCCAACCGGTATGGCACATGCCGATGATTATAAATCTATGGCCAGCAAAAAGAGAAATGAAGATAGATGGCATCCCTGCCTTACTCCTGTTGTTATATCAAATGCAAACTGGCCTTCATGCACCACACATTTCATTCATTCATACATTGTTCTTCATCAACATCATCGAGTGCCGTCTCCACAACGAAGGTTGGCTACCATGGAGCGCCATTCTGCTCTGTCTCTTACTTTGATGGTGCAGGTATTCATAGGCTGGTTTGTCGATCTTTTGATGTTACTCGTCCATGTTAGTCTTGGTCTGCCTCTTTTATCTTCTATTTTCGCCTCCAGGATTACTTTTAGTAGGCTGTTGTGTTTTTTAATATAGCCCAAAACTCGCATTTGCCTTGTTTGGATTGTGTTTAGTAGTTCTCTTTTTATTTTTAGTTGTTTGAAGACTTCATTGTTTTTTTTTCCTTCCGTTCAATTATACCTATTCTTCTATATATCCACATTTCAAAGGCTTAATTTGTAGGCCTGGCATCTCTATTATGTCTTTAAAGATTTGCTCAGCGTATAGATTGAACAAGCTTGGTGATATGATGCATTCCTACATTGTTTTTATCAGGTTAATAAACTTTATTGGGATTCCATTATGACTTTGCAACTTCTAAAGCAGTGGTGGCCAACTTGAGGTTGCCCGAGGGCCGGATTAAAGCCAAGGCCAAGACCCGCGGGCCACACTTAAGAATATCGTCAAAAATGACAGTAGGGACCTATGCGATATAGTAATATATAAATAATGCTTGCACGTTGACTACATATTTGATTTGTAACAAATCCATTAATTATACATTTTAAAATTACCTTTAATGTCTCAGTGCGACGATTGTGACTTGTCACAGCTTTCCACCAGAGATTTGAAGTCCACTTCCATTTTTGACGTGGCGATTCGGAGAGTATGGGACAATGTCGAATCGGTCATTCTGTTCCTGGTCTTAGATTTAATTAACTTCATGGAAGAGAATGTTGTCTCGCAGAGATATGTGCTGCCGAATATAGAGCACATCTTTAGTGCCCATTTTCTCAGACACGGGTAACGTTCATTTGGTAGGAATTTCCAGAAGTCAGCTCCTAATGCCTTAACAGTACTGAGGAAGGGGTCACACTGAAGGTCACACAACTCTAGTTGAAGATCTGATGGCTGGCACTTCACTGTGCACTTAATTGGGTTATTAAAACGTTCCGTTTGCGGACGAAGCATTTCAAAATCTTGAAATCGTCGATCAAATTCACAAATAAAATGTTCAATGTCAGCTGCGTACTTACTGAAGTTTGCACTTTCTATCTCTGACAACAACTGCTTACAACTTGAAAAATGGAACAGATCATTTTTTTGCAAAGAAAGTCTAAATAGATTCAGCTTCTTTTTAAAACCATCAACATATCCCATCAATTGAAAAATGGTTTGCTTTTCCCCTTGTAGCTGCAAATTCAATATGTTCAAATGTTGTGTGATGTCTGTGAGATATGCCAGATTATGAAGGACATTAATGTCTTTGAGTGCATGTTGAAGATCAATGGAGCATGGTAAGTTCTCTCGCAAGAAGTTATAAATGTCATTCTTCAGTTCAAAAAAATATTATTAAACATTTCCCTCGACTAAGCCATCTTACTTCTGTATAAAGCAGGAGATCACCGTAGCTAGAATCTACTTCCTCTAAAAATGATAAAAACTTCCTGTGATTTAAAGACTGGTGTCCTCCTCTTATCAAATTTGTTATTTTCACAACAGTAGCCATGGTGTCTTTTAGATTTATGGACTTTGCACAAAGGGCCTCTTGATGAATTATGCAATGCAATGTAGGTACGTTAATTTTGTTTTGCTTTAGAAGTCCAACAAAACCAGTATTTGAACCAATAAAAGCTTTGCAACCATCAGTACACACTGCAGACAACTTTCCAAAACCACCTACTTCATCTACGGCACTATGAACTGCAGAAAATATGTCTGTCCCTCTACAAGTGTCATGCAAAGAGCAAACTTTCAACAATTCTTCAATAACAGTAAAATCCTCCTGGATAACTTTAACAAAAATAAGAAGCTGGCAAGTGTCAGTGATGTCAGTACTTTCATCAATCGCGAGCGAAAAATATGAGCAGTTTTCAATACAAGATTTTAAACTTTGAGACAGTTGCAGACTGATGTCTTCTGTTCTTCTGGCTACAGTTTGTTTTGAAAGAGGCACAGATTCAAATTCTTTGGCTATTTTTTCTTGACCGAATGCCGTTGCCATTTGAATCGCACATTTCTTCACAAAATTTCCGTCAGTAAAGCGTTTTTTTAGATTTTGCAAGCTCATAGGTAACTGTATATGATGCAATGATCGATGACTCTTTAATTTTATTGCCCTTTGTATACATACTTTGCTGTTGATTCAACTTTGTCTTCAGCTGTTCAACCAAAAGCTTCCTAGCTTCAATGCTATGTTTCTCATACATGTTTTTATGATGTGTGGCATAGTGCCGTTTTAAATTATATTCCTTCAAAACGGCTAACACTTGAACGCAAATTAAGCACTGAGGTTTACTATCCTTATTGAAGATGAACAAATAATATAATTCCCATTCAGGTTTAAATATGCGATTTTCACAATCAACTTTTCTACGTTTTAACATGATTTAATACAAAATCTCACATCAAAGTTAAAAGTCACAGAATGTGGGTCCACTATCGAAAATAAGTCCAGATTTGACAGTTATACACAGACTTGTGTTTGACAATGAAATCAAAAGATTGTGACCAAATAAACACGTTGCAGTCATTTTATGGACAAGACAAGACGATGGGATCAAAGGGAATGAAGGCGAACAGTGAAACATTTTGAATGTAACTTCAAAGACAGAATTAGAGCTACGAAGTCCCCTCACCCCTGTCCCTCCCAACCTCATTAACCCCTTACCGCGAAATGAAAGAGCCACCACAAGTCCAGACGACAAATGTTGAGCCAAAGATCTGACGCTATCACCGCACTGACAATAAAGCAACTTTGCGGTACCAACTCGAAGCAAAGACTTTGAATATTGTCGGCACCATTAGTTGTGCAGTGTGTGTGTGTGTGTGTGTGTGTGTGTTATTTGAAATTATGTTGCCAATCTAGCTGTTGCGAGAAATTGACAGAGATTTTCAAATTGTGTATTCTTGAACGATAGAAGAGTTAACTCCGACACGGATTAAAACCAGGAGAAATCCGCTATTAGGGGTAAAAAATTAAGTAAGTCCGTGGAGCTTCGCGGGCCAAGAAAACTAGGCTAGGGGGCCGGATCCGGCCCGCGGGCCGCCATTTGGCCATCCCTGTTCTAAAGCATTCCTCTGTCTAAACTATCTAATGCCTTTACATAATCTATGAATGCAATATAAAGTGGGGACTGTAGTTATAAACTTTGTTCAACTATTATACTTGGGGTTGTTATTTGATCACCACATGATCTGTTCTTCTTAAAATATGTTTGTTCATCTCTCAAATGTCTTAATATTTTATTAAATCCTTAATATTTTTCCTTGTATTTGCATTATTCCCCTATAAGTTGTGCACTCCTGTAAACGTCCTTTCTTTAGTAGTTTGATCATATCTTCTTTCCAGTCTTTAGTTATTTCTTCCCTGTACCAAGTTTTATCTAGTAGGTTGTGTCTAGGTAGAGGTGTTAATATTAGCTTTTATGGCTTCTGAAGAAGTTTCATTTTGTCTTGTGGCTTTAACATTTTTTTAAAAGCTTGATGGCTTGCATTATTTCTTCCTTGCTTGGTTTACCACAACTAACGTGTAACTCTTCTTCTGCTGGTAGTATATCTGGAGGGTTGGGTCCGTTCAAGAGTTCTTCAAAGTGATCTTCCATCTCTACATTTATTCCCTTATCTTACTAAGCAGATTTCATTTTCTTATGTTTAATAAACACATTGATCTGTTTATATTTCCCACTTAATTTTATTTGTGCTGTTGTACAGTTCTTTCATATTCCCTTTATTTGCTGCTTCTTCTGCTTCTGTACGTAGTCCATCTATATATTTCATCTTATCCCTTTTAACGCTCCTTCTCACTTCTTTGTTCATCTCTGTGTATGTTTCCTGTGTCTTGGCTTTAGTACATCTCTTTTTTCTATTATTTATGTCTTTTTTTTTCCTTTCTTTAATTTTATCCAGGGTCTCTGCTGTTATCCATGCTTTATTCTGGCGTTCTCTTTTACCCAGGGATTCTTCGCATGTTTCTTTCCATATATTCTTAACCTGTTTCCAATGATCTTTTATATTTATTGTATTTTATAATTGTTGGAGGACTTGATATTTGTTTGATATTGTGAATGCAAATTTATGTTTAGTTCCTTGCTCTTTAAGAAACCTTACATTGGAATATTTTCTACCGTTTTGTGTTGTAGTATATCTTTTCAGTGTAGGTTTAAGTTTGGCTAGTAGAAGATGATGATCTGAAGCCGCATCATCACCTCTATATAGGAGAGAAATAATAATAACTGAATATAATAATAATAACTGAGGCTATAATTCAGTGAATCATAAGAGGAAGAGGTATATTTTACAGTACTTAGAAAAAATGACAAATAAACAACAACAGAAAAAAAACAAATAATAATATATGGTCCGAAGCAGAATCGAATCCGTAATCCTTGGCACTGCGCCTTGCCACGAGAAGTCGAACGCTAGGGAACATTGCCCAATCAGCTAAATAAAAGTCTTGTCAGCTTCAGAACTACCGTTCTTCACAATATTTAATGCTGTAGTTCTATCATGTTGTGTGTTTCTGTACTGTTCTTGGTAACCTTGATTTATAATCATTGCATCCTAGTAGTACTGATACATGTTACATTACAGCTCTTGTCTCTTGCGTCTCTTTACTTTACTGTCTATGTATTAATAAAGGTCTCAGTCTGAACAGTAAGAAAACAGAAGTAATGGTCATATCGAAGAAACAAGCTTCACCATCATGCAGCATAAAAATAAACAGCATAAATTTAAAACAAGTGCAGCATCTGAAATACTTGGGCACAATAATAACATCAGATAGATGATGCACCATAGAAAGGAAAAGCAGAATAGTTCAGGCTAAAATAGCATTTTAGAAAAAGAAAAATGTATTATGCCACAAATATATGTCAATAAAAATGAGAAAGAGAGTTCATCGATGCTATATAGAACCAATTCTGACCTATGGAAGCGAATCATGGTCAGTAGACAAACAAATGAAAAGACGATTAGAGGCCACAGAGATGTGATTTCTCAGAAGAATGTTGAAAGTTCCCTGGACAGCTAAAAAGACCAGTGAGGAAGTTCTCAAAGAGGCCAACACGAAAAGGCAGCTCATAAAAACATCAGAAGGAAACAATCAACATTTTTCGGGCACATCATGAGAAGAGGAAAGTTGGAATACTTGGTTACAACTGGCAAAATAAAAGGAAAGAGATATCGCAGACGACAAAGCGAGAAAATACTGGATAGCTTGGTGTCATGGTATGGATAACAGTCAACAACATAACTGATACGATGCACTGTAGATATAAGTTTGTGGAAGGATATAATCGCCTACGCCAACCGGTATGGCATATGATGATGATGATGTATTAATAATACTCACTTGTCGAAGTCCTTGTAAATTAAAATATTAAATTCTAGATTAATTAGTGTATATATTATTTACATTTCTAAAGTAATTGTAAATTAAATTATTTAATTACTGTCAAAACTCTTCATCCTTGTCCAGTTATATTTCGATCAGTACCAACTAGTCAGCTGTGTTATGATTCCCATACATTTGTTATATAACCGTTTCCTTGTCTATTTGCATTTTTCGCTTCGTACTCCAGATGTCCTCGTTAATTACCGCGATAATCAAACGATAATATAATCGATGATTGATTCTATGAATCTATATCTTGATATGTATATATTGGATTCGCTTAGTTATATTCATTATTGTAAGGATATTTATTTTTTATTCTGCACCATTGCAAGTTTATAATACAAATTCATTGATAATACAGCCGTATTTGGACTTTTACACACAATTGCCTAAAGCGACTAATTTATGCCGTTGAATAGAAGACTGGAGAGGTTTGTATAGTTTAACTTCTAAATATTTTGTATTTCATTTCAGTGTTTCTTCGTTCATTATATAGGTCTTGTGTCTTTCTTTAACACATTCACGTAACGTCTGTTAATGACAGTCAATAAACTCTGGACGTGTTACATAATACGATCACATATTTATTAATGTACTATTGCTACAGTCATAAAGTCATGTAATATCAATACATAATACATTCAATAGACGATATATCACTTGTACAGTCAAAAATATTATAACAATACTACCGGGCGATCTGGATAACCGCTGGACTCACATACTCCGGGAATTAGTAAACACATCACAAAATATACGTATGTTTATGAAGTGAAGGCGTGCCTCACAACAGCAGAGCTGGAAGTTGTCAGCGACCCAAAGCTGAAGGCTTGCGCCAGGATCGGTGAACCAGAACAATCCAGACAATACTCCACCTCTCCGTGGTTCCTCTAGTAACAGATTAACTGTCTATACTGGCCAAGCGAGTAGGAATCGAAGAGGGAAGACAATCCTGTACTAAAAAAATGTCGTGCTGAAGTCGGATGTGTTGGGCCGAAATGCACAAATATAGCAGTTATACAGTAAACCACACCACAACGCAGACACGCCAACTTAATGTCATTGTAAGAGCGGATGACGACGAGTTATACTCCTATAGTCAGCGGACGAACGCAAGCAGCAGCATCATCTTCATCAACCTTTTTCAGCTCCCAGTGGAGCATAAGTCTTCAACAAACACTTTCAGCTCCCAGTAGAGCATAAGTCTACAACAAACACTTTCAGCTCCCAGTGGAGCATAGGTCTACAACAAACACTTTCAGCTCCCAGTAGAGCATAAGTCTTCAACAAACACTTTCAGCTCCCAGTGGAGCATAGGTCTACAACAAACACTTTCAGCTCCCAGGGGAGCATAAGTCTTCAACAAACACTTTCAGCTCCCAGTGGAGCATAGGTCTACAACAAACACTTTCAGCTCCCAGTAGAGCATAAGTCTACAACAAACACTTTCAGCTCCCAGTAGAGCATAAGTCTTCTACAAACACTTTCAGCTCCCAGTAGAGCATAGTTCTACAACAAACACTTTCCAAGCCGCTCTGTTTTGTGCCATTATTTTAATTGCCATTTGTTTTGTGCCATTATTCCATGTCTTCCCCATCATCTTCATCTCTGCTTCTATCTGTCTTCTCCAAGAATTCAATGGTCTTCTTCTTTGTCTTTTCCCCTGGGGATTCCAAAAAATGAAATGCAGCAGCAGCATACTTCTATTTTATTTAAAATCCAGTCATGGTGTTGACTAACTACATCGGCAAACTGCTCATCTATGCTAGAAATATCAGCTTTTCTAAGTGTTCTTTCTCTCTCTCTCTCTCTCTCTCTCTCTCTCTCTCTGCTGCTAATCTGATTTCTGCTCTGCCTGGCTGAATCTAAGTGAGACTGTTTATATGCTAGGCGATCCATTTTACTCATCAGTTTACATATCTTAACTTATTTCTTTTATTTACACCCACAGCTTCCTCGTCCCCGTATTCCTGTTGATCTTGTGTCTGTCCGCCCAACATATCTAGTCCCATTTCATTTCTACTGTCAACTATTTGTAACATTACGCCCACATTGTCTGGTGTGGTAACCTTGGATCATTTTTCTGTGATTTATTAAGTGTAACATCTCATTCCACGTTTACCCTCCGAGATATTACTACAGAGACCAGAAAGTTAAAGGTTACTAGGAGCCAGGTCATAACTGCTGGATGATTGGCAGAAGCACCTCCCAGTGCACTTGGTCACGAGCTGTTACAGTTTACGTGGTTGTATGGGGTTCTCGTTGTTGTGTTGTAGAATGACACGTTTGTGGACAAGCCTGCACTTCTTTTGTAAATTGCCTCCGAGCTTTATCAACAAGTAGGGTGGGGTAGCACATACACGAATCCATCGTGGTTTTAAAACACCATTGCCATAACCTTAGCCGCGGAAGGTCTGAGCGAAACGTTGTGGGGACGGCGAAAGTGCCTGTTTCCATTGCATGAAAGCTCTATCGGTTCATTTTTGTATTGGTGCTCCCATGACTCATGGTGGGCTCTTCTCCAAACATAGATAGCAGTACACGGTGCTTTCTTTCAGGTTTTGAATACTCTTTCACAGGAAATGTCACGATCAAATACTGCTCTTTCATTGATGTGAAATGTCCGAGCACCAACTTTAATAATAGAACACTGCGGTCGCGAGAGCACTGATGATCGTTCGAACTTCCACCACCAGATGTAAAATATTTAGAGTTAGTTTACTTTGGAATAATTGCTAAACTAAAGGTATTTTGTTTTCAGATTTGACAGGAAAAACTTGTGGACAAATATGGGACGTTGATGCATACACATACAACCAAACATACATTTATATACATATACATATATATCTTCACAGTCGCTCAGAGCGCCTTAAGTTGAACAAGCGCAACACAATCAAAGGGACGCTATCCCAGTCAGTTTACTGAGCACAAAATTGTTTTCTTTTTTTTTTTTTTTTGTAAATACAGCAGTTGTATCGGTAAACATTGCCACAAACGGAGGCCACCTTGAACAATCTATAGAGACATATAACTGCAGGGTCGATGATTTTACAGATTCTTCAACGAACATCTCCTATAGAGTTACTCCTGACCAGCTTACTCACTGCCAGGTGAAGGACTCGGTTTTTCGAAGGGCATGGGATCGGAGTTAACCCAAATATAAATAACGAGGGGTGGGGAAAGTGATGCTAGGTAAAGAGGTAATGAGAACGGAAAAATTAAAACTTGAGGAGCCCTATTCTTATTTTGTTGGCCCTGGAAAACAATTATTTTAAATTGGCACGCGTAATGCAGGGACAATGTACCCTGAACTTAACAAACTGGACTTAATCAAAATACTGGGATATTGAGGAAAGACACCCCACCGCCTTAGACTAACTGAAGCTGTTGCAGGTCGACAACGCAGCTCTCCAGAAGATTAAGCGTGTAGATTGTGGATTAGGTAAAGAGAAATAGTCAACTTTCTTCTGGCAAGGGCTGAGCTTTGAACAACATCGCCATATGGGGTAGGGTTTACTGCTCTAACTAACTCGACAGTTAAATAACAACCCCATAATGATTGTTAGATAACATAATATATCTCAGGCTTCACTCTCAAAGTGGGTTAATTCACATTTACATACCAAGACCGTATTAATGTGTGTGGACGAGGTTTTAGTAGCGAGCGAGTCGATTTGATTGAGTAAATGTTTATATAGAACACATGGCGATGGTTAGTAACGAACATGCTGTAGTCGTAATGCCCGTCAGTATCTAATGTCTTTTGTTTCACGAAAAATGCTCTGTGTTATCTGAGTTAAGGCCACCGCACTTCAGGCACACATTTAGGCGTTACAAAGTTTCCAAAGAATCATGTAACGTGAGGACATTGAGGGTTTCGATAGTTCGCTGGCTGTGTACACATCTAGAACTAATTTGTACGCTGTTATGCTAACACATTTAACTTTGTTTTCCTGATTGTTGCAGCCTCAAGACTGCGTCCTTCATCTTCTTCTTTCTTCTTTTTCTATCTTTTTTTTGCTCCCAGTGGAGCATAGGTCTTCAACAATTATTTTCCAAGTCATTCTGTTTTTGCCATCTTTTCTGATCATCCCATGTCTTCCCCATCACCTTCATGTCTGCTTCTATCTATCTTCTCCAACAATTCCTTGGTCGTCATCTGTGTCTTTTCCCCTGGGGATTCCAAAAAAGGACCTGTTGTATAATACTCTCAGTTGGCTTCCGCAATCTGTGTCCTATCCATCGCCATTGACTTCGCTGTATCTCTTTATCCACTGGTATTTGACTGATACATTTCCATAATTATATGTTAGTGATTTTGTCATGCCATGCCCATACTTTTATTCTGCGTAATCATCCATTAATGAAAGTCTGTATCTTCGTGATTGTCAATTTTGTTGTTCTCCATGTTTCACAGCCATATAATAGTACCGACTTAAAATATGAGCTGAATTTTTTTTATTTTTGTATTTAACCTAATTTCTTTGGATGTCCGTATGTTTCCCAGTGCAATGAAAGTTCCTCTTGCTTTTGATATCTGTATTAAGGACTGCGTCCTCACTGACACATAATTCATTATACAACAGTTAATCGCTGCGGGTATTCGATGCATAGACATTGAACACAATCATCTTCCACTTTAAGAACCCACCAGGTGGTCTACATATCACTTCTATCTGTGGGGTGTGTAGCCTAGAGACACAAGGTCGGCATCAGGACAAGAAAGACCGAAGTTCAAAGTCAACCAGAAGCGGTGGTGATTTTTTTCAATACAGGAACAAGTATAACCTGTGGTTTTTTTATGACATTAATCTGTCATTTCGTGTAGTGAGATCAGATAACTAGCCCTATCGGATAAGGACAATAAACAGGAGGTCCTGTGTGCACTTGCAAACGTTAATGAACCTTTGCTCGTTAAAATGAAAAAGAGCAGGCCATAAATATGGCCGCTGCTCGGGTAAAGTCGTCAGCAGAAACACATCAACACTGTAGATCAGGGGTGGCCAAATGGCGGCCCGCCAGCCTAGTTTTCTTGGCCCGCGAAGCTCCACGGACTTACTTCATTTTTTACCCCTAATAGCGGATTTCTCCTGGTTTTAATCCGTGTCGGAGTTAACTCTTCTATCGTTCAAGAATACACAATTTGAAAATCTCTGTCAATTTCTCGCAACAGCTAGATTGGCAACATAATTTCAAATAACACACACACACACACACACACACACACACACACACTCACACACACACACACACACACACACACACACACACACTGCACAACTAATGGTGCCGACAATATTCAAAGTCTTTGCTTCGAGTTGGTACCGCAAAGTTGCTTTATTGTCAGTGCGGTGATAGCGTCAGATCTTTGGCTCAACATTTGTCGTCTGGACTTGTGGTGGCTCTTTCATTTCGCGGTAAGGGGTTAATGAGGTTGGGAGGGACAGGGGTGAGGGGACTTCGTAGCTCTAATTTTGTCTTTGAAGTTACATTCAAAATGTTTCACTGTTCGCCTTCATTCCCTTTGATCCCATCGTCTTGTCTTGTCCATAAAATGACTGCAACGTGTTTATTTGGTCACAATCTTTTGATTTCATTGTCAAACACAAGTCTGTGTATAACTGTCAAATCTGGACTTATTTTCGATAGTGGACCAACATTCTGTGACTTTTAACTTTGAATTGAGATTTTGTATTAAATCATGTTAAAACGTAGAAAAGTTGATTGTGAAAATCGCATATTTAAACCTGAATGGGAATTAGATTATTTGTTCATCTTCAATAAGGATAGTAAACCTCAGTGCTTAATTTGCGTTCAAGTGTTAGCCGTTTTGAAGGAATATAATTTAAAACGGCACTATGCCACACATCATCAAAACATGTATGAGAAACATAGCATTGAAGCTAGGAAGCTTTTGGTTGAACAGCTGAAGACAAAGTTGAATCAACAGCAAAGTATGTATACAAAGGGCAATACAATTAAAGAGTCATCGATCATTGCATCATATACAGTTACCTATGAGCTTGCAAAATCTAAAAAACCCTTTACTGACGGAAATTTTGTGAAGAAATGTGCCTTTCAAATGGCAAAGGCATTCGGTCAAGAAAAAATAGCCAAAGAATTTGAATCTGTGCCTCTTTCAAAACAAACTGTAGCCAGAAGAACAGAAGACATCAGTCTGCAACTGTCTCAAAGTGTAAAATCTTGTATTGAAAACTGCTCATATTTTTCGCTCGCGATTGATGAAAGTACTGACATCACTGACACTTGCCAGCTTCTTATTTTTGTTAAAGTTATCCAGGAGGATTTTACTGTTATTGAAGAATTGTTGAAAGTTTGCTCTTTGCATGACACTTGTAGAGGGACAGACATATTTTCTGCAGTTCATAGTGCCGTAGATGAAGTAGGTGGTTTTGGAAAGTTGTCTGCAGTGTGTACTGATGGTTGCAAAGCTTTTATTGGTTCAAATACTGGTTTTGTTGGACTTCTAAAGCAAAACAAAATTAACGTACCTACATTGCATTGCATAATTCATCAAGAGGCCCTTTGTGCAAAGTCCATATATCTAAAAGACACCATGGCTACTGTTGTGAAAATAACAAATTTGATAAGAGGAGGACACCAGTCTTTAAATCACAGGAAGTTTTTATCATTTTTAGAGGAAGTAGATTCTAGCTACGGTGATCTCCTGCTTTATACAGAAGTAAGATGGCTTAGTCGAGGGAAATGTTTAATAATATTTTTTGAACTGAAGAATGACATTTATGACTTCCTGCGAGAGAACTTACCATGCTCCATTGATCTTCAACATGCACTCAAAGACATTAATTTCCTTCATAATCTGGCATATCTCACAGACATCACACAACATTTGAACATATTGAATTTGCAGCTACAAGGGGAAAAGCAAACCATTTTTCAATTGATGGGATATGTTGATGGTTTTAAAAAGAAGCTGAATCTATTTAGACTTTCTTTGCAAAAAAATGATCTGTTCCATTTTTCAAGTTGTAAGCAGTTGTTGTCAGAGATAGAAAGTGCAAACTTCAGTAAGTACGCAGCTGACATTGAACATTTGATTTGTGAATTTGATCGACGATTTCAAGATTTTGAAATGTTTCGTCCGCAAACGGAACTTTTTAATAACCCAATTAAGTGCACAGTGAAGTGCCAGCCATCAGATCTTCAACTAGAGTTGTGTGACCTTCAGTGTGACCCCTTCCTCAGTACTGTAAAGGCATTAGGAGCTGACTTCTGGAAATTGCTACCAAATGAACGTTACCCGTTTCTGAGAAAATGGGCACTAAAGATGTGCTCTATATTCAGCAGCACATATATCTGCGAGACAACATTCTCTTCCATGAAGTTAATTAAATCTAAGACCAGGAACAGAATGACCGATTCGACATTGTCCCATACTCTCCGAATCGCCACGTCAAAAATGGAAGTGGACTTCAAATCTCTGGTGGAAAGCTGTGACAAGTCACAATCGTCGCACTGAGGCATTAAAGGTAATTTTAAAATGAATAATTAATGGATTTGTTACAAATCAAATATGTAGTCAAAGTGCAAGCATTATTTATATATTACTATATCGCATAGGTCCCTACTGTCATTTTTGACGATATTCTTAAGTGTGGCCCGCGGGTCTTGGCCTTGGCTTTAATCCGGCCCTCGGGCAACCTCAAGTTGGCCACCACTGCTGTAGATCCCAGGCCGTTCTCTAAAGTTCGTACACGCAGGATATTCCAGCAATCTTTACTATTCATAACTATGTATATTTGTCGTGCTACCATCTACTATGCTTTGGGTATACTTATTCTCTTCTGAACGCAGAACGCAATGTTGTAAATAGTTCATTTATCTACGGGCAGTGATGGCATGCACCAGAGATACACCAATCCAATCAATGGTATACCTTCTTGACTTACCAAGCATTAGAGTGCGACATACGTTTGATGAGGTCCTGGCCTATTTACATTTGATAACAAAAAATAAGAGGATTCCTTGCATTATAAATTGAGTACGATCAAGGCATGCGTCTCAGGCACGAAAATCCTGGATAGACGAGGCAGAACAATCCATAAAGAGAGTGTGTAATATGACTGGCATTAAAGTTGCCATTGGTTAGGATGAAGCAAAATCAGGAATAGGTTAATTAAAGTATTCATTCAGCTTGCAGGGACTGTCAGAGCTACGGTCCTCATGGTACAGGAATCCATCGAAAAAAAAAATTCATCGTCCTTTTATCAGCGCCAACGATTCTGTAGTTCACTGAGAGAGTAGGGCAGCTCTTGGAGCATCCTGGCATACCAACGTGGATGGGTTGTCCAGGACACACTAGTGTACTCTGCAATAAAATGACCAATATGATCGCTAGCATCCCTTGCATTGAGAGTGGTCTGACTCTGCATACAGATTCCATCGCCAAGCTCGTTTTTAACGCCAGCTTAAAAAGCTTAAACTAGCAAATTGAATTTGACTATATATCTACTGTAATCAATTCTTTCATGTGCAACATAACAGTTTAAGATTTCAGGAAACTTAAGTTTTGTGCCCAAAAATAACATATTCTCAGCTCATTTTTCTGACGATGTTGTATTTTTGTGCGGGAAATCTCTAAATTTTTACTGACTTGTTTGTCATGGTATCTGAGAAACTAATAAAGATATCTTCATGTAATGTGGTATGCATATAGAACAATAAGTCTCGTCATTTCTGAACTTTTGGTTTAGATCTATTCTTGAAAAAATATGCTCACTTTTGAAGAACACTAACATTTTCTTTTCAAATCAAGGGTATGAGTGACAAAATATCACTGAAATAACATCAAGTTAATGATCTATAGCATTCGCATTAGTTTAGGTTTGCCCAGTGGCATATCCCTAGTTGTTTGCCAAATATTGAGACAAAATAGTAATACTGTTTTGAGATATTCTAACAAATGTCAGTAAAAATATAGTAAACATTGAATTGAGAGAAAATTACAAAAATGTACCTCACCATGGTGTTTTTAAAACAAAAACTTGGTTTAATGAGCTCCTGCTTCATATAAGCCATCTTCAGTATATTCCTCAGCTCTCTGAACACCGTTTACAACACTTTTTATCTTATTATTTAATTTTGTTCAGCTGCTCTTATACGTGCCAAATCAAAACTTCGAACTAACGACATGTTGTAGTGCCCACAGCTTAGTCCCAAATTCTTTAATATTTCAAGGTCTACCTAGTTTCCCTTCATTATAGACAACAATAGCATCATTAACAGCTATTTCTAGTCTACCTCTAACAACAAAAGTAGTTTTAGGGCAAATTCCCAGATCAAATGATGGAATACTTCATTAGCATTTTGCGTTCCACCGTACAAACATTTGTTCAATAACTCAACACTTGAAAAATCTCCAAACACAGGTTTTATTATTTCCATGACAAACTCTGGCAGCTTATTTTTTATTTGACCATGTCATCATTTTCCACAGTTTAAATGTATTCCTTTTTCAAGTTGCCAGTTTGACCTTATTGCCGTTTTCATTTCTTCTGAATTCCCTACACTTGATAGAATCGCCCCTCCGCAGTGACCCTGAATTCTTTTTATTGCCACTTTTGTCAGTCTTCCAACACTTCTAATTCCTTTTTATTGTTTTACCATATTCTTCCAATAAATTGCTTTTATTGGCAGTAACTTTATCTAGGAGTCTGTTTCCCATTCTCTTCTGAACATGGCAGCAACATTCAAGTTTTGTTATTGTTTTACCTGTATAAATGGGGGGTTTCAACTCAGCAATTTCTTTGTAGCTTTTTGAATCTCCATCTCCTAGGTAACCAGTGTATTTGAGGCCATACTGACTGACAGATCTTAGAAAGATTCTTTTCAGACCTACAAGGTTCCATGTTTCCTGCACAGCCATCATGATATTTTTGCAAGTTGTTGTGTATTGTTACTTCCATTCCAGTAACTTGTCACCGTACATTTTCTTATTCCACATGCACCATTGTAATTAGACAGGACCTCCACATCAAGGACTTTTGTTGGTCATTTCCTACTTACAGACAGACGCGTAATATGAAGTCAAAGTAACGTCGTACATAGAGTACCCAAATAACACTAGGGATATAAATAAAATAGCAACAGGGAAATATTGTCACAATTACGATACATAAATCCAAGCAATAATGTTGGCAGTAAAAAAACTGATGAATAGTATTCTTAGCCGACGATATGTAGTGTTTTTGGCACATGCAAGATCAGTATTCCAGACACTACAATCCACAAAATTGCCACATCTGCAGACCTTATTAAAGGAACTCTTCAAGTACCACAAGGTTACCCTGCAGTAGAACCCACCTCACTGTTGAATACCAGGAAACAAGAAAGCAGACCAGTTGGCAAAGGAAGGTGCAACAGGCACACAACCAGATGCACCGTTTACATACCATCAGAAGAAAGACTGATAGTGCCTGAGTCGATCGTGACACTGTCATTTAAAATAATTTAATAAACCTGTAATGACACTTGTCCCGATGGTAATTTTGGGCTACAGTGCGAGCAGACGTGCTCTGATGGCTGTGACATCATATGTGACCCGGAAAGTGCAGAAAGTACGTGCAAGGAAACGTACTACGGGTCAGACTGCACTCTCAAATGTCCGAAAAAAATGTTTCAACGACACCTGTGAACAGTCAAGTGGGAACTGTATATGCAAGGGAACGTTCTACGGGTCAGACTGCACTCTCAAATCTCCGGACACATGTTTGAACGAAACTCGTGAACAGTTAATCGGGGCCTGCGTCTCGTATGTCGATGATTCCCACGTTAAGAAGAGTATGCCGACTACAACAAACCCAAGCATATGGATACCTTAATATGTTTCTGTGCTAGACATGGTTCATTTCTTGGTGTTTTTCCGTGATGACATGGCTCATATATTGATGTGTTTCTGTGCTAGCCATGGCTGATATATCTTGGTGTATCATGTTAGTCCTATCTCATATCTTGGTGTGTCCGTGTTAATCATGTATCATATCTTTATGTGTGTCTGTGTTTAGTCATATCTCATATCTTAGTGTGTATCTGTGTTAGTCATGTGTCATATCTTTGTGTGTGCATGTCTGGTTAGTGATATTTCATATCTTTGTGTGCATGTTTATTTTAGTCATATCTCATATCTTTGTGTGTGCATGTCTGTGTTTGTCACATCTCATATCATTGTGTTTGCATGGCTATGTTAGTCTCATATCATATCTTTGTGTGTGCATGTCTATGTTAGTCATATCTCATATCATTGTGTGGATGTCTATGTTAGGCATGTGTCATATCTCTGTGTGTGCATGTTTATGTCAGTCATATCTCTTATCTTTATATGCATGTTTATGTTAGTCATGTGTCATATATCTTGATGTGTGTCAGTGTTACTCATGCCTCGTATCGCTGTGTGCATGTCTGTGTTAGTCACCTCTAGTGACTCGAGCAGATGGTGCTCGTAAACCTGGGAGGGCCGACCATCTAAGGGCAGAATCCCCCTACAGAAAAGACAATCAGCTGCTTTGCAGGAAGACTGGGGACAATCAAAGGCTAAGGAAAGTAAACCTGAATAAAATGCTGGTTGAAATCGGATGCACTGGACCACTGGCGCAGAACACAGTGCAACGTTTTAACGGGTGTTCAATCAGAGCGGATCTGGCGGACTCTAATTGTGATGTTCTGTCTGTGGGGGCGATCAACACACTTAACCTGACAGCTGACTTCATGTGAGAGTCTGGAATCCTACTCTAATTGAGTCCTGATCGCAGAGAGAGAGAGAGAGAGAGAGAGAGAGAGAGAGTGAGATAAAGAGAGAGAGAAAGAGAGAGAGAAAATAATTTAATAATTTAAAATATTATTTTAAATACTTTCAAATTGTTTTTTATCAACACGAAATGATTTATTCTATGCAAAATTGATTATACTTTCATTGGGTGTAAAAAAAAATTAAAATGTCAAATTTTGAAGAAAATACTAATCTTTTAATGAAAAAGCTGTCCTTTTAAGAGAACAGGATGAGCATGGGTGGGATAGTACCGTATATATTGAAAGACTGAAGAGTCTAGAGATGACAATGGTTCTTGACGATTCACACTTATTAGTGGGACAAGCATACATGTCTACAATAGAGATCTTGCAGGAATAGTCAGTTTAAATACTCTTTAAGATATGCTGTGACGAGCGATGGAGCGTATATGGGGTTTCCTTTATTTCAATACAAATTATTCCATGAAAAGTATATATATTAATGAAAATGTTCAAAGCTTGATCGAGAGCTAAACCTTCAACAAAAGTTCCCAGTGAAGAAAATACGGAATGGAAAGTGTCAATGAAGAACGCCTTCAACTGGATTGAACTGGCACAATATAAATGTTGGTTACTGGACTGTCTTTCTACTGGAAAATGTGTCTTACAATAAGGAAGCGCACGTACATTATTTATAGACAACTTTTAATAATACAAGCAGTCAGCTACCATTGGTTGTCTTCAATATCTATATACATTTAATCTCCGTTCCCATAGACAACGTGTGTCCTCTATAAATAGATTCTAACTGTAAGAGGAAATTGAACAGTTGTACACAGTTCAGCACTACAATTCGCTGTAAACAAAGTTGCAGTAAGTTAAATTATATCAGTCTTATAGTTATAATAATTATTATTTCAGCAAATAACACCATCGTTATGTTTTATAAGATTTGTATTACACTAGATCGATATGTTTAATATTGACGTAGTCTTGTAATTAATAATAGTAACAATAATATGCATCCTTTTCCGTAGCACCATCGGAGATGTTTAATGATGAGCACGCACAATTTGTGTTTAATTAAGGTTCTCTATAATGAAAATGCATAATTTGTGTTTAATTAAGGTTGCATATAATGAACATTTTACATGAAATTGTTTACTTTCCGGCCAGCGAGGATCGTTGGGTGAAGGGCTAACAATCTTTCCTTGCTATTCGCTTAGGAAGAGAGAGAGAGAGAGAGAGAGAGAGAGAGAGAGAGATAGAGAGAGAGAGAGAGAGAGAAACCATCCATGGTTATAGAATCGTGTGGTATTACGACAAGTTTTGTTAAAAACGTGTACAATAAATGTCCAGTACGATGAATATCGTCAACCAGAAAGCGCTAACGTGAATAGGCTACTGGAATGGTCGTTCCGATAAACTAGCGAAAGTTGTAACAAAATGGATAATCACCACCTTGATGTATTAGGAATTAGTGAAACTAGATGACTAGCATTTGTAAAAATATCCATCCACAACAACATGACAATAATTTATTCAGGTACAGATGATAATAAGCTCTATGGTGGGGTGAGAATTATAATGGACGACTCCCGTGCTAATAATCTTACCGAATGGTAGCTGGTGAAGCATAGATTAATAAGACTACGTTATACAAACACGTATGGAAGATTAACAATTAGTCAATGATATGTGCCTACTAACGAAACTTAAGACAAAATTAAGGATGCATTTTACCATCAGTCGAAAATATAATACATAAATTTCCTAAGCAATAAAATATTAATAGTGATGGGTGACTTTAATGTTAACATGGGAAGAGACAACAATTCTTGAGTTATAAATAGAACGGGGAAAGAATGTCAAGACGGAGTTAGGTGAAATACTAGCCAAAGCAACATATAAAGACCTCGATTATAAGGTGAAAAACTCCGCAGCAAGGGATAAAAGAAAATACACAGATAATCTGGCAGTTGAAGCTTAATTAACTTCCAAAACTGGAAATATCAAGGTATTATACAATTTACAGAAACAACTAACAGCTTGTTTACGTCAAATGACTGACCTGTTCTGAGTAAGGATTGTCCTTACTAACTTCTAGAGCTAATACAACGAGCCAGATGAACTGATCATTTCCAGGATATTCTATAACTGCCTGCATCCCAGTCATCTGATGTAGTTTGAAACAGATGCACCAATTTCACATCTAGGAGCTCAATATTCAAGAAATTGCTATCAGGGAAATTGAATTAGCAGTGAAACACCCAGCTAATAATAGCGCATCTGGCGTAGACAAAGTAACTGCAGAGATGCTGAAAGTATTTAATATTCAAGACAATCTTAAAGATTGTAATAAGGGGGGAAGATTCACTCTTTTACCTGTTGTCTCCCAGTTTTAATAAAATATTCTTTAGATAACATAATGAGCGAAGAACAAGCGGGATTCAGATAGGGGAGAAGCTGTCTTGACCAAATATTCACTTTAATGATAATATTAGGAGAACATACTGAAAAACAACAACCATTAATCTGAAATTTCATTCATTTTAAAAAGGCGTTTGACAACATCCTTAGATTGTCTTATGAACTATCTTGAAACATTACGGAAAACCACCAACAGTTATCAACATTATAAAAGGCATATATGACGGCTATAGTTGTCCAGTTCTCTCGTAGGAGGGAAGGAGAGATTGGTTTCCAACTGAAACATAAGTGAAACAGGGATGTACACTATCACCATTGCTATTTGCAATTACCAATAAGTTCATTGTGAGAAAATGTTGCAAAGGCAATACTGGCATTAAAAGGTACAACAAGAATTACTTGGAACATCTATATTTTGCAGGTGATATAGTGCTCCTAAGTGTCAATAACAGAAATCAACAAGAAATAAAAAAATTAGAACTAGATATGTTATGAGTAGATAAACAGATGAGTGATAAGTACAGCACGATAGTACAAAATAGATATAATGCTATTGAGAAAATACAGGACATCCAGGAACATTGGGAAATGCTCAAACGATTCAACAAACATCAAAAGAAGTAATATCTGTGACTAAAAGAATAAACAAAAAGAAATGGATGACAGAAGAAATATTACAACTAATGGACGAAAGAAGAAAACATAAGAAAGAAGAACGGACATTCAAAATATTGCACAAAGAGATCCAAAACAAGTGCAGTGAAGCAAAGGAAGGATGGTTAAAACAGAAATGTGAAGAAATGGAAAAACAACAAAAGAAAGACTCAAAATGTATGCACAATCAATTAAATGAATTAACAGGAACAAAAGAAGTCAAAGTTTCAGGATGTATAAAATCAAAGGAAGGAAATATAATAATGGGATAGGAGAACACAATGGAAAGATGGAGACACTATATCAGTCAACTCTATAATGGCGAAAGACCAGAATTAAACAATTCAAATCAAACAACATACTTAACCTGACAGCTGACTTCATGTGGGAGTCTGGAATCCTACTCTGACTGAGTCCTGATCGCAGAGAGAGAGAGAAACAACTCAAATGAAGATGAAGGACCACCAATAATGCAGAGTGAATTGAAGGACGCAATTCAACACATGAAAAGAGGCAGAGCTCCTAGTCCCGACAATATACCAATCGAAGAGATAAATGCATTAAGAGAGCTGGGAGTACAAGTCATAACAAAACTACTCAATGACATATATAACACTGGACACATACCTGAAGATCTATTAAAATATATCTTTGTAGCCATACCGAAGAAGTCAGGCGCTACTGATTGTGAAGACCATCGCACTAATAGTCGCATGAGCCATATGACTAAAATATTACTAAGAATAATCATGAGACGTGTAAGGAACAAAATAAAACCAGAAATAAGTGAGGAAAAAAATGGATTTGTGCACGTAAAGGGCACCAATAATGCAATATACATCTTAAGAACTTTGATAGAAATATTTATAGAGGTAAAGAAAGATCTATATATGTGCTTTATAGACTACACAAAGCATTTGACAAAGTAAAGCATGTGGAAATAATCAATATGCTGGAGAAATTAAACATTGATGGCAAGGATCTGCGAATCATAAAAATCATATACAGGCAACAAACAGCAGCTATACGAATTAACAACCAAACAGGACAATTTCAATTTATAAAACAAGGAGTCAGACACGGCTGTGTTCTGTCGCCGGATTTGTTTTCACTTTACAGCGAATATATTATGAGATCAATAGCAGACAAAAAAGGAATTGAAGTCAACGGTCACAACATAAATAATTTGCGATATGTGAATGACACAGTCTTAATAGCAGAGACAGAGAATGAGCTACAAGAAATGATAGATATAATAGTAAAAGAAAGCAACAAGATATGTCTCAGTCTGAATAGTAAGAAAACAGAAGTAATGGTTATATCGAAGAAACAATCATCACCATTATGCAACATACAAATAAACAAGACAAATCATCTGAAACAAGTGCAACGTTTGAAATACATGGGCACAGTGATAACATCACATGGAAGATGCACCACAGAAATAAGAGGCAGAATAGCTCAGGCCAAAATAGCATTTCAGAAAATGAAAAATATCTTATGCAACAAATCTATGTCAATAAAAATGAGAAAGAGAGTTCATCGATGCTATATAGAACCAATTCTGACCTATGGAAACGAATCATGGACAATAGACAAACAAATGAAAAGACGATTAGGGGCCACAGAGATGGGATTTCTCAGAAGAATGTTGAACGTTCCCTGGACAGCTAAAAAGACCAATGAGAAAGTTCTCAAAGTGACCGACACAAAAAGGGAGCTCTTTAAAAACATCAGAAAGAAGCAATCAACATTTTTCGGGCACATCATGAGAAGAGGAAAGTTGGAATACTTGGTTACAACTGGTAAAATAAAAGGAAAGAGAGATCACGGAAGACAAAGAGAGAAACTACTGGATAGCTTAGTGTCATGGCATGGAAAACAGTCAACAACATAACTCATATGATGCACTGTGGACAGAAGGAAGGACATGATCGCCAACGCCAACCGATACGGCACATGATGTTGATGATGAAGTGTCAATATCAACTCGATGAAAACTATCACATAAACCGTATCATCTATGGCGGACAAATAAAAGGTCTTGAAATCAATAGAGATCACACACACATACACAAAATTAAAGTTAAAATTACCTTATAGGGCAATATATATCTCAAATAGCCAGGCATTGAAAAGAGAAGACATGTTGAGAATGCTATGGACAGTTAAGAAGAGTAATGAAATAATAACCTTCTGAAATAGGTCAAAGCAAAAAGAGAGCTAATGTCCAATATTAGGAAAAAATAAGCATAATTTTTTTTTGCCAAGTTATGGGAAGGGAAAAGCTGGAATATATTGTAACAACTGGGAAAATTGAGGAACGAAGAGATAGAGGGAAACAAAGAGAAAAGATACCAGACATCTTAATAGAATGGCTTGGCAGAACTTCAACAACGAACCAAAGTTGTGGAGAAACATGATCACCTACGCCCCTAGGCCCGGTACTTGATGATGATGATAATGTACAGGCATAATCTGTGTTTAATTAATTGTGACTATAATGAATATGCATAATTTGTTTTTATTGAAAGTTGTCTATAATGAACATGCATAATTTGTTTTTATTGAAAGTTGTCTATAATGAACATGCATAATTTGTTTTCATTGAAAGTTGTCAATAATGAACATGCATACTTTGTTTTTAATGAAAGTTCGCTATAAAGAACATGCATTATCTTTTTAAAGAATGGTCACTCTGCTCCAGAGAGTGCATAAAACAAACTGTGCCTTATCTCTCTCTCCCCCACCCACCTCTCTGATGTTATCGTGTTTATCATTTTCAACCAAGCTTGGTTATTGGTTATTGGTTATGGAAGAACTCGGTATCACTGCAAACGAATCAAAATCCATAATTGCTCAACCGCCCGTGCCAGTGGAATCATCCGAATTACTAACTCATCTTCTAAACAAAGAAAGGTAACTGTAGTCCCCATCGTAGCAGTCTCAGCACACGCCAAAAGACATAAGGCGAAACCGGGCAGAAAGTGAACACAGTAAACTCCTCCCTGTCATACGATATCATCTTTCATCGTAAACAATTGGAACATCTAAACATGATCAAAATGGATGAATCACACAGCTCACGGTGTGCACAGGGCACTTAACTCAGTAGCTCCTGCAACAAGCCGGGCTTGAAATATGAGGAAACTGCAACAAGGAACACCCTTCAGACATAGCCTTCAATGGTTCCTGCCGCCTATCCACCATATGCCATGGAAGTTCACGTCCTCCCGAAAATGATGATCGTCATATTGAGAACAAAAAATGTATAGCGCTTGATGATGATAGGACATTGTTCTTGACACCAACCGAACATATAAACACACAGTTAGTCGTCGAATTATCCCCGTCCCACATCAAACAACAGACCCTACTGTTAACGAACAACGAAAGAAAGACGGTGCAATTTTTCCCAAAGAGGATAATCTTCGGTCGACTTGACGAAGCAAGCCATAAATGCGTTTCACCATGTAAATAACTTGCGTCAAAAGGTTATATTTTTTGCTGATATAATTTACAAAAGTGCATATGAGTTCGTTTTAGAGACGATTGGTACATTTTTATCATTCCAAATAGGTTTTTGACCTGCATGGACTATTGCAGTTGACGCATTTCGAGATGATATTTCAGGTGTCTAGCTTATATTATAGAAACTTGAACATAATAATTCAAATGTATCAACTGTGTCTTCTTCACTTATTCTGATTTTTGCTAACAATAAACCTAGGGGTACTGGTCATCAAATTGTCTTTAAAGTATTAATCGCAATGATCACGGCCGTCTGGTTCAGGGTCCAAGCTGAAGGATTATTTTTCTTTGTCTTGTTATAGACGGTTGATCGATGGCCTAACATACTGCTAATATGAACAATCCATTATTATTAAAATATAAATCTCGTTTAAATATAAAGTGCACATTATATACAAGATCTAGCAGTGTTTTCAAGTTGCGGCCCTAAATTAGTGTTTCCAAATGCATTATCCACCCTTACTTATGAAAGCGCGAGCTGAAAACAACTAAATAAAGAAAACGCTTACTGGATGTATGAACACAAATTGTTCATGGAAAAACGTGGTAAACTATGTAATGATTTAAAAATTAGTGGGGACAGAAATAAGGGAAATGACAAATCATCCACAAATAATAAATTTAATCAAGAGTGGAAGGTGGTTATATGTTGGCTGTTGAGTCAAGACAACAAGAGAATCTCAAAACAAAGTCCTCAAATGCGAACCAGAGGGTAAAAGAAAAGAAAGTCGACCTCGAAAACCACTAAAAAGAACGCTAAGGCGAGAGTCACAACAGCAGGCATCAGCTCCCGAACAAAGATTGAGTAACTTGCCCAGAATAAGGATGTGTGCCGAGATATAATGCAGGTAAGGAATCAATCATCATATTCTGTCTCGTATATTCTGTCTCGTTAGGGGGCAAATCTCGTATAGTCGTTTAATTACTCGCAGCGGATGTATCGGTCGGAGACTCGCTAGTCTAGAAATAAGGTGTCGCTGTAAGACAGTAATGTTTCGGGTTCGAATCGAAAAAGTAAAAAAAATGTAAACAAAAACTAATGTGCAATCTGCGCGCATTGAATAAAACTTGGCAGGCAAAAATTGTAACATATTGGACCACATATGGCGCTGCCAAGGCAACAATTGTTAAGAGATACAAATCTACTCAAATACACCGTTTAAAAGACCTGTGCCGGTGGTATGAAGTGTGTGCATCTGAGCTGAAACCAACTTCCGTGCATGGCGTGTGTGACTGCTGTGCTGTACGGTGTGTAAGTTAATTGGGAGGTGCTTGGCATGTGTGACTGATGTGCTGTACGGTGTGTAAGTTAATTGGGAGGTGCTTGGCATGTGTGACTGATGTGCTGTACGGTGTGTAAGTTAATTGGGAGGTGCTTGGCATGTGTGACTGATGTGCTGTACGGTGTGTAAGTTAATTGGGAGGTGCTTGGCATGTGTGACTGATGTGCTGTACGGTGTGTAAGTTAATTGGGAGGTGCTTGGCGTGTGTGACTGCTGTGCTGTGCGGTGTGTAAGTTAATTGGGAGGTGCTTGGCATGTGTGACTGATGTGCTGTACGGTGTGTAAGTTAATTGGGAGGTGCTTGGCGTGTGTGACTGCTGTGCTGTACAGTGTGTAAGTTAATTGGGAGGTGCTTGGCGTGTGTGACTGCTGTGCTGTACGGTGTGTAAGTTAATTGGGAGGTGCTTGGCGTGTGTGACTGCTGTGCTGTACGGTGTGTAAGTTAATTGGGAGGTGCTTGGCGTGTGTGACTGCTGTGATGTACGGTGTGTAAGTTAATTGGAAGTGGCTCTGATCACTACGGAGTTGCCAGATGTGCAAGGGAGACAATTATTTCTGGACTAAACTAAAGTTAAAATAAATCTAATATTTCCATTTATGCCCATAACTAGTTCTTGGTATAATGTCCCTATATATAGTAAATAGCTCGGGTTCGATATCAGGTGTTTTCATTTAACTTGTTGCTATCATCATTGTGGAAAAATAAGGAGTCAATGCTTTATAAATTAAAACTAACCAAACTAATGCAAGTGGATTTTATACGCATCAGTTTAATCAGATTAAAAAGATGTGTCAACACAGGATTATTCCAAAGTGGAGAATTGGCCTCAAATAGCATACCAACCTTATGTGTGGTCCTTTCTTAAAACTAAATATTAAATGAAACATTCACAACATTAAGTTGTCAAGAGTAGATTGCACATTTAATATAGTCTGGCGATGTATCCATATTTTAAACTTGATCAAGCATACACATGTTTCAAAATATCAAAACTCACGACTATTATTTGTATAATATCTGGTTAGTAAATATATTGAAGACTAATTTGCACTGAACAGTTCATTAGTGACCTAACAAGTCAGCATTCTAACACAACGATTATTACCGAAACGAAATGTCACTACACAAATGCATATGTAGGATCTCGAGCAGTAGTTGGAAAGAATACATTTCAAAGGAACTGACAAGAGTCGAGTCAAAACAAAAAAACATTTCGAGCATTATAAGAAGGCTTTGGAAATACATCGGTCATGTGCTCAACATGAATGGAGAAAGACAAGTACTCATAAATTAACATTTATTTAAAAAATAAAACAAACAAAGCAGTTCAAGAGATCCGCTACGGAGACAAATCACTAGGGAAGGCTCAACATGGGACTAAGAAGCAAACAAAACCTACACAAACTATCAGAAACTGTGGAGAACTAAGTATTCTGTTATTTATTCCGTCTTCTGTCCGAGGAAACATTGACGGTCATACAGTTTGAAATATCTGCAAACGTATCATCATCATGTACCATACCGGTTAGTGTAGGCGATCATGTCCTTCCACAATCTTCTATCCACAGTGCATTGTATCAGTTCTGTTGTTGAATGCTTTCCAAACCATGACACCAAGCTATCCAGTATTTTCTCTCTTTGTCGTCCGCAATCTCTTTTTCCTTTTATTTTGCCAGTTGCAACTTTTATTCCAGCTGTCCTCATCTCATGATGTGCCCAAAAAATATTGTTTCTTTTTGATGTTTTTTAAGAGCTACCTTTTTGTGTTGGCCTCTTTGAGAACTTCCGCGTTGGTCTTTTTAGTTGTCCAGGGAACTTTCAACATTCTTCTGATAAATCTCATCTCTGTGGCCTCTAATCGTCTTTTCATTTATTTGTCAGAATTGGTTTTATATAGCACCAATGAACTCTCTTTCTCATTTCTATTGACATAGATTTGTTGCATAAGATATTTTTCATTTTCTGAAATGCTGTTTTGGCCTGAGCTATTCTGCTTTTTATTTCTGTGGTACACCTTCCATCTGATGGTATTATTGTGCCCAAGTATTTGACGCGTTACTCTTGTTTCAGATTGGTCCTGTTTGTTTTTATGTTGCATGATGGTGATGATTGTTTTTTTTTATATGACCATTACGCTTGTTTTCTTCATATTCAGACTGAGACCTTTTTTGTTGCTTTCTTTTACTATTATGTATATCATTTATTATCCCGTGTGTTACCGGGGCCTCATTATGAGGGAGGTAAAGAATAGTGACACTGTGACGTTCCATGCATGTCGTAAGAGGCGACTAAGGAGGTTGATCATTGGCTTGACAAGCTGTCATTGTGAAAAAGTATTGTTATGGAAACAGCGCCATAGATTTTAGAGCAGTGAACTCTGTAATATGTCCCACTTTGGCACACAAGGTTTCTGTTTTTCGTGTGGTTCTGCCCTATGTGCCGTCTTGGGCTCGAAAGGACAATAGATAGATAGATATCATTTATTGTATTCCATTCTCCGTCTCTGCTATTAAGACTGTGTCATTCGCATATCTCAAATTATTTATGTTGGGAATTTAACCTCAATTCCTTTTTTGTCTACTATTGATCTCATAATATATTCGCTGTAAAGTGAAAACAAATCCGGCGACAGAATACAGCCTTATCTGACTCCTTGTTTTATATATTGGAATTGTCCTGTTTGGTGGCTAATTCGTATAGCTGCTGTTTGTAGCCATATACACGTTTTTTATTATTCGCAGATTCTTATTATCAATGTTTAATTCCCCCATCATATTTATTATTTCCACATGCTTTACTTTGTCAAATGTTGTTGTGCAGTCTATAAAAAGCACATTTATTGATCTTTCTTTACCTCTATCGATGTTTCTATCAATGTTCTTAAGATGTACATTGCACTATTGGTGCCCTTTCCTTCCACAAATGCACATCATTCCTCACTTATTTCTGGTTTTATTTTGTTTCTTTCACGCCTCATGATGCTTCTTAGAATATTTTGGACATATGGCTCATGAGACTAAGAGTGCGGTGGTCTTCACAATCAGTGGCACCTGACTTCTTCGGTATGGCTACAAAGATAGATTTTAGTAGATCTTCGGGTATGTGTCCAGTGTTATAAATGTCATTGTGTAGTTTTGTTATAACTTCTACTTCCAACTCTTCTAATGCATTTAACTCTTTGATTATTATATTGTCGGGACCTGGAGCTTTGCTTCTTTTCATGTTTTGAATTTTGTCCTCCACTTCACCCTGCATTATTGTTGTACTTTTGGCTTTGTTTGAATTGTTTAGCTCTGGTCTTTCATCATCATAGAGTTGACTGATATATTCTGTCGATCCTTCCATTGTCATCTACTGTCCCATTATTATATTTCCTTCCTTTGACTCAACACATCCTGAAACTTTGATTTCTGTTCTTCCTGTTAATTCATTTAAATGATTGTGCATACATTTTGAGACTTTCTTTTGTTATTTTTCCATTTGTTCACATTTTTACTTTAACCATTCTTCTTTAGCAGCTTCTCTGCATTTGCTTTTGGATCTCTTTGTGCAATATTTCGTATGTCTGTTCTTCTTTCTTAGGTTTTCATCTTTCGTCCATTAGTTCTAATATTTCTTCTGTCATCCATTTGTTTTGGTTGATTCTTATAGTCACTGGTACTACTTCTTTTGATGTTTGTTGAATCGAATGTTTGAGCATTTCCATTTCTCATTGTTCCTCGATGTCCTGTGATTTCTCAAAAGCATTATATCTATTTTGTACTATCGTACAGTACTTATCACTCATCTCTCTATCTAGGCCATTGGAAAAATGAACGAAGATGGTCAGAGATTTATAGCATAATTCTGTTCAGACAATCATATGTTTGTAACTAATACCTACTTTAATGTAAAACATAACAAATAAATCAAGATGACGTTATGCTAGAAGTGGTCACAGGCATCAACTAGACCTAGTACTTAGTTAGTACCTAGCAGTCTTAAAACAACATCAGAATAACACGTGCATACCACAGCGCAGACTCCAATACAGACAACGCTCTCGTCATCAGTAAGGTTAAAGCTAAAATTAGTCGCCATTATAAATCAAGAGAGCTTTCAGCAACCAAGATCAACATCGCAGACTAAAATATAATTTTTTAAAAAAAGACATTTTTAGATCTAACTCTGAAGAACTCATGGCAGGAGCAGAAGATTCATCAAGCGTGGATCACACCTGGAACACTCTGAAAACACACATCTTTAATTCGCACTTTCTAATTACGGCCAAGAAAAGTTAAAAACAAAATAACTAGGTCGAAGAAAATGCAACAAGACTAGATCCACTAAAAGTAAACAAGAAAAATACAGTATAGAATTTCAAAAACAACACTAACCAAAACACAAAGCACCAGCTTACACATGCACAAGCCACTCTGCAACGCGAAGCAAGAAGATGCGCAAATGAATATTGGAACAATGTATTCTTTGAAATCCAGACAGGGGTGACTCGAAAACCATGCATGGCAATATAAAAAAGCCCTAGGACCAAATATAACCAAATTAGCGCCCCTTCCCCCCCCCCCCGACAACAACAAAAAATCCAAGTTTAGATAACTATTTACTGACAAGGGACCACAAATGGAAAGAGGGTAGAACACTACTCCAACCTATACCATGATGGCAGACCAGCAAACACTCTTCAAGCTCAGTCAATACTTAGATATCCTACAATGTCTGAGCTGGGCGCACAGAGCCTACTATGAACGAATTGCTGACGCCATTATTTGCCCTCTCAATCGGCAAAACTGCAGGAAACGACAACATTCCCACAGAGATTATAAAGGAAAACTCAAATGTACTACCACATCTATACAAACGTTAATCACATGCTGGAGAAACGGAGGAGAAATACCCCATGATATAAGAAATTATAAAATCATAACACTATACAAAAACAAAGGAGACAGGGGTGATTTCAACTACAGAGGCATCTCTCCCTTAGCACAGCCGGCAAGGCTTTTTAAAAAAATAGTACTAAAACACCATGCATAGACTTGCAGAGCAGAACGTATTCTTCCTGAGTCTCACTACGGCTTCAGTGCCGGGAGGTCAACTGTAGACATGCCTTTTCACATTTAGACAATTGCAAGAAAAATGTCGAGAACAAAAATTGTCGCTCTATATTGCCTTTGTGGATCTCACAAAGCCCCTAACTCAGTAAATATATATGGGCTCTACAGGGTATTAGAAATGCATGGGCTGTCCACCTAAATTACTTAAGCTGATGATGTCCTTTAATGAAAACATGAATGCAAAAATCCACTTTTATGGGAGTTCATCAGCGAGTTGTAAATTCAACAACGGAGTGAAGTAGAGATGTATCCTTGCCCCTTACTTTTTTAACATATTGATAGTTGCCCTTCTAAATTACGCTTTTGTGAACAGCTCATGAGACATTTACATTCGCAGAGGATCAGATGACTCACTTTTCAACAAGGCACGACTAAGAGCAAAACAAAACAAATGTTGCGCTACTTGAAGAACTTTTATTTGCTGACGATGCTGCCCTAGTCGCTCATAGTGAATCTACCCTGAAATCGCTGATGGACAACCTTGACAAAATATACAACCTTTTCTCTCTGTCAATTAGTGTCCAGAAAATAGTATTACTAAGTCAAGGAGACATCAAACCGTTATAGACGACTTTAAAAGATTGTACTCCTGAATTAGTTCAGAAAGTAACGTATCTTGGATCCACAATCACGTCAACCATTTCTCTTGATGATGAAACAGCCGAAATGGTAAGGCAGCTACCACTTTCGACAAACACACAGGAAGGGCCTGGAACAAAACGAAATTAACCCTAATGATCAAATTCTTAATATATCAGGCATGAGTTATTAGCACACTATTATATAGATCTGAAACCTGGACGGCATATTCAAATCACGAAAAAAGACTAAATATCTTCCACATGTGATGTTTCCGCAGAACTATTGCACATTATATGGTAGGACAAAATAACCAACTTAACAGTCCTGCAACATGCTAAGACCCTAACAGTCATGTCAATGCTCAGAAACCGTAGGTTAAGATTGGCTGGGGAACGTCCAGCGAATGGAAGAAAACCGCATTCCTAAGCAAATACTATAAGATGAACTAAAACACAGTAAAAAAAAAACAGATCGGCAGAACTAAATTACAATTTGAGATATACGTAAATCAACTCTGAATAACTTCTCTATCTGTGAAAATTACTGGGAACATCTGGAAAGGGATCGCACATCATGGAGAATAGCTATAAGGGATGACATAACATCCTTTGAGACTGATATGGCAAAACATGGAAGATAAAAGACTCATACAAATGGATGGAAAACAATGTGGATCAGCGCGCCTGACTTGTTCATTCTGTGGCCGAATGTGTGTGTCAAACATTGGTAGAATAAGCCACGAGAAAACATGTCTGACAAAAGCAAAAACCTAAAAAACAATACACAACAGCCTCCACTAAACTGTCTGGCATGACGAAAAGGGTCATATATATATATATATATACTCATCAGTGTTGAAATGTGAAGTGTTGTCGTGTCAGTCCCACTCTCTTGTGTCGTTACGTTTTACTGTACCACACGTTATAAAATAAACACAATTGTATGAAACATTAAAACTAATAGAGAAACAATACAAACTACAACATTTCAGCAACAATCCTCATCAAGTGTAACAAACAAACTACACACATTTAACACATAAATCCAATCCAGATAACAAAGCAGGTGTAAACAAAATGGGGGGGGGAGACGGTGGCCAGGATTTATGTGAGTCAATAAGTTCCAGAATTGAGCGGGAGTGAACTTAATATAAATAAGACAAGTAACAGTGATAGATGATGAGGAAAAAACACACCACGTGTACAACATATTACCCATTTATCAATTTCTGGAATCGCAAAATATTAAAGTTTGCAACGAGGGGGGTTATACCAGTATCAACATTGTGTTCAACAATAAATATACTTCTCTCGCTAAATATTTTATTTTAAAAGCATTAATTGGTCAATGTAAAGTGCTAGCCTTGTAGCCAGGGAATGAACGCATGTGCACTACACACAAAGTGAACGGAACATATTCGCCTTTTACCTTACTTTCAGACATTCGGTGCTTTGAACATCACAATGTTAAGTGATCAAAATGTGAAACAGTTTGTTCATTTTCGTATAATCTGTTATTTATGGCTCGCGCTCATGTGAACGTGGAATTAAAGCAGTTGGCTGTAGCGAAATATTCATTAACATTGTAATCGTGGGTTCTCTCACGATTGTATATACATAAATATGTATAGACATTACCGGTGAGGTTATAGCTGAGGTAACCTTTACAATATCCTCCCACATTTGCTTAGACCCCTTTCACTGTGTTTTGACCCTCCCATTAGCTGATCAACTACAACGGGTATCATGCGCAGACTAGCCCTCGTTCATTTTTCTTCTGGCTACAGCACAATATTCAGAGAGACTATTTTAATTTTTATTTCTCCCTCTAGTTCGATATTATTTTGTTTTTGAATACTCATTATTAGTTAGTTATGTAGGACTAAACTTATTTACTTACATATATGTTTGATGTGTGTTTTTTCTGTTGAAGGTCTATTAAGCCGAAACGTCTTTCAAATTTGTGTCGTCCATTAATTATCCACGGTTTAACCATACCATTCTTTCTTTTGTTTTTTTTTAAATTTTCTCCTTAACATTGAATGACATGATTTTTGCTTTTTTTACATGATAATAAAGAAATAAAACTTAGTTTGATTCGTGGGCCCCTCATCATGGGCTCGCGGAACCCCAGGTTATCCGACCGCTAGAGGTCCACGGACCACATTTTTAAAAACATTGACCTAGAGGATACAGACATAATTAAAAGAGTATCTTTGGATTTCTTGAAATTTCATTTTCTTGAATGGAAGAAAGCAATAACATTACACTCCGGTCTTCCATTGGCTCACCATTATCTCAAATGTTGTTCAACGCCTTCACACAAAGAATCAAGAGCGAGCAAATCACTGGAAGGGGCAGGCCATTATTTTACACTGGTGATGTTTTGATGCCTCACTAGGGCAAAGGCAGAGAGAGAGTGTAGCTGGAGAACTTCAGACAGAGCTTGATTGTATAAGTGAGTGGAGATGGAAGGTCTGACGAGTGCAATAGTGATGTTGCTCTTTAGGAATAATGGCGCAGTCAACAATTGATCATTGAATGATATACTTGGGAGATCTTAGCAGATAGGACATTGTGCATTGAGGATAACCTCTTGACTGTTTTATTATATTCTATACATGAATCAGTTTCACTTCAGTCGGGACATCCCTATATCAGCTCTACCGCCTTCCGGGGATTTCTTGAAGCATATGCAGATGGTTGTTCCGGTAAGGTGATTATAGATGCATCTGCTTTTCCCACTAAGCGTTGCGGATCGACCAGATCCATTTCCCCTTTAGACTCCTCAGTCTATCAATATATACATCATTGTCCCACCCATTCTCCACCTCTTCTCTTATGGAATGAAGAACAAACCTGGCGATGTCCTCTTTTTCCAGAGAAAGGCCATACTCAATGCTAGAACTACCAGCGAGCTTATCTGCTATTTTATTTTCGTGTACATCAGCGTTCACAGTACGCTGCACGCAGGTTAACGAGTTCACCTTAGAGTCATCAATGCTCTGCATCCACTCCTGCCGCAGACACTGACTCTCAGTCTTCTATATCATACTTTGCTAACTAGTCACCGAGACTGTGTGATCCGCGTTCTGTATAACCAACATGTTATCGCCGCCTTTGATGCTTATATCTCCATTCTCATTGCTTGGCACCTTAGTGCTACACTCGAGAGATTCCCTAACTACTTCTCTGCCTTGATGGAATACCACAAAACTCCAACCACTGCGGGGTACAGAACCGTCCGTGTTCAGAATAGTATCCTGAGGTGTGGACACTTTTTCAATTGAATCCCTTATTTGCAATCTGGGTAGATCCAACTGTGCAATTGCAACCCTACCTGCCGAGCTGAATGATTAATTTAATTAGTCTATTTTTCACTTCTGTTACTTCTATCCAATTCTTGCCATCTCTAACGTCATTCAGATCACATACTCTCTTTATAGACTCCTCCGCCTCGGCCATCCATAATTGTCCACGCATGAGTCGCTTGCCCTTGGTCCCACCCGATTCCGAATACAAGGGATAATTTATGTTTCTTACCACGTTCAAATAATACCGGACGTGACCATATCTATGTTACAACTTTCATGTTCAGTAAGTCAAGTAAATACAATTATGAACTGATTGTTGTATTTCTGGTGCTTCCAAGAACTGCCCGTAGGCCTTCGTTCTAAAACCCTTTCCAACCTTGCGATCTGGGTTGACGAGAGAGCGAACCATAAACCAGTACTGAGAGCACCACATCCTGCATAAGTGAGAATAACAAAGATTGCCGGGGGTTTGTTCTGGCATTGATCTTGATCGCCCTGATCTCTCTACTTATCTTTTGAATGGCATTGCTCCTGTGTTGATGGAAAGAAAGGGAAATATCGAATGTTATTCCAAAATACTTATTAGTTGGACTTCTCACGATGGTTGCAATATTGCAGTTTATGACTGGGAGGGTGTCTTTAACTATTCTGTTGTTTTGCAAACACCACATTACAGAATCATTGTTTGGGTTAATGAGTTCTCTTGTAGTTATTACATCATGTGATTATCTGGTCCAAACTTTCATGTAATTGATTACCATTCCTGCTCTATTACGACCGTGTACATACCTAATAATGTAATATGCAAAAGCGAGAGTGCGGCCCTGCCAGACACCATTTAGTTGCGCTACACTTGATAGTGTACACTACTACTTGTGCATATATTGAACAAATCAGGCGAAAACGCCGATCCATAGGGCAACCGCGGCGATATATATCTCGGCTCAGATGTCCAGGTGCTGTAGCGCCACTTTTCTTCGCCCGAACACCGATTCCGCCCTACGCACTAGCTGTGGGTCAAAGCCTATCACACTGATATGCCTACTAAACTACAATAAACCTGTAAATGAAAGATACACGGAAACATTTTAATGTGCGCTAAACAAATTTAACGACTGCAATTTTGTGAAGTGTAATTGAATTAGATAGTTCTGACGACCCTTGATAGCGCTACGAAGCTTATGTCGATATCTTGCAGTGCAATCAGGGAGAAGAACAAGGTAGTAATGGACACTCGTATAATTATGGCTATTTTATATGCAGCGGTAAATATTTTTTTTTAGTTTAGGTGACAGGTCATCCGTATTGCACATCGAACAAGTCCGTAAGTGCTCACATTTGTTTCCAAAGATCTCATCCGTATGTCCATCAATGTGTAGCAAAATCGACGTTGGGTTGGGTGATAAGATTCTCTGGATTCCAGCTCGCGTCTGGCTCATCCCACCTTGATATTCGTACAGTCTAATCTACATCTTGAGGGTCATAAAAACATTCAACAAAGTAACTCAGCCCTACTCAAACTTGGATTTGTAATACATTATATTAATGGATGTACACATATAAGTGCATATATAGTGTGTGTATACATATATATTTAAAGATCTATGTACATAGCGTAGGTATAAAAGCGTTAAGAAGTCACCACAATACAGATCATCGTCATTTCCAGAAAAAAAAAAAAAAACATCCTCAAAACTATCAAATGCTTGTTAAATCAAAAGATATAAACTAAATGATATATGTGATATGATATTATATATATATATATATATATATATATATATATATATATATATATATATATATATATATACATATATATATATGACATATAAATGAAACATAATGATATATTATGGTATATGACACATTTGTAACAAGAAGAAATAATTCATTGGGTTGCTGGTAAATGGATTGCAGTAAATTTATGAGAAAATAATATTACACGGGGAACACTATCTGCATGACAATTACAGACAACAATGAAAATGCATTTCACACTTGCAGGAACGTGTCTGACGCATCTAAAAGAATGCATCATTGTCAGGAATAGCTAACGAAACAACGATTAAGCATATAGGTGATGTAGCACATAAAAGAGTTGGTGATGCTGTTATTTAAAATTAAATACACTCTCTAATAATAATGTTAGGAAGTACAAGGGCCTGATCTCAGATTTAATATGATAATCTATATTATAATTTACCTTAATGTACGAATCTGAGGGAGAGCTGCTAAATCTCATATATCATAAATAATATTAATATTATCAACAATCTATGAATTTTCTTACTGAATATATCACAAATGGTGTAAATGCACAGATCTGGCATATTGAATACAAATATATGTTTATATCACAGGAAATCAGCATCATGTATCTAGCATTTGCCGTTGGCTTGACTCTGTTGTCTGTGGTATCCTCCGAAACAATCGGTAATGTATTTCTCAAGATCACTTTGCTTCACTACATAATAAGTCGTATCACATGATCTTTTCATGCTTAAATTACAGAAGTATGTATACCTTACCACTACACTTTTATTATAACTGAAGTACTGTATATTATGTACCTCAACACTAATATAATTTAACAGAATGCATTAGTGTCGCCATTGCTACACTTTCACCAAAAACCTTGAAACAATGTTTACCATTCTCTATATAAGAATATAAACAAATATACTGAATACAAAAAATACATGTAATTGTCCTATTGAATACACTAAAAGTGGTGAGATTTCTGTATCGTGGTAGAAGTCAAGAGGAGTGTTTTCTTTAAATTACGTGGAGCTAATGGTAAAATGGAGGAAGACTTGTGTGAATCTGCTTGTGGTTCATAATGCAGGATTTGTCAGTGAGAGAGATCTAAACACTTATGGACATGTGTTCAATGTAAAGTAAAGGATACTTTGAAGACTAACGACTACAATACACTTTTTGAAACAATATTGGGATAAAAGATACTCAGCTCAAAAAGAAGTTTAAATTTTTAACTGTGGGACTGGTTGGTCGTCGAGGCAGAGAGGTTGTGGGTTCAAATCCCTACTAGTTGGGATTTTTATTTATTATTTCTCTCTGTGGCAACTACCCCTGGTCTCAGCAGAGAGGCCCAGCTTGAAATGTCAATTACTTATCGACGGCAAAAAATATGAGTACCTCCGAAGACGGAGTCATCTGTCTGTGCGGCGAGGGACCACTGTGCACCTTCTGTCAGGGAAAAACGGATTATCACGCAAAATTCGATTCCTAGTCTCTAGGGACTTCGTCAGAGGTACAAGCTGGCGAAAGCTTTAAAAAAAATCCACGCAAAAGTATTATCCACTCTTACTTATGCGTGTTAAAGCTGGAAAACGACAGACGATTGATTAAAGAAGGAAATCAAAAGAAACTCAATTAACTTTAAGACGATTGCCTAATAAAAATACTATGCATTAAATGGAATGATTTCAAGGATAATATAGAAGTGAGAGATACGGCTATGCTACCTTTATCTCGTCTGTTAATAATTTGTACACGATCGACAACTGCCAGTGGCCGGTGGCCACATATCGTTAGTATAATCGGTCCATGACAGTGGCAGGCGTTTTTGTTCCATTAAAAAAGCCGATGTTTCGATTTAAATAATTCCGTATTTTCAAATTCAATTCTTCTTTTTTTCTTCTACTTTCCTTCCTCGTTTGCCTTTCATCATTTAGTGGACATATAATTTTCTGTCGTTTTCATTTCTAATCGCCTCTTCCGAAATCATGTTTCCTATCGCTTCTAAAATTCCATCAATCCATCTTTTTCGTAGTCGGCGCTTGAGTCTGGTTTTCTTCCAACGTCGTCCTACTGTTGTATGTCCACGCCTAGGTCGATCACGGCAGTCTGACAATGAGCATCCTTGACGTACTTGCGTCTCTACTTTAAAGTAAACTGTCAGCTACCCTTCATGCACTATTCTACTTCTCGCTTCTACATACATGGATTTCTTTTTCCGCTGATGTTTTTGTTAACGAATATGTATTGTGTTCTAGCAGTCGCTACATGATCTTCATATCTACGCTATACTAAGCCTGTTCCTAGTCAATAAGTGATATCAGAAGTCAGACGTTCTTGTCTATAATTTGGTTCTCAATATTGCAATGTGTTCTGAACATGATCTACCTTTTTTGAATCCTGATCGTCTTTCACTTACGTTTTTTTTTTATCTATAGATGCTTTAATTCTATTTAGCACAAATCTACTGAAGATCCAGATAGTCAAGAAATGCATTTATTGTCTTATATTCAGATAGATCCCCTTCGCTTCTATTAAATAGCATGTGCATATTTTATTTATTCTATTCATATTGTAATGCATAATTTATGACATGTATTTGTGTTGTATACCTTAAATTATGTGAATCAACTGTTTCAATGTATCGAACATTGTATTGTTTATGCTCTTTCGGAACGTATGTATTCCCACCTTTCCGTTTATTTTAATTGTGCAAACGGATGCGGATTTCAATAATACGTAGTTCTATCGGTATGCTAGAAATAATTATTTTCAAAGTAAATATAATTATGTAAACATTTTCTAAGTTATTGTTTATCTTTGATGCTTGTTACCAGTATGTCACATAACAGTTGTATGATAAAATGCATATCTTTCAGGAACTCTATATATGAATACAGTTCTCTGCCATAACTTTCGTACAATCATGCAGTGCACATAAAGTGGTTTGTTTATTGCGGTGCACTTTGCTGTTAACATCCTAAAGTAGAAGATGATTTATGGTGTCATCTGCTGCCATTTTACAGAATTGGTAGAAAATTGTTGAACTCTTGATACTTATAAATATTTAATTTTGGAATTTTCCTTGTATTACTGTAGGTGAAATTCGTATAACTAGGTCAATCTGTGTTGTCAGAAGTCAGACGTTCTTTTCTATTTATTTGGTCCTCAATATTGCTATGTGTTCTAAACATAATCTACTTTTTTGTAAAATCCTGATCGTCTTTCGCTTATTTTTTTTCTTTATCTAACTAGGTAATATATTGGCGTAAAACAAAATAAAAACGTACAAAACATGTTTTTAAATTGTTGTTTTTCCTAGTGCACCATTTCACGCAATATAATAAATACTGAGATTGTTATGGTAATGTGTTTATATAAAGAAGGAACCTGCGTCGTATATAATGTTGCATTATTCTGTAAATAGTTCAAAATGAAATAAAAGATGGTGCTTCTATTACGTCAGTCTGTGCCCGCAGCTATGTAAAAGGGGGATAATAATTTAATAATCTATGTGGGGCAATACAATGACAATGGAGAGGTCCATCGTCTATTATGAGCTCAGGGTCTGGCATGAAAGGTAGTGATGGATGAGCGTGAACAGATTTGAGAGACTCTTGTGGATGTGAGTGGCGTTCAGAAACACAAGAAATGATTGGAGTTGGAGATTGAGGGTGTGGCGTGGATGGATTTGATTGGTTGCGACGGAGAGTATTACATGTTATGTGCGAGAAGAAAAGTTAAGAAGTCACAATTAGTCCAAGTGATGCTTTAAGTCTGACCCACGCCAGTAGGGAGTGGAGTCTTTAGTTAGTGGCAGGGTGAATGTCCTATTAGTTACAGTTGTAGATAATTCAGTCTGAGGATTTGTTCAAGAATAGTATAGCGTAGCAATTATCATGTGCTTAAGTTAGGATAATCATTAGGAGGTGAATATAAATAGGTATGTATTGCGTTAAGAGACTGTAAGAGTTTAAGTATGAATAGTTTAGGGGAAGTAAATACTTGGTAGCACTACTTTGTTTAGAGAAAGTCAATACCATGTTAGTACTACTTTGTTTAGAGAAAGTCAATACCATGTTAGCACTACTTTGTTTAGAGGAAGTCAGAACCTTGTTAGCACTACTTTGTTTTGATGAAGTAAGTACATTGTTAGCAATACTTTGTTTAGTTGAAGTAAGTACCTTGTTAGCAGTCTGTACCTTGTTGGCACTACTTTGCTTAGATGAAGTAAGTACATTGTTAGCACTAATTTGTTTAGATGAAGTAAGTACATTGTTAGCAGTATATAAATTGTTAGCACAACTTTGTTTAAAGGAAGTAATTACCTTGTTAGCAGTCTGTACCTTGTTAGCACTACTTTGTTTAGATGAAGTAAGTACATTGTTAGCACTAATTTGTTTAGATGAAGTAAGTACATTGTTAGCACTAATTTGTTTAGATGACGTAAGTACATTGTTAGCACTAATTTGTTTAGATGAAGTAAGTACATTGTTAGCAGTATGTACCTTGTTAGCACTACTTTGTTTAGATGAAGTAAGCACCTCATTAGCACTACTTTGTTTATAGAAAGTAAGTACCCTGTTAGCAGTCTGTACCTTGTTAGCACTACTTTGTTTAGATGAAGTAAGTACCTTGTTAGCATTACATTGTTTAGAGGAAATACGCACCTTGTTAGCACTACTTTATTTAAAAGAAATAAGTACCATGTTAGCACTACTTTGTTTAGATGAAGTAAGTACCTTGTTAGCACTACTGTAATTAGAAGAAGTCAGTACCCTGTTAGCAGTCAGTACCTTGTTAGCACTACTTTGTTTAGAAGAAGTAAACACCTTGTAAGCACTACTTTGTTTAAAGGAAGTAAGTACCTTGTTAGCAGTCTGTACAATGTTAGCACTACTTTGTTTAGATGAAGTAAGTACTTTGTTAGCATTACATTGTTTATAGAAAGTAAACACTTGTTAGCACTACTTTGTTTAAATGAATTAAGTACCTTGTTAGCACTACTTTGTTTAGAGGAAGTAAGTACCTTGTTAGCACTACATTGTTTAAAGAAATTAAGTACCTTGTTAGCAGTATGTACCTTGTTAGCACTACTTTGTTTAGAGGAAGTAAGCACCTTGTTAGCACTACTTTGTTTAGATGAAGTACGTACCTTGTTAGCACTGCTTTGTTCAGTTGACGTAAGTACCTTGTTAGCACTACTTTGTTTAGATGAAGAAAGTACCTTGTTAGCACTACTTTGTATACATGAAATAAGTACCTTGTTAGCCCTACTTTTTTTAGATAAAGTAAGTACTTTGTTAGCACTACTTTGTTTAGATGATCTAAGTACCTTGTTAGCACTACTTTGTTTAGATGAAGTAAGTACCTTGTTAGCACTACTTTGTTTAGATGAAGTAAGTACCTTGTTAGCACTGCTTTGTTCAGATGACGTAAGTACCTTGTTAGCACTACTTTGTTTAGATGAAGTAAGTACCTTGTTAGCACTGCTTTGTTCAGATGACGTAAGTACCTTGTTAGCACTGCTTTGTTCAGATGACGTAAGTACCTTGTTAGCACTACTTTGTTTAGATGATCTAAGTACCTTGTTAGCACTACTTTGTTTAGAGGAAGTCAGCACCTTGTTAGCACTACTTTGTTTAGATGAAGTAAGTACCTTGTTAGCACTGCTTTGTTCAGATGACGTAAGTACCTTGTTAGCACTACTTTGTTTAGATGAAGAAAGTACCTTGTTAGCACTACTTTGTATACATGAAATAGTACCTTGTTAGCACTACTTTATTTAGATGAAGTAAGTACTTTGTTAGCACTACTTTGTTTAGATGAAGTAAGTACCTTGTTAGCACTACTTTGTTTAGATGAAGTAAGTATATTGTTAGGACTACTTTGTTTAGATGATGTAATTACCTTGTTAACTCTACTTTAGACAACTGGCGTAGTCTTCCATTCCACCCAACTTCGTTACGGGAATGTGTACTAAGTGGAATGTTTTGAATGAACCTATTTGAGTTCATTTATTTGCAACGAGACTTGAGTCTTACTTGATTTGTTTTGAGTAAGTGTCATAAAATGTAACCACGCGACCGATCTGATTCGATTCAAGCGAGAACCAATAAAACAACGTGAAGTATAAACTTTTAAGAATCAGCGGAAGATAGGCTCCCACACGATCAGATGTAGAGTTAAGTTCTTGAGTAGCTCTGAGACACTAAAGTTGAGCAATCCAGTTGAATAAGCAAAGGTGAATAAGAAAAGTTGACGCCATTGGTTCCATCAACATTATGCTCAATATTAATATAGTAAGAGAGGCAGAGAGAGAGAGAGAGAGAGAGAGAGAGAGAGAGAGAGAGAGGCTAGAAAGAAAGAGAGAGAGAGAGAGATCAAGAAAGGAAAATGACGTCATTGGTCCAGTCTCATAAACAGTGTTTCATAGTTTCTTCATCATCAGTAAAGATCGCTCTCTGTCTAAAGCAGCTCAACTGAGAGCACCAACAAAAGATCGTTTTACATTTGAAAGGACGCCATTGGTCCTGTTCCATCAACATCATCCTCAATATTAATATAGAGAGAGCATGAACATGAGACAGACGTCATTGGTCCTGTTCCATCAACACCATCCTCAATATTAATATAGAGATAGCATGGACACGAGACAGACGCCATTGGTCATGTTCCATCAACACCATCCTCAATATTAATATAGAGAGAGCATGAACATGAGACAGACGTCATTGGTCCTGTTCCATCAACACCATCCTCAATATTAATATAGAGAGAGCATGGACACGAGACAGACGCCATTGGTCATGTTCCATCAACACCATCCTCAATATTAATATAGAGAGAGCATGGACACGAGACAGACGCCATTGGTCATGTTCCATCAACACCATCCTCAATATTAATATAGAGAGAGCATGAACATGAGACAGACGTCATTGGTCCTGTTCCATCAACACCATCCTCAATATTAATATAGAGAGAGCATGGACATGAGACAGACGCCATTGGTCATGTTCCATCAACACCATCCTCGATATTAATATAGAGAGAGCATGGACACGAGACAGACGCCATTGGTCATGTTCCATCAACACCATCCTCAATATTAATATAGAGAGAGCATGGACACGAGACAGACGCCATTGGTCATGTTCCATCAACACCATCCTCAATATTAATATAGAGAGAGCATGGACACGAGACAGACGCCATTGGTCATGTTCCATCAACACCATCCTCAATATTAATATAGAGAGCATGGACATGAGACAGACGCCATTGGTCATGTCTCATAACCAATGTTTCAGTGTTTCTTCATCATCATCTCTCTCACACTCTCTCAACAATCTATCGAGTAACAGGTGCAATAATAATAATGTAAAAGCACGTTCGTTTCATCTGTTAATAAAGTGATACTGTTGGTATGTTACTCCATTGTCTGTTAGTACGTAGATTATTTCTTATTATAAAAGTCTTATAGTTGATGTGTGTCCCAGGTTTTTACTTCCATAGATAGTTCCTTTCCCTGTAAAAAGTTTTTTTTTTTGTTTTTTTTTTACAAGACAGGTGGCACATACTGTTAGCATGTTTTCTATCACTATCATCATCATCATTATCATCATCATCATCATGATTATCAACTTCATCATCATCAGCATGTGCCATACCGGTTGTCGTAGGCGATCATGTCCTTCCAGAATTCTCTATCCACAGTACTTCATATCAATGATGTTGTTGACTTGACTGTTTTTTATGCTATGACATCAAGCTATCTAGTATCTTCTCTCTTTGTCGTCTGCGATATCACTTTCACTCTATTTTATCAGATGTAACCAAGAATTCCAACTTTCATTTTCTCATAATGTGCCCGAAAATGTCTGTCTATTGTTTCTTCCTGATGGTTTTTTAGGAGCTCCATGTATCGATTGATCTATTTAAGAATTTCCTTGTTGGTCTGTTTAGCTGTCCATGGAAATCTCAACATTTTTTTTACTGAAAATCCATTTTATGTGGCCTCTAATCGTCTTGTGTTTTGTTGTCCATGATTCACTTCCATAGAAAAGGATTGACTATATGTAGCATCACTGATCTGCCTTTTTCACTTATGTTATCATAGACATGTTGTGCAAAATGTTTTTTTTTTAATTTCCTGATATTCTATTTTGGCGTGAGCTGTCGTGCTTTGAATTATCTTAAATCTGATGTTATTATTATGCCCAAGTATTGGACACTGCGCTCGCTTTAGACTTGTCCCGTTTATTTTTATTTTGCATTGCGGTGGTGATTGTTTCTTTGATATGACAATTACTTGATAATATTGGCTTTCTTACGATACAGACTGAGATCATTCTTTCTGATTTTCTTTACTAGTAAGTCTGTCATTTCTTGTAATTCATTCTCCGTCTCTGCTATAAAGACTGTGTCATCCGCATATTGCAGATTGTCTTCCATTGTGACCGTTAACATCAATTTCATTTTTGTCTACTGTTGATCTCTTAATGTCTCCACTGTGAAATGAGAACGAATCCGGCGACAGAACACAACCTTGTCTGACTCTCTCTTTTATATATTAGTATTGTCCTGTTTGGTTACTAATGACTATGGTTGCTGTTTGTTGCCAATAAATTTTGTTTTTAATGATTCTTGGATCCTTGCTCAATGTTTAATTTCTCCAGTACATTGATTATTTCCACGTGCTTTACTTTATCAAGTGCTTGTGTGGAGTTTATGAAGCACGTATATAGCTCTTTCTTTACCTCCATAACTCTTTCTATCAATGTTCTCAGGATGTATATTACATTGTTGTGCCTTTTCGTTCTACAAATCCATATTGTTCCTCAGTTATTTATAGTTTAAGTTTGGTTATTACACTGTACATGACAATTCTTTGTCATATTTTGTTCATTGGACTAATAATGCGATCGTCTTTGTCATCTTTGGCGCCTGACTTCTTTGGGTTTTGTTATCAAGATAGCTTTCAATAGATCTTTGGGTATGTAGTAAAGTAAAGTACCCCTATCACGCCAAGTCGCGTATAGGGAATATGGTGTTAATGACCTTACATTTTACTGACCTTCGGCACATGATTTTCGGGGTAATGTGGTCGGTATTATGCCAGTGCCGCTCTACTTTTCCAGAAAAAAATCCAGTACCCATTAAAGGCTGGGTGAACCGGACGCCGTCGTTTGGGATCGAACCCTACCTCTTGTCCTTTGTAGTCTAGTTCACTAACCACTGAGCTATCGCGGTTTCTTTGGGTATGTACCCACTGCTAAATATGTCATTGAAGAGTTTTGCTATGACCTGTACTCTCAGCTCACATAATGAATCTATCTCTTAGATTATTATGTTACTGGGACCTGTTTTCTACACAATTGTTTATTTTATTATTTTTCCTCTTGTTCTTATTTACTCTGGGTCTTACTTCACAATAATGTTTAATTATTACGATAGTTTAAAAAAAGTCAATGAACATTAACAAAAGAAAAGCAATAAATTAATGAGAGAACATGATGATTAAAAAACGATGCCACTAAAGAATAATACAAATGAGCGTGAAGAGCTGGGTTCTGGGAAAGGTAACGGTTAAAAAAACAGGAACTAGGAGATGAAGATGAAAGTGTGGAATAAATTCAATAGTCACATACATGGCTTAGTGGCTTATTAATGAACGCAAGTAATGTTGAACAGCATACATATTAGGACAGCATAATTATATCGCAATGATTATGCAAAGTTCCCATTAAGTATCTTAAAATTTAGTAGCTTCATGAAATGCTGAAGGACATATTGCTTTCCTGTCTGTGTTAGTTACCAAACATAGTAACAGACCATTTTTTTACGGAACTACTGATTTATAATGTTGCTTGCTACCAACCATTTGTCTAGACGTCAAAGGCCATATAAATGTTAACTTATATGATGTATGACGTACATAGAGACATTTTGTATTTGTAAGTTGCCATATGAAGTGCTACAAGAAATATTAATTTACTGACTGCCATCTTAAATTTAGCATTCTCTGCTGGAGTGATCATAAAAGATGTGATAGGTGCGAACAGAATTGTTCTATACGATAAAGTCTTTATCAATAAAGGATCTGGCTATAACTCTAAACATGGGGTATTCGTTGTTCCTAAGGTAAGCTTATGAGTATTTTTGTTTTATTTGTTAAATAGCACCGCTATTTAAATATCTAAATGTGACTATGCAACAAATAAATATGTAATTCTTAATGCCGTAATGTATGCTATTAATGTCATGATCAATTTTCCAAGAACTACAACGAAAATTAACTTGTGAAATGAAATTGGTAAGGACAACTGGAAACATAATTAGAAGAAATCATAGAAATGAACCCTTGAAATAGATGAAAGCTCTGAAAGCAAAACAAGAATTAATGTTCACTGTTCTTATAACAATAAACTCTAGATTATATCAACAATTTGCTCTGTTCCACGTTTGTCAGCTTTATTGATGTGACTATATGTATCTAAAGAATATGTTGGTAATACACATGTTATATCGCTTGCAAAGTTTTAACAGCATAATTGTATTTCCATCATCAGGGCTAAAACTAAGAATAGCAAAATGTAACATCTTCTCGATATTCATATATGTTGCAGAAACATGGACATTAGACAAGAAAACAGAACAGCAAATTGAAGCCTTTGAAATGTGGATTTATAGAAGAAAAGGTAGAATTGAATGGAAAGAAAAGAAAACAGACGATGAAGTTTTAAAACAACAAAAAATGAAAAGTGAACAATTTTTGGGGCATGTTAAAAGAAAAAACAGCCTACTGAAAGTAATAAAGAAAGGGAAAATACAAGGTAAAAGAGACAGAGGCAGACCAAGACTAACATGGCCCAGTAACATCAAAAGATGGACAATCATCTTATGACAATCCGCACCATCAACGCAAAAGACAGAGTGGAATGACGCTCAATGGTAGCCAACCTTCTATGTAAAGACGGTACTCAATGATGATGATGTTGCAAATGAGTATCATGTGGGTTTTTTCTTTATATTTCTACGTTTCATGAGCTATTCAATAAGTCCCACATTACTATTCAATCGTTTATCTGTTTTGTTGATTCAATAATTACGTGCCTTGTATATTCCTCTCTGTCGTTTTCTATGATGTTGCATGGTACATACATGTTTAACAAACGTAGATTTTTTTTCCTATCTTCTTTTAGTGGTATGATGGTAACGATCTTTCTGAGTGATATCGTTCTCTAAGATATCATTTGGTGTGTCTGATCTGTTATCATCATCAGCATGTTCCATGCCTCCTGTCGTATATAATTATGTCTCTCCCCAACTCCAGATCTTGACTGCCATTTTCATCTCTGTTACTGACCTGCTGCCGAGCCTTTCACTTAACCTGTTTGTTATATTTTATATTTGCTTCCCTCTATCTCTTTTTCCGCAATGCTCTCAGTTGTCACAACATGTTCCAACTTTACACGTCTCATTACATGACCAACAAATAATGGTTGTTGCTTACTACTATTGGAAATAGTTTTGCTCTCATTTTTGCTCTCTTTCAGGGCGTTTCAATACATTCTGGGCTGTGGATGCTATTCTCAAAAGTCTTCTATCGAAGCACAATTCTACAGCCTCCGGAAGGTTTTCTTGTCTGTTTCCCTTTTGTCTATGGTTAGTATATGACATATACTATTATGATCTATTGTATGACAAAATAAGTATTTTTTTTTTCTGTTTTCCCGACTCCCATGAATAAAATGATTATTTTTTGCGTGTGTTCCCTGTTATATATTAATATTTATATATAAATATATATATATATATATATATATATATATATTATATATATAAATATATATATATATATATATATATATATATATATATATTTGTAATAGACAGACAGGAAACCATTTAAGTATATAACAATTACAAATAGGAGTAATTTTATGTTAGAAAAGTAGCACGGTGAACCAGGTTCTGTTTGAGGACATAGTGCCAGAGAACTCGCGAACTCATTCTTCTACGACCTATTAGAAAGGCTATGAATGTATGAGGACAGGCGAGTTGTCTGATGAGGGATAGGAGGAACTAGCAGGCATGTATTCTCAGACTGTGGGCCTTATTACTCAAATTTAGGAACTTGAAACATCATGTCTCGAAATAAAATCAATGAAACAAGAGAAGCCGTCTTCTACATATGGATATTAGTGTAAAAGTACACCTACATGTTATTGCTTTTGAGCCAAATATTAATCATCAATGTAAGTGGTATTCAATATGTGGTTTATTTATGCATCGTATTAATTATCAATTTTCTTGACCTTCAATGTTACGACGTCGATTTGGTCAATTCTCTTTATGCTTCGACGTTACTTTGACTTCGTATTGCCCGCATTGCGCTTCTACCTTCATTTCTTCTCACCTTTTTGTTTACTCTGGTATTTGCTATACGCTTGTTCTACACTGCAGTACAAGCCTCCACTAAACATTCTTCTCCGTCTTTCTGTGTTAACAATTGACCACTTAGCTAATCGACAACAGATGTGTGTTCTAATTACAATTCTAACCAGGAGTGAATATGTATGTCGTCACTATTCAATTCTTCAAAATCCCTGTTATCGACTTCCAAATCATGCAGCATCTTTTTTTCCCTTTTACACACGTTTGCCTATCTCCTCTACATGGTTCCGATTAAATCAGCCCGCTCAAAAATATAAAAAAAAAAATGATCAAAATCAATTGTAGTCCGATAGAAAACCGTTGAAAATTTGTCACCTGGCAAATCGACAACACATGGGGCCGCTAATTACAATTCTAACATTGGGTGAATATCTGTGTCATATATTTCCATTACAACATAACTATCTGTGTCATATATTTCCATTACAATATAACTATCTGTGTCATATATTTCCATTACAATATAACTATCTGTGTCATATATTTCCATTACAATATAACTATCTGTGTCATATATTTCCATTACAATATAACTATCTGTGTCATATATTTCCACTACAATATAACTATCTGTGTCATATATTTCCACTATAATATAATTATCTGTGTCATATATTTCCACTATAATATAACTATCTTTGTCATATATTTCCACAACAATATAACTATCTGTGTCATATATTTCCACTATAATATAACTATCTGTGTCATATATTCCCAATACAATATAATTATCTGTGTCATATAATTCCACTAAAATATAACTATATTTGTCATATATTTCCACTACAATATAACTGTCTGTGTCATATATTTCCACTACAATATAACTATCTGTGTCACATATTTCCACTACAATATAACTATCTGTGTTATTTATTTCCACTACAATATAACGATTATAGATATTATATAGATTACGAAAAGGCATTTGATAGTTTAGACAGAAGAATGCTTTGGAAGTTGCTGAGTCATTATGGAATCCCCATAAAGTTTATTAACCTGATAAAAACAATGTATGAAGGAACAAAATGTAGTGTGGTGCATGAAGGACAGCTTACAGAAGCATTTGTAATAAGAACAGGAGTAAGGCAAGGATGCCTTCTGTCTCCATTTCTCTTTCTACTGGCCATAGATTGGATTATGAAAATAACTCAAAACAACAGAAATGGGATCCAGTGGTCACTGACCAAACAACTTGATGATTTAGACTTTGCTGATGACATAGCTCTCCTATCACACAGCCACCAACAGATGCAAGATAAAATGAGTATATTAGATGAGAGATCACAACAGCTAGGACTAAAGATTAATAGAGATAAGACCAACATTATGAGAATTAATGCAGTTGGCAATAATCAAATAAAACTAGTAAAAATACCTCTACTAGACGTACAATCTTATATATATCGGGGCAGTAATATAGATAAAGAGGGAGGAACAGAAAACGATACCAAAATAAGGATATCAAAAGCAAGAGGAGCTTTCATTGCACTGGGAAACATATGGAAATCCAAAGAAATTAGGCTAAATACAAAAATACAAATTTTCAACTCCAATGTTAAGTCGGTTCTATTATATGGCTGTGAAACATGGAGAACAACAAAATTGACAATCACGAAGGAACAGACTTTCATTAATGGATGCTTGCGCAGAATAAAGAGATGGAAATGGCAGGACAAAGTCACTAACGTGGAATTATGGAAATGTACCGGTCAAATACCAGTTGATAAAGAAATACAGCGAAGACGATGGCGATGGATAGGACACACACTACGGAAACCAACTGAGAGTGTTACACAACAGGCTCTTTTTTGGAATCCCCAGGGGAAAAGACAAAGAGGAAGACCAAGGAATTCTTGGAGAAGACAAATTGAAGCAGAGATGAAGATGATGGGGAAGACATGGAATGATCTTAAAAGAATTGCAAAAAACAGAACGACTTGGAAAGTGTTTGTTGAAGACCTATGCTCCACTGGGAGCTAAAAGGTAGAAGAAGATATATTTCCACTACAATATAAATTTTTGTGTCATATATTTCCACTACAATATAACTATCTGTGTCATATAATTCCACTACAATATAACTATATTTGTCATATATTTCCACTACAATATAACTGTCTGTGTCATATATTTCCACTACAATATAACTATCTGTGTCACATATTTCCACTACAATATAACTATCTGTGTTATTTATTTCCACTACAATATAACTATCTGTGTCATATATTTTCCACAACAATATAACTATATATGTCATATATTTCCACTACAATATAACTATATGTGTCATAAATTTCCAATACAATATATCTATCTTTGTCATATATTTCCACTACAATATAACTATATTTTTCATATATTTCCACTACAATATAACTATCTCTGTCATATATTTCCACTACAATATAACTATCTGTATCGTATATTTCCAGTACAATATAACTATCTGTGTCATATATTTCTACTACAATATAACTATCTGTGTCATATATTTCCACTACAATATAACTATCTGTGTCATATATTTCCACTACAATATAACTATCTGTGTCATATATTTTCCACTACAATATAACTATATGTGTCATATATTTCTACTACAATATAACTATCTCTGTCATATATTTCCACTACAATATAACTATCTGTGTCATATATTTCTACTACAATATAACTATCTCTGTCATATATTTCCACTACAATATAACTATCTGTGTCATGAATTTTCACTACAATATAACTATCTGCGTCACATATTTCCACTACAATATAACTATCTGTGTTATTTATTTCCACTACAATATAACTATCTGTGTCATATATTTTCCACAACAATATAACTATATTTGTCATATATTTCCACTACAATATAACTATATGTGTCATAAATTTCCAATACAATATATCTATCTTTGTCATACATTTCCACTACAATATAACTATATTTGTCATATATTTCCACTACAATATAACTATCTTTTTCATATATTTCCACTACAATTTAACTATATTTGTCATATATTTCCACTACAATATAACTATCTCTGTCATATATTTCCACTTCAATATAACTATCTGTATCGTATATTTCCAGTACAATATAACTATCTGTGTCATATATTTCTACTACAATATAACTATCTCTGTCATATATTTCCACTACAATATAACTATTTGTGTCATATATTTCCACTACAATATAACTATCTGTGTCATATATTTTCCACTACAATATAACTATCTGTGTCATATATTTCTACTACAATATAACTATCTCTGTCATATATTTCCACTACAATATAGCTATCTCTGTCATATATTTCCACTACAATATAACTATCTCTGTCATATATTTCCACTACAATATAACTATCTCTATCGTATATTTCCAGTACAATATAACTATCTGTGTCATATATTTCTACTACAATATAACTATCTGTGTCATATATTTCCACTACAATATAAGTATCTGTGTCATATATTTCTACTACAATATAACTATCTCTGTCATATAATTTCCACTACAATATAACTATCTGTGTCATATATTTCTACTACAATATAACTATCTCTGTCATATATTTCCACTACAATATAACTATCTGTGTCATATATTTTCCACTACAATATAACTATCTGTGTCATATATTTTCCACTACAATATATCTTTCTGTGTGAGAAACTCCATCTTATCTGTTTTAGCAATCCATCAAACCCATAAATATCCATCTTATCGACTACACATTATGCAGCCGTATTGCCTATTGACACAACTTACGTCTCCTACCACCTATACTCGGAGGGTACCGTCTAAACATAGAGACTTGGATAAGTGCTGTGGTCTTGTTCTTGATGTATGCCAGAGTTTCCATGCATGCAATGAAGCCTTACACCTCCTACAGTTACAGCGACCCGGAAGTGTGCAACTGACCCGCGCCACTGTTTGTCACAACAGAACACTTTCAATAAAACAGTATGGAACAATCGATTAGCTTAAACAGACAGCTGACTTCATGAGAGAATCTGGAATCCTACTCTGATTGAGTCTTGATCGCAGAGAGAGAGAACAGTGTGAACAATCAGGATGAGCACTTAGATGCTTTCTGGAATTGTACTGAACTTATACGGAAATGTCCCTCCTGTAGTGACACCAATAGTTCTAAAATCAACAGTCTAAGGAGTCATGTATGTCAAATTACATAGAGGACACGTACAACACAAAACTTGGATTTCCTGTTTTTACTCTGAACAAAAGATCAGACCTACTCTTGCTTAATTGGATTTCTGCCGATTATTTGTATTTAAACTTTGTATGTGAATATCCGCACCAAAGACAATTTATCGAAATTTACGATACGGTTCTCCATTATCTTCAGTGTTATTTATCGCCTACACAGTAGGGGTTACAAGCAAGGAAATCATAGGACGAGGCAGAACAATATCTTACGCTGAAGATGTTTTATTATATTTTTAAAAATTGTAGAGACAAGGCGACCGCTGTGGAAGAATTTTAGACATAGTTTTATCGTATAAAAGTGTAATGTAATGAGGCAAGAGTACTTGGCAACCAGACATAGGCTGCAGTGGCATGGATTTCTTGAATAAACACATGGTCAAGTCAACTCCCAATTTTGAGTGTTTTCAGAGATTCGGAAGAGAATTCAAGCGATGAATTAGCTAGGAGTATGGTTTGATTGGAGTCTGCATTTTATCAAACGTGCAGACAAGGTGGCATTGAAAGCCAGATAGCACTTATCTGTAACGAAGGTCATGGTTGTAGCACAAATTGAGCAACATCATATTTTTTCTGTGATACCTGTGGCTGTCTGTGACTGATTATGCATTGGTGAACCTGACTCTCAACATTATACACATGGTACGACTGGAACAGATACCTGTTGTTGGGAAGCTGACTCTCAACATTATACACATGGTACGACTGGAACAGATACCTGTTGTGGGAAACTGCATCTTTCTTGGGTGTACAATCGATACTGAGTGTAGGACGATACGTTACCTCCTCGATTCCCCCCACCCCCCACCCCATGACAGGCAGAATAAGACGTGGCTGAACATGTGCCTACCTTCAGATTGGTACAGACCCACATCCTCCGATAAACTAAGAATTTATAAGTAAAGAAGACAGGAGGTTAAAAACAGGTAATCATGGATGTTTCAGGCTAGTGATTTTGTTCAGCCGTTCTATTCAAATGAGGATACACAACGCGGGAGGAATACGTCACGTATGAAGCGTGTGGTTTTCCACGGCTCATGTTTGAGGTAGAACCGCAAAGTAAGGATGGTGGTGCTTTTTTCGCTGACTATAAGTAGTTTGTCACGGAAACTAGGGCTGTTGCTAAGGCACTAACATAGCTTGAGACACAGCCTTATACACAAGTGCGTTTTCTCAATGAAACAGTCAGCATGCTCAGAAAGATTGCAACTGGCTGTACTCGACAGTGAATCTATGATGAGGTCTAGTCTCACAAACGTCTACCTGCTTCATTTTTGAGCTAGATCAATCAGGTGTTACGGAGGTCGACAGACCTGCCGCTTTTCCTGATGTGAGTGCTGAAGTGTTATGGACCGGGTAACATTCTGAATGACCTCAGTGGCACAGGTATAAACGACTTAAAAGTTTTATAAAAATCTGTATCTGTGAACCGACAGTATGAATACCATGTCTTGGTGGGAGATGCCAGACGGGATCGCTGCTCAGGAATACAAAGTAGTCATGCCAATCCATTTTCTCTGTTTAGTCGTCCACGATGTTTCATGTTCTCTATTGATCCCTCCATTATGTTAAACATACTAGGTTACATCGTTTAGCTCCAGACATTTTATGTAAGCATCTCCACCAAATGTCTTCCACACTCGTGTCACTCCTTTATTTTCTCTTCACGCTTTTATTATTGTTTAGCCTCAATTTCTGTATCGAGTATGAATCTTGTAATATATTTCAGCTCCTGTTTCGAGAATACATATGTAACATGTTCATCCAATTTCTCTCTTTAGTTTACATTAATAATTTCTTCTTTCAATTTCTCTTTCGTGTCTACATATATATTCTCTTCTCGCAATATCGCATTCGAATATACATCTTTGGATACATGTTTTTCAATTGATCTTTCGAATATAAATCTCTAATATATTCTTTCAAATCCTCTTTCGAGCGTACATTTCTCTCTTCTTGAAAAAAAATCTCTTTCGAATGTACATATTATGATACCTCTTTCAATGTCCGAACCACCAATGATCATTTATGAAGTTATTCTTGTTGAGATATAAACGTTTGTTAGACATCTCCTATAGTTTGTCGCAGTCTAGCTGCTCTTAAATGTCTACTGGGGGAAGTGCACAGTTCGTGTTGATACTTAATTTTCCTTCACAAAAACATGTCTCATTGTTAATGCTTATCGATAGTAGTGTATATTGGCATGTGATCTACGAATGTTGTTTCAAATGTTGATTTTAATTCTGTGTCCTTGTTTGACCTGACGTCCAGTGTGTTTACAAAGTATTCAGATTTTATTCAAAGTATTATGTTTTATTTAGTAATTTAATTTTTTGTTTAGTGCCGGGAGTTTTTTTTTTATTTTACCATTTGTAAGATACAAAAGGATTAATGGTTATATCCTCTTCTGCCATTCAGCATAGGTCTTCAACAAATACTTTCCAATCCTTTCTGTTTCTTGGCGTTCTTTTAAGATCAATCCATGTCTTCGACATCATCTTCATCTTTGCTTCCATCTGTTTCTATCTATTGACCTTTCGAGCCGTAACCGGCCCATAGGGCGTAGACCAAGATACACCTTCTCCTACATGAATTTTTGTTCTAGCAGTTTTCTTTTAAAGATATTTTATCAAATCTCGCCATCTGTCTCTGTTCTGTGCAAGCAGTTCTATCTCATTGAGGGAGCCGATTCCTGCTGCTCTTGCCTCTCTCATCAATGTTCTTCTCAGTGTCTCCCTGGGTCTTCCTCTTTTCTTTTACCTGTTGTTTCCCATATGAGGGCTTGCTTTGCTATTCGATTATTATCTCTTCTCATCACATGTCCAACGTATGACCATCGTCTTTTCTTTATTAAGATATCTGTTTACTAGAGGTATATTTGAGGTCAATGGTTTCATATAGTGAAAATAATAGACGGATAGGTTTACATGTGTTTTTTCCTTCCATGGGGTTTAATTTATTTAATATGTTTACGCCAACGTATGGGTGACGTAATTAAGTTAAAGAGAGGGGGTATTTATATAGAGACACGGGTCAGCAGGAGGTTCCATGTGCAGATATTCTGGTGGATGTGATGTGTTTATAGACAGAAGGAATATGCATAACTTGGTGATGTGATCATTTGATATGAATTTGTAAAAAGGGTCATGAGTCGAAGACAAGAGGCGGAGATAGGTGGATTGAATGTGGCGTTTAATATATGTATATATAATTTAATATAAATTGGACTTGAGATCAATCATGAAAAGACTAAAGTCATGAAAAGTTTAATTCCAACTGATGACAAAATATACATGGAAAACAAACCAGTAGAAGAGATCGATCGCTTTGTCTATCTTGGAAGTCACATTGACCGAGAAGGGGATACACGTAAAGAAATTAGAATCAGAATAGCTAAAGCAACAATGTCTTTCAGAAGCCTTGAAAAGTTTTGAAAATCAAAACTCATCAGCACAGACACAAAACTTAGGCTATTCAAATCAAATGTACTCTCAACCCATACGTATGCGTGTGAAAGCTGGAAAACAACAAGAGACATAGAAACAAAGTTGAACGCATTCGAAAATAAATGTCTAAGGAAAATACTTGGTATTCGTGGGACGAATTCAAAACAACCGAGGAAACTAGAGAAATCGCCAATCAACCACTAATATCTTCAGTAATAAAGAAAAGACGATGGCCATATGTTGGACATGTGATGAGAAGAGATAATAACCGAATAGCAAAGCAAACCCTCATATGGGAAACAACAGGTAAGAGAACAAGAGGAAGACCCAAGGTGACACTGAGAAGAACATTGATGAGAGAGGCAAGAACAGCATGATTCGGCTCCCTCAATGAGATAGAGCTGCTTGAACAGAACAGAGACAAATGGCGAGATTTGATAAAATATCTTTAAAAGAAAACTGCTAGAACAAAAATTCAGATTGGGAAAGTTGTGTCTTGGTCTACGCCCTATGGGCCGGCTACGGCTCGAAAGGTCAATATATATGTATATATATATATATATATATATATATATATATATATATATATATATATATATATGTATATATATATATATGTATATATATATATATATATGTATATATATATATATATATATATATATATATATATATATATAAAGAGAGAGAGAGAGACGACGAATATAGCAGATTTCATTAGTATGACATGTTATTTGGTATTTGATTATTTTTGTGTATTATGTTAGATTCCTTTATACTATGCGGTGTCATCATTATCATGTGCCATACCGGTTGGCTTATGCGATTATGTGCTTCCACACTCTTCTACCTACAGTGCATCGTATCACTTCTGTTGTTGACTGTTTTCCATTCTATGACACCAGGCTATCTAGTATTTTCTCTCTTTTTCGTCCGCCATTTCTCTTTACTTCTATTTTGCCAGTTGTAACCAAGTATTCAAACTTTCCTCTTCTCATGATTTGCCAGAAAAAAAAATGTTGATTGTTTCTTTTTAAAACGGCGTCTCTTTCTGAGAAAATTAGGCAGCTGGCAAAATGTGTGTTTCATGATTCATCGGACTTTAAATACGATATGATAGAATATATATATAAAAAAATAATGATTTTATGGATATGTTACAGTTAATAATAAATATGTTAACCGTCAGAAGGAAATAAATTATTCAATTGAATTTCTTTCCTTTTACTTTTTCTTTTAGTGGGTTTAATGTTTATTTATTGAGGTGGTACTAACGTGTATTATTATATTCTCGGCTTTCCAGTACCCAAATATTAAAAACATTTTTATTGAAATATTTATTAAATTGAGTGATCTGTGACATAGTGGTATTTCTTGTGTTTGCACTTAATCAATTTAAATGGTGATTTTACTATATATTTTTAACAGCAAACTCAATACGAATGCCTAGATAAGTAATTTATAGAAAGATTCGTAGATGTGAAACAGAGCTGTACATCTATATCATCATCATCATCATCATCGAGTGCCGTCTCCGCAACGAAGGTTGGCTACGATGGAGCGTTTCTGCTCTGTCTCCTGCTTTGATGGTGCAGGTTGTCATAGGCTGATGTGTCCATCTTTTGATGTTTCTCGTCCATGTTAGTCTTGGCCTGCGTCTTCCTCTTTTACCTAGTATTTTCCCCTTCATGATTACTTTTAGTAGGCTGTTGTGTCTTTTAACATGGCCCAAAAATCGCATTTGTCTTATTTGAATTGTGCTTAGTAGTTCTCTTTTCATTTTTAGTTGTTTTAAGACTTCAGCGTTTGTTTTCTTTTCCTTCCATCCAATTCTACCTATTATTCTATATATCCACATTTCAAAGGCTTCAATTCTCTGTTATGTTTTCTTGTCTAGTGTCCATGTTTCTGCACCATATAGGGATATTGAGAAAATGTAACATTTTGCTATTCTTAGTTTTAGCCCTGGTGTTATTTGTTTTGATGTTAGTATGTTCTTCATGACATTAAAATTACTTTTTGCCATTCCTATCCCTTTGTTTATTTCAGTTGTATATTTTCCATCACTGGTTATAGTATGTCCAAGGTAGTTGTAGTTCTGAACTCTATCAAAAGGTTTGGTGTAGTCTATGAAGCAGACATATATTGGTTTGTTTACTTCTGTGTACTTTTCGATGAATGTTCTCATGCAGAATGTGGCTTCTTTCCGGCTATTTTTCCTAAATCCAGATTGCTGCTCATATAATTCAGTATTGATTTTATTCTGAATCCTTCCTTGAATGACTTTCAGCAAAATGTTTGTAACATGGCTCATTAGGTTTATTGTTCTAAAGTCACTGCATTCAACTGCACCATTCTTTTTAGGCAATGGAACTAAAGTTTATATTTTTTAGTTTCTTTGGTATGTCTCCTGTGTGGTATATGTTGTTGCATATGTCTGTAATCACTTCAATGCCAAATTTTCTAGTGCCTGTATCATTTCCATCTGTATGCTGTCAGGTCATGCTGCATTTCCCTTTCTCATTGTTTTTATAGCTATTTCCACCTCAGATTTTAAGATTGTATAGCCTGATGTACATTTATAACTGGTTTCTTGTCCCTTTAATCCTGAAACAGTTCTGTTGTATATTCCTGCCATCTATCTATAATATCCGTATTGTCTGTTAGCACTGTTCCTTTTTTGTCCGCAATGCATCCACCTTCTGTGGCTTTTTTTTTTATTACGTCTTTATTATTACGTCTATATAAGTATTTAAAATAAATTATGCCTCCAAATCCCAAATAGTTGTGAATTCAAACTTAATTTTTTAACTTCGTGGTGACTATGTTTCAATACTTTTCTTGGTTGATCTTAAGTCATATTTTTCTACACATTGATAACATGACATGTGTTTATTATTGCATCATTTTCATATTGCTATTGATAAGATCAATTGAGATCCAAATGTCTATATAACAGTTTGAAGAAATATTTTTACATAATTTTAATAATTATAATTTAATACCAGTGAATTAAAAAAAATATGAATATTACTATTAAATTAACTTGGTATATGATATATAGAGACAATATGGAAAGTGGTCAGATATGTTGATATAGAGAACATATGAAAAGTATATTTTTTGGTAGCTAGTTGGGCGATTTTCAATTTAGGTGTGCTCGACGCAAATGTTTTATGTAGAACAAATATGAATAATCCGAAAGAGTGTCGCTGAGATAATTAGGAACAAATATTAATTTATCCATTGAATATAAAGATTATGAAGAGACAATATGAAAAGTGGTCGAACATTTTTTATCAATGGTAGGATGTTTTCGGGTTAGATAAGCCTACATCAAGTGTTTCATATAAGAAAATACAGAAACTATACGAAATGTGGTCAGAGGTGGCTGTGTCTAATAACTATAGGTATCATTATAGGTAATGTCCACGGTAGCGAAAGGATGATTTGGTAGTTAAGGTTGTGGTTATGCCGGTTGATCAGATAACTCCTGTGTATGAAAGTAAAAGTAGTCAGTTTAATATAGCGAGATATGAGGTGTTCGGTTTAAATTAGCCATATACAAAGATTTTACAAACGAAATAAGCTACCCTAAGTGTTTATATTGGGGGAAAAAAGTATAATAAAAGTAGTAGACTTAGAACACGAATATTCTCTCGTTGTCTAAGTTTAACTATGATCTAGTAAGAGATGCGAATAAGGGACGTACAGATTTTCCAATCAGAGAAGAGAGTTACTATTAGCAGATGTATATATTAAGCAATCAGAGAAGCAAGTTAGTATGACAACACGAGAATAGTTATATCATTCTTTTTTATATAAACCGTAGTGATAGGAGTAGTACAGCGATATAAAATAGCTCCAGACAAAGACCGAATTACAGTAAATTAGAAATATAGTAAAAAGTAAAGTAAAGTACCCCAGTCACGCCAAGTGGCGGCGTATAGGGAATATGGTGTTAGTGACCATACATTTTACAGACCTTCGGCACATGACTTTTGGGGTAATGTGGTCGGTATTACGCCCGTGCCGCTTTACTTTCCCAGAAAAAAATCCGGTACCCATTTAAGGCTGGGTGAACCCGGTAGCCGTCGGTTGGGATCGAACCCTACCCCTTGTCCTTTCTAGTCCAGTTAACTAACCACTGAGCTATCGCGGCTCCAAATTAGCAATATACACAACCAATAGTTATCAATACAGTTAAGCGAAATCTGTCTTCAGTGTTATGTGAGTCACTAATGTCATATGAAGGGAGAGTGATTGGTCTCGAAGGTTGTGAGTTCAAATCCCGCCTGTACCGGCTGGATTTTGTAATTATGATTTCAGTCTGCGGTAACCACCCTTTTTCTATGTCACTGGACATGCGGGAGTACGGGGAAATGAAAGAGCGGACAGGTTGGCTAGCTGTGCTGTCGTTGAGGACGGGCAACCAATGGATCGGGCGGACATCATCAATGCCCTCCGAGATGTGGGAAGAGCACAGGACTTCGACAAACACAGATCCACGTCACTTCTTCGGATGATAGAAATGGGAGTTAAGATGGACACAGCCAGAAATGAGAAAATTAGTGGCCGTGTAAGAAGAGTTATCACCAACATAGAACTGGAGTCGCCAGTCGCTGGACACTGCGGGAATTACTGAGGTAGGGATCTGAGCACCTATGGACATGTTCGGAGTGCAATGATGATGACCCGCAAATAACTCAATAACTCTCTTTCTCTATGAATCTGTCTGCTTCTTGTTTGAAGTGAAACCTTTAGAGTGTATTTCCAGAGAATGCGATCTGCAACTAAGTCTTCCCATGCTGCAGGGTTTATGTTCAGAGTCTTCATGTCGCGTTTACACACATCTACAAATCGGAGTTTTGGGCGAACCCTAGTTCTTTTACCATTTGCCAGTTGTCCGTAGAGTATATTTTTCGGTATGCGGCCATCTTTCATACGGTCTACATGGCCAAGTCAGCGTAACCTAAGTTGTTTGAGCAGCGTGTAGATATTCGGGAGGCCTGTGTAAGTCATGACCTCCACGTTTGTCACTGTATCCTTCCAGGTGATACCAAGAATACGGCGTAGACATCGCATATGGAATGCATTTTGCATTCTCTCCTGCTTTGCATAGGTTGTCCAAAATTCGCTGCCATACAGGAGGATACTAATTATGCAGGCATTGTACACTGCAGCTTTTGTTTTAATTGTCAGTTTGGTGTTTTGTCAGATATGCCTTGTTGGTTTCACTTGTGTGGTAGGTGCGGATGGTATCCTGTCGACATCAAAATGGCGATTCTGGAGTGTCGTCTCCAGGGCGCGAGCTTGGGCAGAAAAAGAAAGAGACAAGTTGTTGTCCATGCAACATGTTTCTTCACTCCGCGCATAAAATCAATGGAAACATTAATATGTTTCCTAATTATCTCAGCGGCACTCTATCGGTTTATTCATATTTTTTCTATATAAAACATTTGCGTCGAGCACATCTAAACTGAAAACCGCCTACCTCGCTACAAACAAATCTACTTTTCATGGTTTCTCTATATCACCATCTCTGACCACTTTCCATATTATCTCTGTCTGTCATATACCAAGTAAATTTATTAGTAATATTCATATTTTTTAACTTCACTGATATTAAATTATAAGAACTAAAATTATGTAAAAAAAATATGTCTTGGGACTCTTTTATGGACTTGGATCTCAAATTGGATGACCTTGGATTTGTATACGACAATGTTCTTATCAATAACAATATGAATATGATGCAATAACAAGCAAATATCATGTCATTTATGTGTAGAAAAATACGTCTTAAGACCAACCAAGAAAGGTAATGAAAAATCATAGTGGCCCTGAAGAAAGGAAATACAGTACCAAGTCACAACTTTGTTAAACTTTAGAGGCATAAATTATTGTATAATACTTATATAGACGTACATCTCTGTTTCACACTTACGATTCTTTCTATAAATGACGTATCTATGCATTCGTTATGAGTTTGCTGTTAAAAATATATAGTTAAATCACCGTTTAAATTGATTCAGAGCAAACACAATAAATACCATCATTAATTATAATAAAAGAAACACACTAATAAAACTATCATATTTCGTTTATTCTCTATATTGCTCTGCTATCGTCAACCTAAGTGTCTCGTTTTTATTATAATTGCATATTTATTATTAGTTTTCATTGAATAATGTATTTCCTTCTGGTGGTTAACACATTTATTATCAGCTCAAACATAACCATAAATATAATTATTTTATCGCTTCAAATATATTCTATCATTTCGTATTTCGTAAAGTCCGATGAGTCCTAAAACACACTTTTTTGCCTGCTGCCTAATTATCTCAGAAAGTGACGTAACAAAGTAGAAACGGATCTAACATAATACACAGAAATAACCAATTAACATTTCACACTAAATGTCGGCTAGTCTACTTCTCTCTCTCTCTCTCTTTCTCTCTCTTTCTCTCTCTCTCTCTCTCTATATATATATATATATATATATATATATATATATATATATATTGATCTTTCGAGGCGTGGCCGTCCCATAGCCGTACACCAATATACTCCTTTTCTTATCTAAATTTTGTATTCTAGCAGTTTTCTATTCTTTTAAAGATATTTTATCAAATGTCGACATTTGTCTCTGTTCTGTACAAGCAGCTCTATCTCATTGAGGGAGCCGATTCCTGCTGCACTTGCCTTTCTCATCAATGTTCTTCTCAGTGTATCTCTGGGTCGTCCTCTTTTCCTCTAACCTGTTGCTTCCCACATGAGGGCATGCTTTGCTATTCAGTTATCATCTCTTCTCATCACATGTCCAACATTTGACCATCGCATTTTCTTTATTACTGAAGATATCAGTGGTTGATTGGCGATTTCTCTAATTTTCTCGTTTGTTTTGAATTCGTTCCACGTTATACCAACTATTTTCCTTAGACATATTTATTTTCGAATACGTTCAACTTTGTTTCTATGTCTCTTGCTATGATGAGTTTTGAATTCCACAACTTTTCAAGGCTTCTGAAAGACATTGCTGCTTCAGCTATTCTGATTCTAATTTCTTTGCTTGTATCACTTTCTCGGTCAATGTGACTTCCAATATAGATACAGTGATCGATCTCTTTCACTGGTTTGTTTTCCATGTATGTTTTATCGTCTGTTGGAATTAAGCTTTTCATAACTTTAGTCTTTTCATGATTGATCGCAAGCCCAATTTTGCTGGCTATTGATGATAGTCATTTTGTGTTTTCCTTGCATCGTTTTTATCTGACTGCTGATGAGAAATATGTCATCAGCAAAGTCGAGGTCCTCCAAATGGTCTCCTTGTATCCAGTCGATGCCTTTATTACCAGTGCAGCATTTCTTCATTATGAAGTAATAACAACTCCAAATAACAAGGGCAATAAAATACATCCTTGTTTAACTCCAGTTTCTATTGGGAAACATTCGCTCAGTCCTTCCTCTGTTCGAACTGCACATGTGTAACCATCATACATGTCTCATAATATTTATGATATTTAAAGGTAAGCCATATTGCTTCAGAATTTTGCACAAAGAATCACTATGATTAGTGTCAAATGCTTTTTTGAAGTCGATGAAGTTAAGTACAAAAGGTTTTTGCTTTTCAATGTGATCCTCCAATATAAGTAGTAGAGTAAAAATGTGGTCAAGGCAGCTTCTCTCTTTTCTAAACACCGTCTGTTCTTCACGCATTACTGTATCTATTGAATCATTTATTCTATTTAGGATGATTTTGTAGAATAACTTTGAGGCAACTGACAAAAGTGTCACTCCTCTCCAGTTGTTACAATCTCTAAGATTGCCCTTTTATGGAATCATAACAATGATTCCTTTTTTTCCATGTGTGAGACGTCTTCTCTGTTTTCCAAATGATGTTTAACATTTTCTGCAGATGTATTAAATTATGACTATCAATTGCCTTTAGGATCTCAGCTGTTAACTTATCCTCTCCAGCAGCCTTGTTATTGGCCATACGCTTTAAGGTGGATTCTATATCGCTCAAGGTGAAGTCGTCTAAATTTACATCTAATTCTGCTGCTGGTGTTTCAGCTTCAAAATCTCTTAAACTGTGGGGTAGTGGACGGTAAAGAATTTCTTTGAAGTGTTCCGCCCAACGGGCTTTTATGTCTGCGTTTATTGTTAGCATTAAACCAGATTTGTCTAGAATTGGTGTTCCACTATATGTGTAGGTATTTGTCAGCATCTTTTGTACAGTATAGAGAGTGCTGCTGTCTCTGTCTCCTGTATTTGCAGCTGTCTCTGCTTTCTCTGCCAAATTGCCTATACAAGCTCTTGTATCTCTTCTTGCCAAACTTTTTACTTTGTTGTCAAATTCTTTGTATGTTGCTTTTACCAGGACCTTTCAAAGATATGTCTTTACATTAGTCATGGCTCTCTTCGCTTCTCTTCTTTCTTTGATGTATTTCCATGGATTGTCTGATATCCATGATCGTTTTTCCATTTTCTTCAGTGCGGCACTTGCTTCTGCTGCTGTCATTAGTATTTTGCTCTGTGAGTCCCACATTTCATTGATATCTAAGTGTATTTGACTGAGTGCAGCATTACAATTACTTAGCTCTATGTCAATTATTTTCTTGATGGCTTCATCTTTCAGTTTACAACTATCAATTTTATGTGTAGTTTATCTCTTCTGTTGGCTATTAAATTTTAATTTTTTTTTCCCAATGCACAGGTTGTGGTCACTATTAACATCAGCACCTCTGTATGCTCTTACAACTATCAATGATGATCTGAATTGCTGTTTAATACACAGATGGTCAATTTGATTTGAGGTTCTATCATCAGGAGATATCCATGTTGTTTTGTGAATTTTTTTGGTGTGGAAATAATGTTCCACCTATAACTAAATTTTCTATTAAACATAATTCTATTAATCTTTCACCATTCTGACTTGTAGTATCACATCCTTCTCTCCCCATTAGATGTTCCCCTACTGCGTTGTCTTTTTTACTTTGACGTTGAAGTCTCCTATTACAATTAAAAGATCGTGTTTTGGTATTTTGTTTATTTGTTGTTGTAGTTGGTTATAAAAGTCGTCTTTAACTTCATCATCAGCATCGTTTGTAAGCGCATAGCACTGAACAATTGAAAGTCTTCCATATTTTGTTTTGTCGCGTGTTCGTATCAGACGGCTATTTACTGGTTTCCATTCTAATAAACTTCTTGCAGCTATGTCTGTCATCATTATGCCTACTCCTTCACGGTATTTTCCATCTTCCCTTCCAGGAAAAAACTACTATTTTATTACCAACAGATTTCCTACCTGTTCCAAGCCAGCGCATTTCGCTTAATCCTAAAATATCTAGATCGTATCTATCCATCTCGCTCGAGACTGGTGCTCGTTTTGTCGGCGCGACCGTTGTACGTACATCCCAGAATCTTCTTTGTTGTTTTAGGACCAAAAACATTATCACTATCATCTACAGCTAATTTACACATTCTGTATCAGGTCTACGTTTCATTAACAAAATCGTTTTTACAATAACGGATTGTTAAACCTCTGATCAACGGTTATATACCAAGCCGGAGAAAAATGATCCCTCAATTTTGGTTACAACCGGAGACCTGTATACATATGTATATATATATATATATATATATATATATACACATTAATCGTCACATTCATTCAACCTAATTATATCTCCGCCTCTCGTCTTCGACACATGCCCCTTAAACAATTTCGTATCCTTAAAAATAATCACATTACCAAGTAAAACTAATTCCTTCTCTCTATAAACACGTGAATTCCAAAGGAGTAACTGCTAACTCTTTCCGACCCTTTTCTCTGAATAAATACTCCCCCTTTTCAACTTAATTAAGACACGTCATCACCTGTCGCATGAATTGGCGTAAACATATTAAGTAAATTAATCCCCCTGCAAGAAAACAAAACACACAAATAGACATATCCTGCTCTGTGTATTATTCTCTCTATATAAAACCATTAATTCTGCATTATTTTTCAGTGGCTCAAATGAAACATCCGCCATTTAAAAAAATGAATTAGTAAAGAAAACAGAATTTTATAAACACGCACGAAGTCAGCAAGGGCACGGCAGGAAGGTCAGACCTGCCGATGGTGCATTGACACAACATTTGACACAACATTTGACACAGTATTTGAAGCAGCACTTGAAGCAACATTTGAAACAACATTTGAAACAACTTTTGAAGCAACACTTGAAGCAACACTTGTAGCAACATTAGAAGCAGCATTTGAATCAACATTTGAAACAACATTTGAATCAACACTTGAAGCAACATTTGAATCAACATTTGAAGCAACACATGAAGCAAAATTTGAAATAACATTCGAAGCAACATTTGAAGCAACACTCGAAGCAACACTAGAAGCAACATTTGAAGCAACACTCGAATTATATTATGTACACATTACACTAAAATCAATATAATTGTTTATCCATCATCGCGACATATATCTTTAGTAACTATGAGTTTTTGTCTGTGTGTGTGTGCACTCTAGTTTTATATATTTTCAATTAACCAAAATGAAACTATAAGTTGCATATGTTTATTATGTTTATTTTTTTAATTATGTATATTTTCATATGATTTTTTTTCCAGACTGGCGTATACTTCTTCTGTATCTATACACGTAGTAAACCGCTTTATGATTATTCATATCTTGGTCTCTTCAAGAATAATCAATTAATAGCTTCTTTGTTTGCAAGGGCCGCTGCTAACACTGACAGTGCAGGTGAGCTAACGCAAATGTAATGAATGAGGCTATGTACTTCTGTAGTGGCGGAAAGCTAAATCCGGAATGGATAAACTACAAAGAGGATATATTGTACACGGCAAAAGGAATTACATTACGAAAGACAATGAGAAGAAAAATAGATGGCCGGGATCAGTAAATAAGAGGAGAGTTACGAGAAAAGTTAGGAGGAAATGTTCAAGTAGTAATGGGTATTTACAAAGAAGGGGTTAAGGCAAAGAAATGCAAATGAATTAATAAAAATCCGAAGCTGCAGTAAAGTTGAATGTGAGGGAAAATTGAAAACAAATTGAAAAAATTGTATGGTAAAAGCTTTACGTGATTAGTAGACGACACAGATTTGAACGACGTTTCGGCCCAATAGATCTTCAGCAGGAAAAAAACAAAACTAACAACACGCACACACAGATATGTAAGTAAATAAAACTAATCCAACATAGCTAACTAGTAACAAAACATCCAAAACAAAATAATAGAAATTGGTTAAAGAAAAGAACAATGACTTCCTTGTGTCGTGGACCGTGGTCAAAACGGGAAAAGGGCGAGTCACACGGGTCTAGTTGTAATTATTATATCCTCTGATCAGGTAAAGGGTTCTAAAAATACACGAGTGGGGGGAACGCTGACTAGGTAACCTCGACTGCAAAGACACTGACAATGTCTAAAAGTATCTATGGGCCCGTAAATACTTGTAAATACACACACACAGATGCGTGTATACATATATACACGTACAAGCAGACATGCACCTACTTATACATATCAACATACACCTACTTATACATATACATGCATACATACCTGCACACACTTATAAGCATGCATATATATATATATATATATATATATATATATATATATATATATATATACATATATATATATATATATATACGCACATATATATATATACACATATATATATATATATATATATATATATACCATACGTATGTACACACACACATGCATGTGCACACCCATACAGGGACAATCATGTATGTGTAAAATGGGCGCATAACGCACATATCACCAGAAGAGTACTCACTTGGGTCAGTGTGAAAGAACAGTGGAGAAAGAATAGAACAGTAGAATAACAGGTACTAAATAGGCTGAGCGTGGGGTACAATAAAAATAAATATGAGGTGTAAGTAGCACAGACAAAAAGAGGTGTAGGAGAACACTGACGTGTCTCAGTGGGGACTAGTGGAGGTGAGCTATGAATGGCATGGCTTAGTAGCTAGACTAAAGAGCACAAACATAGGCAGTAGAGAAGGCTATGCAAAAGGGAAGAAGTAACCGAAAGGGAACTATGTGTACGAGCGTGATACATTCTTGCCTCGTGGTGTCAGCGAGCCATACTGGACTATGAGGCGGTTCTCGAGAGCGATTAAGCTTCGGTCTCCAGAGTGACAAAGGACAATACCAGTGATACGGATGTCGTCTTTGCCCTTGTGATTTGGGGAGTTGAAATGGGAAGACACTGGAGTGACAGTATTATGTTGAACATCTCGTGGATGTTCACAAAATCTTTCCGCTAATCGTCTTCCAGAATCGCCAACGTACGTCATGTGGCATATGATGGCATAAATGATGTTGCGGGACAGACATGTGAAGCCATACTTGATCTCGAACCGTCCATTAGGAAATAAGACCGAGTCAGTGCGGAGCACATAGACACAGGTGATATTGTTCAGACCACAAGGGGCCGTTCCGAAGTTTTGATGGTCGGAGCGAGGTAGATGGCTCCTAACCAGAATATCTCCCCGGAGGTATATGATGGGAAGGGGACCTTGATATGAATTGAGAATTTGGTGTTGAAGGTAACCCATAAATAGGCAAGCATAGCTAGGGCCCATCTTGGTGCCCGTGGCTACTCCACTAACGTGGTCATAGAAGTTACCATTGAACTCAAAGGTGTTGAGGTTGACTACAAGCTCAGTAAGGCGGAGAAGAGTGGTAGTATCAACAGAGGGGTGTTGCCTCTGGTCAAGAAAGAACCGTAGAGCCAGGAGGCCGTCGAAGTGAGGAATAGAAGTGTAGAGAGAGCAAACATCAAGGCAAACATTCGGTATGAGCGACCATGGGAGAGAGAGATGGAAGAGAAGATACTCAAGGCATGGTTAGTGTCCTTGACATATGAGGGAAGACTAACTACCATGGGCTGGAAGACACTGTCTAGATATTTACAAAAAAGGATTATGCATAACTAGATACTAGGAGAGATCTGAAAGTGAGGATATAGAGTATGGAAGAGAAAGTAGAATAGATCATTATGGAAGAAGGGATATGTCGACAAACAGAGATGAACAATTATTGATTAAGGGAGATAATGCATAAAGGATGGATGAAATAGATGTTGTAGGAGTATAGTGTACAGGGTAGGCTGAGGGAGAAGTTATTTATTAGAGGGAGTGGATAGCATGGAGTATCAGGCAGAATAGATACAAGATGGAAACTAAGTATCTAGGACGACACAGTTGAGCTAAGTTAATAGGACCGAGCAGACGCTCTTTTAGTGAAAAGCGATTTAGTGTATTAGGAGAGAGTCTTGAGAGTGATTATAAGAGTCGGAGGTAAATGATATTTCCTTAACATGTGCTTTCATAGCGATGACATCAGGCTGCTGGGCTTTGTTTATTGATGCCTTGCTGTTTGTTGGACTATGCCAATGAAGGCTTGCTATTCTTTTATACTAGAGACTTGCGTGTACAATTTCATGTAGACTGTATGCTGTATTCCAACACGATGAACGAATCTGACACAACGCGAAGTACGTAAATTTGACATGTCAGCATAAACCACTGAGCATTGTCATTGAAGAAGTGAGCGAGCGGTCAAGGTGAGATTAAATAATCAAAAAGATTGAAGGCCACTGACTCCCATAGTTTCATCCGCTACGACTCCTCTCACCCTACATTCTGTAAGAACTCTCTTCCTTATTCTCAGCTTCTCAGGCTTCGTCGCCTTTGCCAAGACGATGAAGATTTCCTTCATAATGCCCAACTCTTGCTTGATTTCTTCCGCCGACGTCTCTATCCAGAAGCAGCTCTCCTCCCTGCCCTGCGTCGTGTTTTCCACACTCCCCGCCATTCTGCTCTTACCCCCTCTACTCATCCCCCCTGGATAGAGTAGTACTCGCTCTCACCTATCACCCTCACCACTACGCTGTGATTAGGACGATCCACCGCTACCTCCCTATTCTTCGATCTGACCCTACTACTCGTCGGCTCTTCTCCGACCCACCACTGGTGGCCTTTAGGCGTGACCGGAACCTCCGTGACTTTCTCGTAAGGGGCCGTCTTCCTGTTAGCCACCTCAGCCATCGAGGTACTATCCGCTGCAATCGCAGGGTACGCAAAACTTGTGACACGTTCTCCAGACTGATACCGTCCTCTTTCCTAATGGTCCTTTCGAGATCAGAGAGGGATTTACTTGCATTTCGCGTAACATCATTTATGCCATCATCTGTAAGCGATGCAAGTTAACCTATATCGATCAGTCTGGTCGTAGGATCGGCGATAGGTGCCGTGAACATTTGCATGACATTACCCGAGGAGCTGGCACTCCTGTAGCAGCCCACTTTAACTCGAGGGGCCATCGGGGGAAGGCGGATGTCCTGGTCACTGGCCTTATATCTTGTTCTTCTGATCACCACAGTCGTCTCACCCTTGAGAACCGGTTGATCACTCGGTGGGGTTGCCTCACCCCCCGGGGTATGAATGTATCCCTATCCCTCTGAGGACCCCACTTCCTCTTCCTCTGATCCCTTCTCCCTCCCTCTTACTCTTCTTCCCATCCCACCTCTATGTCAGTCCTCTTCCTTCCTATTCTCCCCCCCTCTTCTTGTAGTCTACCCCCCTGCCCCTTTTCTTTTTTCCTTTCTCTCGTCCTCCTACTCCGCCTCTTTTTATTCACCTAATCTCTCTGGTTCCCTACTTCTCTACCTCTCAGGACAATACGTCCTGCTTACGTCCCCTCTATTACTCCACTTCTCCCCCTCTATCTATTCACTCTGGACATACCACCTCTCCTTTTGTCACTTTACTATTACCTTTCTTAGTCTTCATCTCCGTGTCTTTTTCCTGGTTATTATTTCCTCCCTCCCCCTTCCTCTCCATTTTTTTTCTGGTTATTATTTCCTCCCTCCCCCTTCCTCTCCATTTTTTTTTCTGGTTATTATTTCCTCCCTCCCCCTTCCTCTCCATGTCTTTTTCCTGGTTATTATTTCCTCCCTCCTCCTTCCTCTCCATGTCTTTTTCCTGGTTATTATTTCCTCCCACCTCCTTCCTCTCCATGTCTTTTTCCTGGTTATTATTTCCTCCCTCCTCCTTCCTCTCCATGTCGTTTTCCTGATTATTATTTCCTCCCTCCTCCTTCCTCTCCATGTCTTTTTCCTGATTATTATTTCCTCCCTCCTCCTTCCTCTCCATGTCTTTTCCCAGGTTATTATTTCCTCCCTCCTCCTTCCTCTCCATGTCTTTTTCCAGGTTATTATTTCCTCCCTCCTCCTTCCTCTCCATGTCTTTTTCCTGATTATTATTTCCTCCCTCCTCCTTCCTCTCCATCTCTTTTCCCAGGTTATTATTTCCTCCCTCTCCTTTTCTTTCCCCGGTTATTATTTCTTCCCTCTCCATTTCTTTCCCCGGTTACTATTTACTCCCTCCTCCTTGCTCTCCATTTCTTTCCCCGTTTATTTTTTCCTCCCTCCTCCTTCCTCTCCATTTCTTTCCCCAGTTTTTCTTTCCTATCTCCTCCTTCCTCTCAAATTCTTTTCCCCTGTTATTTTTTCCTCCCTCCTCCCCCTCTCCATTTCTTTCCCCGGTTTTTATCTCCTTCCTCTCCTGTTCTTTTCTTTCCTTGATGTTTATCTCCTTCCTCTCCTGTTCTTTTCTTTCCTTGATGTTTATCTCCTTCCTCTCCTGTTCTTTTCTTTCCTTGATGTTTATCTCCTTCCTCTCCTGTTTATTTCTTTCCTTGATGTTTATCTCCTTCCTCTCCTGTTCTTTTCTTTCCTTGATGTTTATTTCCTTTCTCTCCACCCTGCTATTTTTAGCCCACCTATGACTACCTCTGTTGCTCATTCCCCCGTTTTTACTCTTGTCTTTTGCTTCTACGATTCCTTTGTTGGGATTGTTCCCCTCTGTGTTAGGCCCCATTAACTTTTATGGTGCCTATTATCTTCTCCCGCCTCTGCCTTTTGTCTGGCAACTGACACTTTTCTTTCCCAGACCACTGTTTAGACTCCTTTATATCTATTTCCACCATTGTTTTCATTACTAGTCTGGCTTTCTTCTCCCCCCTCCCCTCTCCTCCCCCTCCACCCGTATCTGTTGTAGGCCTCGTGCCCACTGCTCATTTTCTCGATTGCTCTACGACGGACAGTCAAGTTTCGCCAGCCTCGTGTCCACTGCTCATTTCCTCGATTGCTCTACGACGGACAGTCAAGTTTCGCCAGCTAAGTTGACTTTTCTTATACGTTTTATACATTATCTTCGTTGTACTTCTGATTTTCTATCTCTTCCTCATTTTTCCTATCTCTCGTTTCTACACATCTTGTCTCTTATCCTACCTCCCCTCATGTAGCCTCCTTTCTTATTTCAAAATCCTACTTTCTTCTCTTCTTTTCTGTCCACCTCTCCATTCTCCTGATCATCTAACATGTAGATATAGATAATTGTGCTTCATCGTTTGTGGTTGTCGTCCATGTTTTCTGAAGAAGGCTACTAGCCGAAACGTCAGTATTGTATTGTGTTCCTTATTTGTAAAGCTGTCACTATACCTTGGAGTGTCTAACACTTCCCATCACTGGCTCCCTGAGATTAAATAACCGAAAACCAAAGACCGTCTACATCTACGTTTATAGATGTGAACCCATTACATATTAAAGCTCTCTAAGACAGCGGGAGATCTCTCTCGACATTACGTCTATAGATAGGTTTAAATAAAACAATAAATAAGTGAGGATCAATGCGAATTTGTTGAAGGAAGCGGCAACGATGCAATAAACATCATGATAACATTGATAACGAGAGATAGATGGGTAAATAAAAATCTTCATTTGTATTTCATAGAGTGCACGAAATCATTAGATAGAGTAAAGCATATGAAACATCCATTACTAAATAAATAAAATAATACATATTCAATATTCAAGGACACAAGAGTCATAAAAATGAAGCGTTGGCAATAACCAGGAGGTAATGAGAATTGGCAACACAATAGGACAGCTCCAGTATATAAAATAAGGAGTTAGCCAAGATGTGTACTTACTTCGGATTTGTTTTCACTTTACAGCAAAAATATTAGCTCAACAGTAGACACAAAAGTAACTGAAGTTAACAGTCTGAGATATGTGCATGACAGTCTCAATATCAGAGTTAAAGAATGAACTATAAGAATGTATAGACATAGTAATCAAAGCAATAAGAAAAGTCCCAATATGAATAGTAAAGGAAACATCCAAATAATAAAGTTTCACCCAGATGACAATGCATATATTAGAGAATACACGAAGCCAACAGCATTTTACCTAAAAAGAAAACACTAAAAAGCATAACAAATTGATGATTGAAGCCATATTAGAAAAAAAAATGGATACAAAAAGACAGGCAATAAACATTACCCAATAGAATTGCCAACACGCTTTTTTTTAAAAAGTAGCGGATATAAAGATCTAACAAATTAATGTATTGTCAACTAGAATGGAGTTATGTTAACAGCAGTAGTACTGTCCGCCGATGAAAGAGATAAGAAACCAATCTTAACATGCATGTCAGGTTAACAAATCTTAAGTAGAGAGAGCTATAAATGGAATGACAAATAGAAAAGATAAAGCCAGACAACACACAGATCGAGATGATTACAAACCCTTGGCATTTTTAGCGCACAAGTTATCACAGACCCATGCAATGACATATACAATACAGTATACTTACCATATGACTTTAAAACATATATATATATTGCCTTTCCCAAAAAGACCGGAGCTATAGAGTGCAGTCACTTTAATACAATAATTTTGATGTGCCATATAACAAAAGTCTTGCTTACAGTTTTAGAGGGAATAATTCAAAATAAAGTCAATAAGGAATTAATAGAACAACAATATGGAAATATAAAGAAAAGTGGGACAAGGGAAGCCACATTCTACATGAGGACATTCATAGAAAAATACACAATTAGTAAAGGAAACAGAAGTAAACAAACCAATTCATGCATGCTTCAAACACCACAACACAGCTTTTGAGAGAATACACAATAAACAATCAAATGCCTGAAAGATATGCATCTGGATGATGCTTACATAAGACTGATAGGTAATTTATACTGGGAAAAACAACTTTGATAAAATACAGCAATGTGAACTATGGACTTATTTATATAAAAGAAGTGTTAGATAGAGCTACATTCTATAATTATGACTATTTAACTTATTAACAGAGCAGATCTTAAAGACACCACGGGGATGCTAGGACTAAACATCAATGGATAAATACTCAATAATCTAAAATATGGTGAGGATACCGTATTGATGGCAGAAAATACAGAAGACCTACAACAACTGGTGAAGAAAATAAAGAAGACAAGTAAACACTATGGATTGGAAACATTAAAACGATTAAAACCATGATTATTAGAAGAGCTAGGCACAACATATACAATGAGATATGTAACTAGATGGAAATAAACAAACTAGAAAGAGTTCAAGAATATAGCTATCTTGGACATATTATAACAAATGATTGAAAATGTAAGACATAAATAAATAAAACAATAGGAATGGCAAAAATAAATATTAGCAAGAACACAATATACCTAAATCAAAGTAAACAACATCATAACTAAAATTACGATTAGCAAAATACAATATTTACTCAACATTCCTGTATAGTTCTGAAACATGGACATTTAAATAATAAAAAAAAAACAGCAGAAAATGGATGTCTCCGAAATACAAAACTTTTAGAAAATGAGGAGAAGAGGGTGGAAAGAAAAAACAACAAAGAAGGAAGTTCTCAATTAGCTGAAAATGAAAAAAAAAAAAAAAAACTTTACATTAATCGAAAAAGACAACTGAAATTTGATGGACATGTGAAGAGACATAAAACCCTTCTGAAAAAAGTGAGAAAAGTGAGAAAGAGAGATCATCGATGCTATATACAACCAATTCTGACCTAAGGATGAGAATCATGGACAGTAGACATACAAATGAAAGACGATTAGAGGCCATAGAGATTGGATTTTTCAGAGGAACGCTGAGAGTTTTCTGGACAGGTGAAAAGACCAACAAGGAATTTCTCAAAGAAGACAACACAAAAAGGGAACTCCTAAAAAAACATCAGAAGAAAACAATCGACATGTTGGGATCATCTTTTGAAAACAGTGAGAAGATGAAAGTTGGTACACCTGGAAATAATGGGGCCACGAACGACATAGAGAGAAGTAATATTTAACTTAGTGACATGGCACAGAAAATAGCAACAGAATCGATGCAGTACACTTCGGATAGAAGATTGTGGAATGACACGAACGCTCAAACCGAACCTACATGGCACATGATGATGATAGAAGGGTTTATTCATTACATTGCAAATATATTCTGTTGTCTTCGTATATAAACATATATATATATATATATATATATATATATATATATATATATATATATATATATATATATGAATTTACTGCAGTTTTTGAGCTACTATGTTTTTGTTAATGAATTATACGACAAGCACTAATCTGTTTTCTCTAATATTATGGGAATAACGACTCGACTTCGTATTAATTGCACACGATGACTTCTAGACAGAACAGTCCTGTGTAACATCACTTTGTTATTTAAATCAGTGAAAAAAAAATAATTTATTAGTGACCGGATCAAGAGCTTTTTTTTATTTGCTCAAATAATATGTATAAGACTAATCAAGTCATTGCAATTGTACCTGAATATAATTGTAGCTTTGAATGGAACGAGTACAACCGAATTGATGTGAAGAAGGCAAAGGTTTTGTTCGATAAAAAGAAAAACAGAAATATTTTGGAAGAAATCTAACAAAGTAAATGTCCTCGGTGTTAGGTGAAGCCAGTGTTGACATTTAGAAGAGAAGACAATATAGCACCAGGCATGGACATCGTTGACAGCCACAAAGATTTGGTTTTACAGATAACGAATGTTGACAATATCATGGATAAATAAAAACAGCAAATATGACGATCTAAAGGAAGCTGGCAAAAAAAAAAAAAAAAAAAAAGCTTCACATATTTTTTTTTCTCGACATCAAGAAAACATAACTATCATCTCTTAATGCAAAGATAACGAATTAGAGATATCAGCTGTGCCGATTATGAATAGATATAATTAGTTAAACAAAGAGAAACAATATAAGATAATATAAGATAATGTAAGATAATGTAAGAGAATAAGCTGGGAGGAAGTGAAACAAAAACGAAAAGACAACTTTAAAGTTCTGAGAGACATGATCATCAATACCGGTAGACACGGTGTTTGCTGATACATTCTACATATACAGTTAACTTATGAGGGAAAGCGTCGGTTTTTTTTGTTTAAAATTCTTGACTCAGTGTGTAGCATTGGTGGTTGCAGACCTTGTTGCTGAGAATTTCATTAAAAATGTTATTTTACGATTGGTCTTTCTTAACGCTCAAAACTGATATCCAAAACCTTTGTAAACGTGTACAAGTAGTTGTCTATGCTATTATTTCATCTGATGGTTGAGCCCTTTTTTTCACAATCATCTCTATGTTTGATGCAGTGTTTGGTTGCATAATTTGTCTTCATTGTCTCCTAATTATATTTATTTTTATCTTCTCGCATACCTTTATAGTTGTCATTTTCAGTCATAGATTGAAAAATTACTTCCAAAACCATCTGTGATTATCTGTAACGGAAAGTGACAAATTTAAAAAGTTCACATTGGCAACATTTTTCTTCTTTTGCTCTGCACCATAAACCGTGTTGTGTTGCAAACAACATGCAGATCTTTCTTCATCTATCATGCAACTTGTGTTGTCTGCGGGAATTTACGACATTTTAGCACTTGAAACTTTCTGATTCCATCTATTCACATGTCCTATCTTGTTCTTTCAATAATGGCAGTTGAGTTGTCCACGATAGATTAACCTTAAGAAGATTACCAGTTTAAACCTTGTGGCAGCCAAGTCATTGGACATCGACTATAAATTATCAAACTTACACTTGCAACAGTTCAGCCTTTAAGATGATCATTAAGTCTTTGACTCTATTTTGCAACCATTGCTTAAATTATGTATCATTGAATTGTTACAATGAGCAACGAATTCTTATAATGAACTTTATTTTCTTACAGTTTGCATTGTCTCCTAACTACTAACTTAAACCATAATGCTTCTTCACAACTAACATAACCTCATAGTTTGCTTCAAACAAAAATAAACTTCATTATTTTGTTACAGTGGGAAATGCCAAAAGATTCAATGCAACAAACTTCAACAGAGTTCATACAACCAGTGGGGACAAATTCAAGAAAGAAATGGATAACAGATCACATTTTGAGCTAATGGATACAAGAGGAAGAAATAATAAAATAAAGATGAGTATAAGAGATTAAATAAATAAATTGTAACCAAATGCAATGAAGAAAAAGAAGCATGGCTATAAGAAAGATGCAAAGGGATCGAAATGCAACAAAAAGGAGATGAACAAAGCTATATACAAACACAATGAAGAATTAACAGGAAGGATTCGAATGGCAATGTGAGCTCATTTACGATGACGTAGGTCATATCTGATGTGTAAAGTGCGATATCCGGATGATTTTTAAATTTCTTGATGCACTAGGGGTATTTCCTGAAAAAAAATTTCTTGAATGAGGAAAGAACATGTTCCATTGTCTGTCTTCCATTACAAGGAGGACATCGATTGCCATCTGTATTTCCCCATTTAACCAGTTTGCAGGCTGATGGCAGAAGGTCGTACATCGATCTGATTATGTAGCTGAACCGCATGGAAGCCATATGTAACATGTCATTGCATATGAGGAACAATTAAAAAATAGAAAAAAAAATGCTATGTAAGAAGCTTTACGTGATAAGTGGACGACACAGAATAAACGACGTTTCGGCCCAATAGGCCTTCACCAGGAACAAAAAAAAACACACATAAAACTAATAACGAAACAAACAACACAAACACAAATATGTTAAAGAAAACACAAATGTGACTGTCCTGTGTGTAAACAGAGGTCAAAACGAAAAGGAAATAGCAAACAAGTACATTTGAGCATCCTCTGTAAGGTCTCATCCCAATGGGTCCATTGGCCTCGTTGAACCCGTTGGGCTGCCATTTGGACACGATTGTTCTCCTCGACATCTCTGATCTCCCGACCTACCATGTCCATATGTTGTCTGTTTGATGTTTTTGACCACCATTGGATGTCTCCGTTACCAAATCTACGGATGTTAAGATATTAACTCAGATCACAAACCTTTAATGGTTCACATGAAAATCAAACTAAAGAGAAACAAGAAAAACAAAAATTCATTTAAAAATACCACTAGATATAACAGCTTTAAATTAGAAAGTCATTAAATATACATTACAAGTAAAGAACACATATCAGAAGCTGCTAGAAGAATGAATTGAGCAATGCAGAAGAGAAAATCCTGATGAAAAAGTCCCAACCAAATGGCAGTGTATAAAGAAACGCATACAAGACACTTGCGACACCTTACTCAAAAAAGAAAAAAAAATGGATAATTAACACCATCTTAAAATGCAATGAAAAATATACTAATATCAAAACAAATGACATCAGGGATAAAACTATTATTTGATAAATGGTATGTCTTCTCAAAATTCATTTCTGGGGCAGAAACATGGTCATAGACAAGAAACAGAACAGAGAATTGAAGCCTTTGAAATGTGGATATATAGACGAATAGGTGAAATTGGATGGAAAGAAAAGAAAGCAAACGATGAAGTCTTAAAACAACTAAAAATGAAAAGAGAACAACTAAACACAATTCAAACAAGACAAATTCGATTTTTGGGTCATGTTAAAAGACACAACCGCCTACTAAAAGTAATCTTGGAGGAGAAAATGAAAGGTAAAATAGGGAAATGCATAGGCCAAAAAGAGAGCTAATTTCCAATATTAGGAAGAAATAATCGTCATTTTTTTTGGCCATGTAATGAGAAGAGAACAGCTGGAATATATTGTAACAACTGGAACAATTTAGGGACGAAGATATATAGGGAAGCAAAGAGAAAAGATACCAGACAGCTTAAGTGAATGGTTTGACAGAAGGTCAACAACAGAAATGATAAATATCTATCGAGATCGAACGTTGTGGAGAGAGATGATCACCTACGCCAGCAGGCCCGGTACATGATGATGATGATGAATATGATGATGATGAATATGATGATGATGATAGCATTTATTGACGAAATATGATAACATCTGATGAAAAAATATATTTTTAATTTTTTTTTTAACAGACAACCTTTTAGAACAACTGCTAGTGTTAAAGGAAGTAATAGAAAATATCGTTTGACGTTTATTGTGCTATGATCAGCACTGCGGTTGTCTTTCTTTGTGTAGATATTCGATGAGATGTTAATTCCGATATATATATATATACATATTATTTAGTAGTAATGTAGAGCGTAAAACCACATTTTATTGTATTTTGTTTCATTTTAGGAAACTCTATCATTGTGAATCTTGTTAAAGGAAATGTCATTTATGTTAAGGCCATACGCGATTCAAGAATTTTGACCGGCCACTTTAACGTGTATACAACCTTCTCGGGATTTTTGATTGAAGAGTAATCAGAGTGATCTGTCTAGAGTTTTTATTAGACGGAAACATGCGTGCGACACCCATGATTTGATTTAACGTCTGCCTTAATCCACAAATAAAATTGCATGGATCAAGTGATTTTGCGCTTGTTTGATATTAATTGACTATTGCTGTTCAATGGATGATGTTTAGAAAATTGTGTGATTTCGTCATTCAATGATTTGTTTCTCGTTCCTTGACAAATACTCCTCAGAGAAGAAAGCTGAAAGAATGTGAATATTCACACCTTGCTTTATCTACCACATGAATTGTAATTATAGCGATAAAGGAAAAACAACTCCAGGATACAACATTTGGTCACAATTCAAGATTTAATTTTGCTTAAATAGAAAAAAATAAGCAAAAGAGAGGCACAAAGTGATAGTTGTACATAACCAACGATGATAACAACTTCAGGCGTGTATAATTTTTAAACAACAAGAACCTCGTTGGTAGCCTTCATCCAACAAACATAACCTTATTGTTTCCTTACAACAAACATAGCCTCATAGTTTTCTTACAACAAACATAAACTTATTGTTTCCTTACAACAAACATAACCTTATTGTTTCCTTACAACAAACATAGCCTTATAGTTTTCTTCCAACAAACATAACCTTATTGTTTCCTTACAACAAACATAACCTTATTGTTTCCTTACAACAAACATAACCTTATTGTTTCCTTACGACAAACATAACCTTATTGTTTCCTTACAACAAACATAGCCTTATTGTTTCCTTACAACAAACATAAACTTATTGTTTCCTTACAACAAACATAACCATATTGTTTCCTTACAACAAACATAACCTTATTGTTTCCTTACAACAAACATAACCTTATTGTTTCCTTACAACAAACATAGCCTTATTGTTTCCTTACAACAAACAAAGCCTTATTGTTTCCTTACAACAAACATAACCTTATTGTTTCCTTACAACAAACATAAACTTATTGTTTCCTTACAACAAACATAACCTTTTTGTTTCCTTACAACAAACATAACCTTATTGTTTCCTTACAACAAACATTACCTTATTGTTTCCTTACAACAAACATAGCCTTATTGTTTCCTTACAACAAACATAGCCTTATTGTTTCCTTACAACAAACATAAACTCTTTACTGTTTTATAATACAAAAAAACATTGTTCTCTTAGTGCAAACAAAACGACCTCATTGTTTTTCTAACAACTAACATAATACCGTTGTTTTCTAACAACTAACATAACGACATTGGGAGCCGTGATAGCTCAGTGGTTAGTGAACTGGACTACAAAGAATAAGAGGTAGGGTTCGATCCCAAGTGACGGCTTCCGGGTTTACCCAGCCTTAAATGGGTACCATATTTTTTCTGGATAAATAAAGCGGCACTTGCGTACCGACCACATTAGCCCAAAAATAATGTGCTGAAGGACTGTAACATCTGTGGTCAATAACACCATATTCCCTATACGGCACTTGGCATGGCGGGACTCTTTACTTTTTCTTTTACATAACGCCATTGTTTTCTAGCATCTTACATTATTTTCTTACAACAATAATAACCTCATTATTTTCTTACAGTTTGCATTGTCTCCTAACTACTAACTTAAACCATAATGCTTCTTCACAACTAACATAACCTCATAGTTTCCTTCAAACAAAAATAAACTTCATTATTTTGTTACAGTGGGAAATGCCAAAAGATTCAATGCAACAAACTTCAACAGAGTTCATACAACCAGTGGGGACAAATTCAAGAAAGAAATGGATAACAGATCACATTTTGAGCTAATGGATACAAGAGGAAGAAATAATAAAATAAAGATGAGTTATTTAAATAAATAAATTGTAACCAAATGCAATGAAGAAAAAGAAGCATGGCTATAAGAAAGATGCAAAGGGATCGAAATGCAACAAAAAGGAGATGAACAAAGCTATATACAAACACAATGAAGAATTAACAGGAAGGATTCGAATGGCAATGTGAGCTCATTTACGATGACGTATGACGTAGGAGGTCATATCTGATGTGTAAAGTGCGATATCCGGATGAATTTTAAATCTCTTGATGCACTAGGGGTATTTCCTGAAAAAAAAAAATTTCTTGAATGAGGAAAGAACATGTTCCATCGTCTGTCTTCCATTACAAGGAGGACATCGATTGCCATCTGTATTTCCCCATTTAACCAGTTTGCAGGCTGATGGCAGAAGGTCGTGCATCGATCTGATTATGTAGCTGAACCGCATGGAAGCCATATGTAACATGTCATTGCATATGAGGAACGATTAAAAAATAGAAAAAAAATGGTATGTAAGAAGCTTTACGTGATAAGTGGACGACACAGACTAAACGACGTTTCGGCCCAATAGGCCTTCAGCAGGAACAAAAAAAACACACACAAAACTAATAACGAAACAAACAACACAAAAACAAATGTGTTAAAGAAAACACAAATGTGACTGTCCTGTGTGTAAGCAGAGGTCAAAACGAAAAGGAAATAGCAAACAAGTACATTTGAGCATCCTCTGTAAGGTCTCATCCCAATGGGTCCATTGGCCTCGTTGAACCCGTTGGGCTGCCATTTGGTACACGATTGTTCTCCTCGACATCTCTGATCTCCCGACCTACCATGTCCATATGTTGTCTGTTTGATGTTTTTGTCCACCATTGGATGTCTCCGTTACCAAATCTACGGATGTTAAGATATTAACTCAGATCAAAAACCTTTAATGGTTCACATGAAAATCAAACTAAAGAGAAACAAGAAAAACACAAATTCATTAAAAAATATCACCAGATATAAGAGCTTTAAATTAGAAAGTCATTAAAGATACATTACAAGTAAAGAACACATATCATAAGCTGCTAGAAGAAGGAATTGAGCAATGCAGAAGAGAAAATCCTGATGAAAAAGTCCCAAACAAATGGCAGTGCATAAAGAAACGCATACAAGACACTTGTGACACCTTACTCAAAAAAGAAAAAAAAAATGGATAATTAACACCATCTTAGAATGCCATGAAAAATATACTAATATCAAAACAAATGACATCAGGGATAAAACTAAGAATTGAAAAATGGTATGTCTTCTCAAAATTCATTTCTGGGGCAGCAACATGGTCATAGTCTAGAAACAGAACAGAGAATTGAAGCCTTTAAAATGTGGATATATAGACGAATAGGTGACATTGGATGGAAAGAAAAGAAAGCAAACGATGAAGTCTTAAAACAACTAAAAATGAAAAGAGAACAACTAATACAATTCAAACAAGACACATTTGATTTTTGGGCCATGTTAAAAGACACAACCGCCTACTAAAAGTAATCTTGGAGGGAAAAATGCAAGGTAAAATAGGGAAATGCATTCCAAGGCTAACATGGACGAGTAACATTAAAAGATGAACAAATCAGCATATGACAACCTGCACCATCAAAGCAACAGACAGGGCGGAATGGCGCTCTATGGTAGCCAACCTTCGTTGTGGTGATGACACTCGATGATAGCAAACAAATAGAGAACTCTCTTGCACACATGAATCTCATAGGAATAAAGTTGATTGTTGCAATATTGACAAAAAAAAATATTCAACAAATCAAGTGTTGTGAATGCGACCTTCCATCTTCAAGGCTTGTTCTGCGCTTTACGTTACATTGGTGCTGTTCATGAACGTTGTTGGATTTGCTTGCTTAATGTTATTTCCATGTTACTTATTAATGTGAAAATCTTCGTCAGCAGCAGTTTTATCTCTTTAGGAAATGTGAATCGTGTTCTGTTCGTCGTAGGCTACAATCACTAGAGTAATCAAGAATCTAAAGGAAGCGAAATTGTTGTTTGTACGACATTTTTGTGTACTACGTCATCGTAATCGCATGAAAAGTGTTCCTTGTTTCAGTTTTCTCATATTCCAAGTCCATGGGTGACTGGTTGGTCTCGAGGCAGGACGGCGGCCTCGGGACAGAGAGGTTGTGGGTTCAAATCTCGGCTCCACCGGTTGCGATTTTTATTTATGATTTCTCTCTGCGACAACCACCCCTGGTCTCAGCAGCGAGTCCCGGCTTGAAACGTCAGTTACTCATCGACGGAAACAAACATGAGTACCTCCGAAGTCGCAGTTATCTGCTTGTGCGTCGAGGGACCACATTTGCACACGGCTGCCAAGGAAAATTGGATTAACACTCAAAATTCAGGTCATAGTCTCTAGGGACTTCGTCAGAGTTGAAAGTTGGCGAACGCAACAACAACAACAACATTTAGAAACAACAAATTACGTGATTTTGACACGTAACACGATCACGGCCAGAGATCATCCCTTAGAGAGACTTGTCGCTCAGAATGAAGTGATACATGTTCCACGAGGAAACCGTGGAAAAATGAAGTAGCGGGCGTCAATACCCACCAGGACCGTACAACAAAGAATGTTTTTTTTTTTATTTTATTCTATTTAGTTGCCAACGGATCTGAGGAAAGTAGCAAAGTACGTATGTGAGCAACACAATAGAGTGACCTATTTTTATCTTTCTATCATAGTGGACACAAACTGCAGACAGTTTAGTCTGGCCATGAAATTGGAAATGCCGTAGTTGATTTATGATACTCGTTTTCGAGGGGACGTACCACTTAAACATATCTTATTCGTTACATCCGGAGTTTAATAATACAGTAAACAGTACTGTTGATATGGACCGCGACGATTTTGAGGCGACTACAAGTGCTCAGGACATGAAAGTAGCTGAAGTTGTTGTTTTATGGTAAATGGAGGCGCTTCAACAGGTTTACAGTTTCAGTTAATCATATTCCTTAAAAATGTAAAAGAAATACATCGGTTAGAGTCTCAGAGAAGTCCATTGTTGACGCAAATGTATTTCACATTTGTTAGATCTTGGGGGAGGCGGGAAGAGGTTATGGAAAACGCAACTGACATGTTGATGTGACTAAGGACGGTAGATATGACGAACATAAATGTAATGGATCGTTATAACATTATAGAAGATCTGAGGCTGAATGAGTCATCGATTTAAAGATTGAACACCTGCCACCATGACCAAACTGAAAGAAGAAACTAAGAAGGGTATAATCCAGACAAAAGCTCTATACAGTGTGTGAAAGAAAACATTGACAAACAAAGTAGAGTTGGCGTATTCAATCGCAAACATGTGCATGATTATATTGAAGATGGAGGATAGACATGTATTAAATTGTTCTACATTTGATGACGATGACCTGACAAGTAAATAACCTGTTCACGTGCAACACCTGCTGTTTGCCGTTTGTACAATAATTTCTTGATAGCCAAGCACACATTGAATAGTCAATCAACAGCCTCCAAGCAAAACAAGGGATTTTTAATATTGTATTTTGTAATTATTATTGTAATTTGTATATTATATATATATATAAATTTATTATATATATAAATTTTATATTATATTGTAAATTGTAATTTCTACAACAGTGATAAATTAGCGATGTGGGTTTGACAAACACACAATAATTGCAGACTTCACCATCTGTTAAAATAGTCTGACAATCTACGGTTTATCGTAAGTGCCTTAGAACAGACATTACGTAAATCAGCGTTATCTTTATCAATACCAGGATTTACCAGGAAGTACAACTGTATAAATCGAATTTCTGGAAAGTGTTTTCTTTACTATCAAATACATTTTGATAACCTTTATATTTATAATTCAAAACACGTGCGTCCATTGTTTGTATTAAATATGAAAATAGTTTGTCTTAGTCACTGTGATCTCTCTCTACATTCTTCAACGTGTAAATTGTATTTTATAGAAGTAGTCAAATACAAATATGTCCATTCGTTTTAATAATTACACAGCGATGTCACGGAGACGACTAGAAACGACTAACGGATTTCGATTACAGAACAACCGCTGGAACATCAATGTAGCTGTCAAAGGAAATTATCAACATAGAAAAGCAAGAAAGCACTGTACAAAGAAGTGGCGTGGGAGTGCAGCATCAGTAGATCAACCTCGCTCTGTCCCGACAGATAAGACATCAGAAGATCTTAGTCAGAAGTCAGTACCACAGATCTGAATGTAAACAAGTCGAGAATTCCGATGATGAATTCGCTCCCCTGATTGACGAGAAGAAAGAGAAGATCAAGTTTCCTCCCGCCTGCGACACAGTAGCCAGGGAGAAATTAGACAAGTCGCTAGTAAATGCCATAGACCATCACCATACACGGCTGAACTTGTCTCAGAAGCTTGAAAACTTAGGCGGAGTATGAATTAAGTATTCACGAAGGACGAGCACGAAACCACAAAAAAAAAAAAAAAAAACAGATGACAAAAACAAATTGAAGAGGTAAAAAAAAAATCCATTACCAGGAAACAGTTCAAGAGAGCTACGGAAGCACAGAAGGAAGCATTACATCAGGTGTGGCAGCAGCTGAAATCCAAACATAAGGCACTGAGTAGAGCAGAAAGGCTATATCGGAAAAGGAGAGCAACCAAGAGAGTCAGAGAAACGTTCTTCGAGGATTCTTTCAAGTTTTTGAACACTAAGATAAGAAACATTGACAGCCAGACGAGCCGCTCAAGTCTATGGCAGATATGACGTGGCCGAATAAACCTGGCACCCCATTTAATGACAGGTCTCCGACGCTACAAGAAATGACAAATATAGTCCAGAGAGCTCGTAACATATTAGACCCAGATTATAATGGCGTTTCGTACCTGGTCAACAAAAAATGATCAGAGGTACTGAAGAGACTACACTGGCTGCCCTGAGTATATATATATATTTCCTTACAGAAGGTAGGAGTCCCCGGTATCCCGACATGATTGGAGCACACAACATTGATATGTAACGCGATAAAGGGAACTAAGACATAGAAGCTAAATCTAGATATACTATGGTTGTATCTTGCCAACGCCTATAGATCTGTCCCACATCAGGTAGTTTGAAAGGCTTTTCGAATATATCTGCCCCAAATTGTGAATGACGTTCTCAAACTGTATTTCATCGGCCTCACAGTGCCTTTCTCCACACGGAAATATGCAACTAACTGGATGTAATTGTAATTCAGCAGTGCGATGGGCTGTACAATTTCGCCAATACTCTTCGTGATGACGATGCAAATAATGCTGAAAGCAGCAGAAGGAGTTGCAATAGGGCCAGACCTTGGAGGTGAATACCACACGCCACCACTTAAAGCATTCATGAATGACACCGCGGTTCTAGCGTCAGACGAGAGCCAGGCCCGAAGGATGCTTGAACGCTTTGACGAGTCTAAGGTGTAGTGCCGGATGAGCTTTAAACCGAGGAAGTCAAGCAACCTTCCATCAGACGAGGTAATACCAATGAAGTCGCATTCAGTATAGCAAACCAGTGGATCCTAAATGTCCGCGAAAAGCCAAACAATATTTTTAGTCAAAGAGATGACTTCTCATTTGAAGGACACGAAAGCCGCCCATAGAGTAAGTGAAAGACGGCAGACCAACGACTACTGATCATTGAACGAAGCAGACCTTTAGGAAAGTGCATCATTTAGTGCCTCCAGTTCATAGTGATACCTAAAGGGAGTATGGCCGCTTATTACATACAAAATTAGCTCACGCACTGTGGAAGTAATAGATAGACTAATTAGCAAGTACACACGAAAATGGCTGGGAGTACCACCAGGACCGACATATGTTGCGCTGTATTGCAAAAAACTAAATTCAATTCAGATCACTCTAATTACTATCTAATAAAACATCCTGAGAAAGTTGTAAACACATACTATTCCTCGGCAAGTGTAGCTGAATTGCGTATGGCTTTAACATAAACATAATAGTATTAGCCAAACACTATCTTCATTCTAGTCCCAAAATGGCAAAGTTTCCTAAAATTGAACAAAATATCATAACATGTGGTTTTGCACTCTACATTACTACTATAGAAGATATATGCAAATAGAAAACGATACCTTAATCCTGGACGTTTTCTGCAAACTCTAAAATAACCAAGTTTTTTTAACATAAAAATAAAAGTATAATTTGGTTTTGTTTTTAATAACTGCTAAATGAGATGCATACGAAATAAATGAAGGAATGAACATAATAATAATAGTTTTCTATCTCTTGAACTAAATCGATTCGTCACAATAGATCATTCCAGAGCGAACACCGCTGTTCAAATGACAAATATATCTATTCTACAATGGCAGTGAAGTTATTTTGAGAGTTAAAAGTTAAACTCTCAGAATAATGATCTCCAAAATACGTGCGCGTTTGTTAAAGGCACTTGATGCCAACACGATATGGGTCATAATTGTAGTCGTGATTTATTCCCTGACAATCCATGATTGGTGGGGTGGATAACATTTAGTTCTTTTTTTAAAAAACTTTATTTGTATATTATTGGTTGTGTCTACACTATAAATGAAAATATTGTTTTTCCCCCGTGTTGATTTGGAGAGATATTTGTCGTGAAAAGTGATGAAAGTGATCTATTTTATGCTGGCATTTGAATGTCTTCAACTCAAGAGGGCCATATCTTCTGAAATTCGAAGTCTTCTCCGATTGTAATACTCGCTTGCCGTTTGGTGTTTCCTTGCTCGTCACCTACCGCACGACCTCATCGATTATTATTACTTATAGCATTCATCGGGGGAGATCCTATGCAATCCATTTTTGACAATACAAGAACAATAGTTATTAAATGTTATGTAGAACCAGTCTTAATATATGGCTGTGAATCATGGACAATAGGACAACAGACAAGACAATAACTGGAGGCTGTAGAAATGTGATTTTACAGAAGAATGTAAAGAATAACATGAGCAGATAAGAAGAGTAATGAAAACGTTCTGGAAGAGGCCAAAAATAGAGCAAATTTCCAATATTAGGAAGAAACAATCGTCATTTTTTTGGCCATGTAATGAGAAGAGAACAGCTAGAATAGATTGTAATAACTGGAACAATTTAGGGACGAAGATATATAGGGAAGCAAAGAGAAAAGATACCAGACAGCTTAAGATATTGTTTTGGCAGAATGTCAACAACAGAAATGATACATATCTATCGAGATCGAACGTTGTGGAGAGAGAAGATCACCTACGCCAGCAGGCCCGGTACATGATGATGATGATGATGATGATGATAGCATTTATTGACGAAATATGATAACTTCTGATGAAAGAATATGTTTTTTAATTTTTTTTTAACAGACAACCTTTTAGAACAACTGCTAGTGTTAAAGGAAGTAATAGAAAATATTGTTTGACGTTTGTTGTGCTATGATCAGCACTGCGGTTGTCTTTCTTTGTGTAGATATTCGATGAGATGTTAATTCAGATGAATCCACTGACACGGGCGGTTCAGCAATTAAGGATCTTCATTCGTTGGCAGTGATTCCGGGGTTTTTGGTTACTATAATAGAGAATAAGAAGGAAGACAGTGCATAGATTTGGAATAGTCAGAAATGTGAAACGTCGAAATAATGATGTAAATAGGAATTAACAAGAATGTGAAGGTTCATCAGACCAAGTGTTTCACTGAGTTGCATAATATATTTCTTTTATAACGGATAAAAATGATAGATTTTATGTGCAAATAAAATATATTTATTGATTATTATGTTGATTTGAATATAACAAAAACGAGACTGATGACATGTGTCAACACAAATAAACATAATCATGTATAGTTGACACCAAGTGTTTGAGAATATTAAGACAACTGATGCGATGTTTATAGCAGACTTCTTTCTCTTCTTCTTTCCTTCCCCAGCTGCCTTTCAGCGTCGAGGGGAGATATAATTTGCGGTCTTTTGCTCTTCTGTTCGACTCTGCTGCTGTTATGTTTCCTAGTGCTTCTAATATTCCTTCGACCCATCTTTTTCGTGGTTGACCCTTGGGTCTGGTGTTCTCACAACGTTTGTTGAAGGCTCGTTGTGTTGTGTTTTGTTCTTTCTGCCTTGTCAAACCATTTTATCTGTTGTTTCCTTATATATTCTATGGCGGGGGCTATTCCTAGCTTTTTTCTCAGTTCCTCATTTCTGATCTTAACTCTCAGACTGTTTCCTGTCATTCGTCTAACACATGTAATCTCTGTAGAGGTTATTTTTCTTATTGTTCTTGCATCTAGTGTCCAGGTCTGGCATTGGTAGCACAACGTTGGGATGAAGATTGTATTGTATAGTGCTCGTTTTGCCTCCAGAGTTATTTCCTTGTTGGGCAATAGTGGTGATAACTGTCCGATGATTTTACAAGCTTTGTTGCATCTTGATTCTATCTCTGCCGTTTTAGAATTATCGTTTGTCATTAGACTTCCTAGGTATTTGAATTCCTCTACTTGTTTTAGTTGTCTGCCTTCTATAGTTATGTTGATGTTCTGTTTATTTTTGGCGACATTCATGACTTTTGTTATGTTGATGTTGATTTTCATGTTGTATTTTGTGCCTGAGATGTTGCGTTTGTTTCAAGTGTTCTTGTAGGTCTTCTATTGTTTCATGTATTAGTGCCTGGTCCTCTGCAAATAAAATCTCGTTGATCTCCTCTGTCTCTGATGGGTTGACTAGCTTGCATATATGGTCCATGTATGTAATAAACAGTAAGGGGGGGGGGGATGGTACGCGCCTCTATCTTACACCTGATCTAACTTCGAGGTGGTCTATGTAGGCTGCTGCTGTTCTGACCCTGCAGCTGTTGATGTAGAGGCTTTTAATAAGGTTGTTTATAGCAGTAATGCTGACAAAGTAGTGGTATAACCTCTCTTCACAATAATAAAGCCAATGGCTACTAGACTACATCTCATTGGCAGCCAATGGTATTTTTTGGTTGCGAATATGCTATAAATATTTATATGATCATTGCAAAATTCAGTTATGCAGGATTTAAACAACATATGTCACATAAAGTCAAATAATTCATTATTATCTTAACAGCTGGACTATTTCAATAATAAATGTGATAGTTTATAGTCGATGTCCAATGACTTAATTGTTACAAGGCTTAAACTGGTAATCTTCTTAAGGTTACTCTATCATGGACAACTCAACTGCTATTATTAAAAGAACAAAATAGAATATGTGGTTAGACGGAATCAGAAAGTTACAAGTACTAATATTTCGTTAATTCCAGAAAACAACACAAGCTGCATAATAGACGTAAAAAGATCTGCATGCTGTTTGAAACACAACACGGTCTATTCCGTTGAACAAAAGAAGAAAAAAACGCTGCATATTTTAACTTTTTAAATATTTCACTCTCCATTACAAATAATCACATATGTTTTTGGGAGTAATATTTCAATGTATCACAGAAAGTGACAACTTTGATTGAATACAAGAAGAAAAAAAAAGAAATATAATTAGGAGACAAAAAAGGAAAATTAAATAAGAAAAAACGCGTGCAACCAAGCACTGCATTAAACTATTGATGTGTATGTTTCAAAAACTATCAGTGAAGTAACATACCATTATTGTATTGGCACAAATTTCGGGGAAATGGTGAGATTTAGTTGTCCCACAAACTAAGAATGGATATTTTCATTGGCATTAATGTAGTGAAGTCATTCCAACTTCATATGCTACTATAACATTCACTTTTATAACCTGCTTCCATTAAAACAATCAACTTGTACGTGGAGCGCAACTAATTTGTCGAGACACTTTACAAGCTCTAATATACTGTTGGTGCATTCTTAGTTGTTCTAGTCATATCTCGTTGGTGATCAATGAAATCATAGTCGAAAGAAAAGACTGATTTTACAAAATACTTGAAGCTGATTAATACGCAAGTCAACCACTCCATGCAGATCGATACCAGGATGGTTCTCATTGACGTCATAGACGTATAGCAAGCATGATACAATACAAAATATAGCTTAATATCAAAAGAAGCACAATAGACGGTGTCAAGTGTCATTCTGGTAGTACAGACAATTTTGTAAAGTAATTTGACAATGACCAAGAGAAGATATTTTTTTCTGACTTCATCAGTCACAGAAATTGAAAAAAAAAACCTACAAAGAGCTAAAGAATAAAGCTTTCTTGGACATACCATATCAATGATGGAATTTAAGACAGAAGTAAACAAAAGAATAGGAATGGGAGAATACAATTTTAATAAAATAAACAATATACTAAATTCAAAGCAATTACCATCAGAATTAAAACTACGAATTGCAAAATGCTGTATTTACTCAATGTTCCTGCAGAAACATGGACATTAAAAAAGACAACAGAGCAGGTACTGGAAGCCTTAGAGATCTATAGTAAACTATGTAGTATAGGGTAGAAGAAAAAAAGAGATGACAATCAAAGAAGAATCTAAATCAGCAGAAAATAATAAAAAAAATAACTGCTTATCACAATTCAAAGCAGATAACTGAATTCTTTTGATATGTGAATAGACTCAACTAAAAGTCATCTTGAAAGGGAGGGCACAAAGCAGACATGACATAGACTGACCAAGGTTAAAAGGGAAAGATAACATAAAAAGGTGGGCAGATGAACTTACGACAAAGTGCATCATCAAGACCATAGCATGATTAATTTGACGCTCTGTGGTAACCAACCTTCGATGTGGAGACAGAACACAATGAATGTAAGTCACAGAAAAAAAGACGTTAAATGTTATTATATTTTTTGTGGAGACATAAGTCATTAAATAAATAATACAGTTTTTTTTCTCCATTTAATTTTAAACAAAAATAGGATTTACGGCGACGATTATCACAGATACGGCTGTAGTTACCGACCATAATGTCATTTACCCGATAGTGGTTGCCAACTACGGCGACGATTATCACAGATACGGCTGTAGTTACCGACCATAATGTCATTTACCCAATAGTGGTTGCCAACTACGGCGATGGTTACAACAGAACTGGTGTCTTCACGGCTACTACGGTAAAGACGCAACTATAATTAATTTGTAATATACAAACGTATGCAAGTAATGCAAAATGTGAAACAAACATAAGATACTGTATGCTGCAAATACAGGATTGAACTTGTTGACAGAAATGTAGAAATGACCATGATACCCAATTTGACTGAAAACGATTTTATATCAATGATGTTAAAAAAAAGAGGTACTTAAAAAAAAAAAAAATCAAGATATCAGGAATTATTTAATACGAGTACAAATGGGGAGATTGAAGATGTGTTTAAGGAGAGAGAATTTATTGCAACGAGATATCGCTGTCCTTTTGACACGTCACATCGACGGGTGGGGTTACTGCGGCAATGATTGCTTATATGTATGATGTCGAAGAGACTATATAAGTATACTGAACTGGCTGATATTCGTAGAACATAATCCCATGTGGCATGAAAATTCCACCCATAGGTGATAGGCATTTTGTATTTTGTCTGCTGGTTCACGGAACACTATGATCAGATAACAATTTCGAGTGCTGAACTACGAGTTCTGTGCTATAAAAACAAGTATCATGAAAAGCGAACGAGATCTATTTTTACAGATTTATAGTAATGAATAAACGATTCGCTAGAGATTGCTAAATAGTAAGATACATTGATAGAGAGGTGGATATACATTTTCAGAAAAACATATATAACCGGAAAGAGAATGTGAAACAGACATGACAGATCAAATGCAGTCACAAAGAACGATTATAAAGATATATAAATAGTCACACATAAATACTGAAATATAGGCGGGGAGACAGAGATACATACATAGTGGCAGATAGACAGATGAATATATATGTATATATATATATATATATATATATATATGTATATATATATATATATATATATATATGTATATATATATATATATATATATATATACATACATACAGACAGCCATGCAGACAGGTAGGCAGGTAGGTAGACAAGTAATTAAATGGGCAATTAAAGAAGAAGGTAGTAGGTAGGTAGATTGACAGAAAAACAATGTTAGGCAGGAAGATATTGGTTATTGGTTATGGAAGGCCTCAGTATCACTGCAAACGAATTAAAATCTACAATTGCTCAACCGCCCGTGCCAGTGGAATCATCCGAATTACTAACTCATCTCCCAAACAAAGAAAGGTAACTGTAGTCTTCATCGTAGCAGTCTCAGCACGCGCCAAAAGACATAATGCGAAACCGCGCAGAAAGTGAACACAGTCAACTGTTCCCTGTCATACGATATCATCCTTCATCGTAAACAATTGAGACATCGAAATATGATCAAAACAGATGAAACACACAGCTCACGGTGTGCACAGAGCACTTAACTCAGTAGCTCCTGCAACAAGTCGGACTTGGAATATGAGGAAAGTGCAACAAGGAACACCCTTCAGCCATAACCTTCAATGGTTCCTGCCGCCTATCCACCATATACAATGAAATTTCACGTCCTCCCGACAATGAAGATCGTCATATTGAGAACAAAAAAATGTATAGCGCTTGATGATGTTAGGACATCGTTCTTGACACCAACCGAACATATAAACACACAGGTAGTCGTCGAATTATTCCCGTCACACATCAAACAACAGAAGGTGAAAGAAGAACATCATCTGTCGACTTGACGGAGCAGTCTCTCTCTCTCTCTCTCTCTCTCTCTCTCTCTCTCTCTCTCTCTCTGCGATCAGGACTCAGTCAGAGTAGGATTCCAGACTCTCACATGAAGTCAGCTGTCAGGTTAAGTGTGTTGATCGCCCCCACAGACAGAACATCACATTTAGAGTCTGCCAGATCCACTCTGATTGAACACCCGTTAAAACGTTGCACTGTGTTCTGCGCCAGTGGCCCAGTGCATCCGATTTTAGCCAGCATTTTATTCAGGTTTGCTTTCCTTAGCCTTTGATTGTCTTTTCTATAGAGGGATTCTGCCCTTAGATGGCCGGCCCTCCCAGGTTTACGAGCACTATCTGCCCGAGTCACTAGAGGTGACTAACACAGACATGCACACACAAAGATATGAGATATGACAAACACAGACATGCACACAGCGATACGAGGCACGACTAACACTGACACACATCAATATATATGACACATGACTAACATAGACATGCACATGAAGATATGAGATATGTCTGACATGGACATGCACTCACAAAGATATGACACATAAGATATGACACACGGAGCAATCCATTAATGCGTTTCTGCATGTAAATAACGTGCGTCAAAAATCCCGACGTCGGCCATTGAACAGCACTCACTGTGACGTAAACCGTAGCCAACACTAGACGGTGAAAGTCGCCGTTACAATACTTGACTTGTCAAAAAGAAACATTGCTGTATGTATTCGCCTGTGCAGATTTGTCCACTTCGTCGCGCAGATTTGCTAAGTAGAACATCATTTGGATTTCAACACAGAAAATTGCAATCACAGAGCCGAAATTAATCAAACCCCATATGTATTGTCTGCAGCGATCGAGAGAACGTGCAACTTTCCACCATTTTGAAGCGGTAGCCCCAGGCAGATATATAGATAGATAGTCAGACAGACAGACAAGCAGATAGGTAGATAGCAATTTGTACAAATGAGCCCTATTATCTATTGCTATTTGTAAGGCTGTCCATAAATTGCAGTTATAGATTGATATAGGGAAAATGCATTTTCTCAGTTATTGAGTTATTTCTGGGTCATCATCATTGCACTTCGAACATGTCCATAGGTGGTGCGATCCCCTCCTCAGCAATTCTCAAAGTGTCCAGGGACTGACGACTGCGGTTCTGTGTTGGTTGATTAATTTTCTTTCACGTTCTCTAAGTTTCTCGTTTCTGGCTGTGTATTTCTTAACTCCCACCTGTTTCATCCGAATGAATGACGTGGACTCATGGTTGTCGAAGGGCAGTGTCCTTCCCACTTCCGGGAGGGTATTGATGATGTCCGCTCGATCGACTGGTTGGCCATCCTCAACAATAGCGAAACTAACCAACCTGTCCGTTCTTTCATTTCACTGTACTCCCTCATGTCCTGGGACGACAAAGGTGACCTTACGTATTTTTTACTTCTGCAATGACTCTACCTATTGCATACGTACAGATCCTGCCCACACTTTTCTTATCATGCTCAACTAATCACTCAGTATACAGGCGTGGCTGTAGTCTTGTGACTCTAACCAGATGAATGCGTTGGTCACTGCCAGGGTTGCCAATTTGGCTTTTTTTAGGCCAAATTCCACAAATCTGGCTTTTTTGGTTTTTGTTTGGCCTAAAGAAATTCTTTGGCTTTTTTGGGTTTTTTGGCTTATTCCTGGCTTTTTTTTCTAAACCAGTAGTAAAAAAAAGTATAAACCACAATTTCAGTAAAAGTTCTTTAAAAATATAATTATTTTGCTCCAAAAATGCATCAAATCATCTGACTTTAATAAGAATTTGGCGCACTTTTGCAAATTACTTTCACTTTCAGAATCCATAGGTCTTAATTCTTAATGTTTCATTCTAGGAATATTCTTCAAAATAGTTCATTTTCAAAATTGAAACAAAACGAACGTGTCGTGACTAGTCGTGAGTCGTGAGTCGTCGTACAGGAGTGTGCCTAGGACGTGCGCTTAACAAGTCGACTAATTATTTACATTAGTCTACGCTGTGTTTGATAAAGATATTACTTGTGTTACTCATGGCTTCTTCATCAAAGAAATGGAAAGCATCTTATGATAGCAATCGTAAGTACAATAGTATTTGGGAAGAAACATACCCATGGCTCATGAAAGCTTCTGATGGATCAGAGGCAGCATATTGTAAACTCTGCCGGTGTACGATTGTACCAAAAAGAGGAAACATCTCAAATCATGAGAAATCATCTAAGCACATGATGAGAGTTCCATCAAATAGTCAGACACAACTTAGTGTCACTCAAAGTCCTAGACAAAATAACGATAAAGTTAAAACAGCAGAGCTCCAAATTGCTGTAAGCAATTACTGTACTGCCACTGTGCAATTCGCACAATTGACCATCTGAGTGAAATTATGACAGCACATGGCCAGGGCAGTACATTAGGAAACATCAAATTGCACAGAACTAAATGTTCATGCTTAATAAAAAATATAATATCGCCAGCACTAAAAACGGATCTCATCCATGACTTTCAGGACAAGAAATACGCCATCATTTTAGATGAATCTACAGATGTCTCCACACAAAAATACTTGTGTATCTTAATTCGGTTTTTCAGTGAAAGAAAACAGGAAATTCTAACAGGGTATCTTGGGCTTATTCCCGTGCAAAAAGCAACAGGAGAAAACATATTTAATTTGATTGATGGTGAAATAAAAAAATGTGGCCAGAGTCTCACAAATTGCATTGGATTTGCATCAGATGGAGCGTCAAACATGGTTGGCTGTAACAACTCAGTGTGGTCTAGATTAAGAAATGTATCTCCTTCATGTGTACAGCTGAAATGTATTAGTCATTCTTTGGCACTTTGCATTTATTATGCAGTAGCTAAGCTACCGTCAAATATAGGATTTTTACTATCAGAAATACCGCAATGGTTTTCCCACAGTAGCCTAAGAAGAGAAGCCTACAAAGAATTATTTACAGTGATGAATACACCTACAGAATATGAGTCAACCAGAACTGCTCCACTGCCTTTTGAGAAACCATCAGCTACTCGATGGCTTGTGCGAGGAAAAGTTATGTTTAATATTCTGATGAATTGGGAAGAGCTAAAGGCTTATTTCATGAGTACTGAATTAGCCCAGTCAAAGTTTGACACAAAATACAAAGCACGATTGTTAAAGGACATGATGTTAGATTATAACAATTACTTGTTCTTTGTTTTCGCAACACCCGTTGTGCAGGAATTTGAAAGACTCAATGGCCTTTTTCAACAAACTAAAGCTGATCCTCATGAACTGTGTCAAGAATTATTTTTACAAAAGGCAAGTCTTCAGAACAGATTGTATGATACAAATGGACAAAGAAAGGATATAAATCAAGTTGATTTTGGTATCAAATTTTTAATAGAATGTAATACGTTCCTACAAAAGAACAACAACACTGACGCTCATCACGAAATTAAAAATGTCAAAGAAAGATGTATGTGTATGCTAGAGGAAGCTCTCAATCAAATAACATGTAGACTTCCTTCGGCGAGTAATATATTTCAAAATCTATCAAAGCTGAGTCCACGGATTATTTTAAATCAAGCTTCGAGAGCAACGTTTTCAGACTTACCCTTCTTACACCTAGCAGGAAGTAACATCAGCACTATTGAAGAACAATACAGAAAAAGTATATTGATTGATTGGAAAGAAGATACCATGTTTAAGAAAGATGGACATCCTACTGACAGTGAACAGTTTTGGATTGGCATACATCAGCATCAGTCATTCAAAGAGTTAGCCAACTTTGCCCTAACTTGTCTGATCACCCCATGCAGCAATGCCATAGTTGAAAGAATTTTCTCCATTGTAACGTCAGTGAAGACAAAAGCAAGGAATAAGATGCAACTGCATTTGCTTGACTCTATTGTCAGGATTAGAGCAGAACTGTTGCTTTCAAACAAATGTTGTAAAGACTTCATCCCATCAGCAAAAATGCTCAAAGAATTTACATCAGAGAATGTGTATGCTGTAGAATCAGGTAGCTCTGATGCGGATGACGTTAATAATCTTGATCTGGAGAGTTTCATGTGATGTGAGTATAGCAGAAATGTTTGGCCTTTTTTTTGGCTTTTTAATTGACTATTTGGCCTAATTTGGCTTTTTTTCAACACTTTTTGGCCTAAAATCCAAAAATATATCTGGCAACCATGGTCACTGCCATCAATTCCATCTTCATGCTACTCGTGGTCATAACGTATCTGCCACTGTCCTCTTTGACTATTCTGCAAGCCGAGAGTGCTGTAAATAACCATGCACTCCTTTGGTGTCGTATCCTCAGTATTTTTAGTTATATTTTCCTTTCATCATCATCAAGTACCGGGCCTATTGGCGTAGGTGATCATGTCTCTCCACATCTTTCGATCTCGGCAGTAATTTATCATTTCTGTTGTTGACCTTCTGCCACGCCATTCTCTTAAGCTGTCTGTTATTTTTTCTCTTTGCTTCCCTCTATCTCTTTGCCCCTCAATTTTTCCATTTGTTACAATATATTCCAGTTGTTCTCTTCTCATTACATGGCCAAAAAATGATGATTGTATCATCCTAATGTTGGAAATTAGCTCTCTTTTCGCTGTGACCTTTCTCACAACATCTTAATTACTCTTCTTAGCTGTCCATGGTACTTTCAACATTCTTCTGTAAAACAACATTTCTACAGACTCCAGTGATGTTCTTGTCTGTTGTCCTATTGTCCATGATTCGCATCCATATGTTAAGACTGGCTCTACATAACATTTAATAACTCTTTTTCTTGTTTCTATTGTCAAAAACGAATTGCATAGTATCTTCCTCATTTTTTGGAAAGCTGCTTTTGCCTGAGCCATTCTGCATCTCACCTCTTTTGTACATCTTCCGTCTGAATTTAAAGTTCCCAAATATTTAAATCCATTTACCTGTTTTAATATTGTTCCACTTGTCTTTATTTTGCACTGAGGTGATGTGTTTTTCTTTGTTGTTACCATTACCTCTGTCTTTTTGCTATTAAGGCTGAGTCCTTTATTTTTGCTTTCCTTCACTATAATGTCCAACATTTCATGTAAGTTATTTTCACTCTTAGCAATTAAGATTGTATCAACATCATACCTTAGATTATTTATATTATGACCTCCAATTGTTATTCCAGGCATGTCCCTTATGGATCTTAAAATAATCTCACGATAAATATTAAACACATCTGGTGACAGCACATAACCCTGTCAAACACCCTGTTTTATTTGTTGAAACATTCCCAATTGGTTTCCAGTTCTTATGGCTGCTGTTTGTTGCCAGTACATGGTCTTTATTATTCTTAGATCTTTGCTGTCTACGCTTATGCTTTCTAAAATTTTGATTATTTCTTGGTGCTTTACTTTGTCAAATGTCTTGGTGTAATCTATGAAACATAGGTATAGATCTGTTTTCACCTCTATGGCTCTTTCTACTAAAGATCTTATGATATAAATGGCATCGCTTGTTCCTTTATTTCTAACAAAACAACACTGTTCATATCTAATTTCTGGACTGATTTTGTTTCGCACTCGTCGCATGATGTTTCTTAATAATATCTTAGTCATATAACTCATAAGGCTTATTGTGCGATGATCACCGCATTAAATCGCACCCGATTTCTTTGGTAGGGGTATGAATATTGATTTGAGCATGTCGTCTGGTATATATCCGCTGTTGTAGATATCATTCAATATTTTTGTTATTATTTCTATTCCAAAATCACCCATGGCTTCAATCTCTTCTTTAGTTATATTATCTGGTCCAGGAGCTTTGCCTGCTTTCATATTGCGCAAGGCATATTCCACTTCTTCTCTGAGTATTTCTGGTCCTTCTCCATTATCTTTAATAGTCACTTCCGTTCGTTCATCATTATAAAGATCTTTAATGTATTCTGTCCATATTTCCCTTATGTTTTCTTGATCAATCAACAGTTCTCCTTCCTTTGATCTTAGACATCCATTTTTTTATTGCGTTTTTCTTCCTGTTAATTCCTCAATTTTTTTGAATTGATTTTCCTTTAGTATTCTGCAATACGTTTTTTTTTGTATTCATTTTTGTTTTCCTATAAATAGTCTTTTTTTATCATCTTTTGACAGTTACATTGTCAGATCTTTCTTTTTTTACAGTTATCAGATATTAATAATATATTCATCATCTGGTACCATCCCTGATGGCGTAGGTGATCATGTTTCTCGACTTTTGATCTCGACAGTCATTTATTATTTATGTTGTTGATCTTCTGCCAAACCATTCTCTTAAGCTGTCTGGTATCTTTTATTTTTGCTGGAATAATTATTGTTTCTTCCTAATTTTGAAAATTTTCTCTCTTTTTGCTTTGGCTTCTTTCAGAACGTTTTCATTACTTTTTATACCAGCCCATGGTATTCTCAACATTCTCCTGTAAAACTACATTTGTATAGCCTCCAGTGATTATCATGTCTGTTGTCCTATTGTCCATGATTCACATCTGTTTGTTAAGATTAGCTCTACATAACATTTAAGAAATCGTTTTCTTGTTTCTATTTTCAAAAATAGACTGCACAGCATTTTCCTCATTTAAAAAAAAAAAATCTGGTTGTGCCTGAGCCATTCTTCATCTCACCTGCTTTTGTACATCTACCATCTGAGGTTGACATTGTTTCCAGATATGTAAATGCTTATACCTCTATTAATATTGTACACTTCTCTTTATTGTGCACTGCTGTGATGTTCGTTTTCTTTTTGTTACCATCACTTCTGTATTTTTGCTTTTAAGGTTGAATACTTTACGTTTGCTTTCCTTCACTATAATGTCGAACATGTCGTAACATATCTGATTTTCACTCTTAGCTATTAAGACTGTGTCATAAGCATGCCTTAGATAATTTACACTATAACTACCAATTGTTGTTCCAGGCACACCCCACGTGGATCTTAAAATAATATCATTATACATATAAGTAAACCTTGTGACAGTACACGACCTTGCCTAACATCCTGTTTCCATAGTGTATTACGATTTCACATTCTTCGTTGTCTGTGATTATTATGGGTTTACTTTTTTTTTATTTTGTTGGTGAATATTATGTCCATGGTGTCCCATAGTTTGTGATGACGCACCCAGGTAAAACCCTTACTGTAATCTAAGAAACAGAGTGCACTTCTATGTATACCCCGTATCTAATAATACCGACTTCATTGTGTACCATAATTTATTGCAACAAAATTTTGAGGAAAGTTATATTTCAATAATAATAAGGTAACACAGGTTGTCAATCAAAAACGTGACGTATAGTCATTGTTGGTCATTATTATGCAATTGGATTCCAATTTCTGAGTGATCGTTCATTTGTATTATCTATTGTCTGTCGATGGTTTGTCATTTGTATCCCAATACTTTTGTTTCAACTCAATCTAAATTAATTGTGAGTTAATTTATTTTGTGTACAGAGTGGAGTAGTACCTGTTAAAGTTCAGCATCATGTTGGTCTCTGGCAAATCTGGTACAGTTAATCTGTACAAGAATGAGGAGCTCCTAGATTCTGCATACTCGAATAGTGCCATCGGCTATGAGAATCCATGTAAGTTCATCATTGTTAGTGTATGTTTAGTATTTAGATTTGTGTAATGACTTACTATTGTAGTCGATGCTGATTTCATATCGGGGATTTCTTTGCTGTCCAGAATGTTTCCAGAAGATTGGCTAGAGAATGAAAAGACATTTATTAAGTTCAAATGATTCAACTTTGCTGACCTATAATATGGTTATGAGTGTCAGAACAATGAGGTGTGTGCATACGAATTAAAATAATCATCGTAAAAATTAACGTTACATATGTTTAAATACGATGATACTAAATGCATATTTATTTGTTATATTATGTAAACATTTCATCGATCAGTAATAACATTGGTGTATATGCATCGCAAACATAAACCATGATGCCAATCAACGAAGTAATAATGACACATTAATTCAATTTGTTTATAAATATGTGAAACGCATATAAAACCACAGAAGTGATACAGTGGATATCTAGTCAGCTCAAATAATCAACAGACCACACACACACACACACGAGAACGTTTGCAATGCCACGATCTATAATTTACGATCACTCTTTCATCGATGAGAAAAAAAAAAAACACACACATTTATACGAGCATGCCTCAAGTTCTAACGGCCTGAAAGCAAAATCCGGCATGAGATCAAAGTAAAGTAGAAGAAAAAACAAAAACTGTTATACACAAGGAAAGACTGGAGAAAGGTTGTGAACAACTCATTACTGCGGAGGCCCATAGTTTGCAGACCATTTAGGGAATCAATGCAGACGACGGAAATAATCGCCATGTGTTATGCCTGTTGATAATCATCCTCCAAACGTTTTTGTCCCTCTCTTTCCTTACCTTCAGTGTAAACCACTTTAAAAAATAGATTGATAAGCTTCTGCTATTTTCAGTCGCTGCCTTTTACTTTACTTTTCACTGTTCCCTTGTTAAATTATTTTCTTTCCGCTTGATCTGAACAAGACGTTCGTCACTTACTATTGGTTATCATTTTGAACGCCAAACACTCTCTATCAGCACTGACTTTATTTAATATATGCCATTATTTTTTCATGTAAAAATAATTTATTTACATATGTGTTTTCTTTCATTTTAGCCAATTCAGCTGTTTTAAATCTTGTAAAGGGAGACAAGATTTCGGTCAAGACCAGCACTGGAGTAACATTGTAGGGTCGCCAAAATGAAATATATCCATCCTTCTATGGGGTTTTGATTGGACAGCTGTTTGGCGATGATGATGCTTCATCAAGAACCACAAATACTTACAAGAATTATAATGACATAATTTCCATCTTGATTCAATTTTAGAATTAAAACGATCAGCCGAATTTTGCGTGTAACTGTTCCTTTCACTGTTCCCTCACCAATAACTGTATTAAATGCTCGTACTTATCAGTAGACTCAATAGTTTCAACATATATTCTCACATTTAAGAAAAAGAAAAGGTAATAATCAGGAACAACTATCTCATTTACAGTTGTTGAGTACCTCGGATCAATATACTTCTAATTATTTCTATATTGCTGTCTTTTAGTCGATGACCTCTAAAGGATTGGATATTTCGTTTTGTCGTCCTTCCGTAAAAGGACGTCAGATGGATGTTCATACGTTGTTGTGTGGTTTATTTACACTTTTAAGCAGCCCAGTACATCCGACTTCAGTAAATCATTTTTGAGCACTGGCGTGCCTTCCTTCTTCGATCATGTACTCGCTTTGGCCAAACTGGCCAAACGTTTAATTCAAACATTATAATAGTCTACATAGCTGTCAGTTACACGTTTATTGGGTTTATTAATTGTCTTCAAAACATAACTTACACATTCATTAAATTAAAGTGTTATAAAAATATATCTGTATACTGTTACACAAGCGATATTACTAATATTATATTAACAACATGCATATCACAATTCAACAGCATACATAAGGACTCATTGTGGAACATACGGAGATTTTATGGATTATCACTAAGAATTATTATCATAAAAGATGTGTACTACGGGTTCTTATTTACAGTTCACACAGAGACATTTTTGAGTGAATAGTTAACGATTTATACCAGAGTGAAACAAGAATGTAATTTTTCTCTATTGTTATTTGGAGTTGTCATCAAAAAAAGTGCAACTGTAAAAATGCATTGGTTAGACACCTGGATCTCAAATGGAAAACCCTGACTTTGCAGTCAACATAATTCTTACCAATGGGAAGACGAAAATTAAGCAAGAAAATACAAATTCAGATGTCATCAATAGCTAGAAAAATAGGACTCGATATCAACAAAGAAAAGACAAATGTATTGAAAAATAAAATTCACCCAGGAGAAATAATATATCTGGAAGGAAAAGCAAAGAAAGACGGAGATCATTTTGTATATCTAGGAACATGTATAGATCAATATATAAAATAAACATACAATGGTATTGAACATCTAAACAAACAGAAAGACATGACAAACTACAACGTTTCGACAAAAAGACTTCATCAGGTATAGCAAACAAACTATACAGATTAACACAAAATTCAAAGTCAGAAGATATAATGAAGAAGATAAAATAAATGCAATTAGAATCAGAATAGCGAGGGCAGAAATCTTGCTTTTAGAAATGTGTATAAATTAATTTAAAAAAAATGATTTTAAAAATAAATAATTAATTAAAATAAAAAAGAAAATTAATTGGATGGATTTGAAAACAAATTACTCAGGAAAATACTTCATATACTATGGAACGAATATAAGATTAGTGCAGAAAAGCGAAAACTGACAAAACACCTAAAATATACGTAGGGAGGTCAAAAAGTAATGCACACCAATTTTTTTCTCGGAAACTATTCGGGCAAAATGTGTGAAATTTTCACAGATTGTAGCTGAACATCCCCTTTACACTACCTATTTTTCAACATAATTCTGTCCAAGCGTATTGCCTTACGCCAACGCGAAACTAGGTCATGAATGCCTCGTTTGTACCAAGTTTTGTCCTGCTCGCGTAGCCATTTTTTAACTGCACGGATCACACCCTCATCATTGTCAAAGTGTGTCCCACGCAGGAATTTTTTGAGTGGTCCAAACAGATGGAAATCTGAGGGAGCCAGATCAGGGCTGTAAGGAGGATGGGGCAGTACAGTCCAACCAAATTTGTTGATTGCTTCCCGTGTTACCAGACTTGTGTGAGGGCGTGCATTGTCATGTTGAAACAACAAATCTGCAGATGGCTTATTAGGCCGAACTCTGTGGAACCGATTTTTGAGTTTTGTCAGTGTATTGATGTAAGCTGTCGAGTTGATTGTCTCACCTCTTGTCATTACATCAACAAGAATCACACCATCAATGTCCCAGAAGACAGTGATCATCACCTTTCCGGCTGATGGAGATGTTTTGAATTTTTTTCTTTTTGGTGACTGCGGATGATGCCATTCCATTGACTGCATTTTTGTTTCAGGCTCATAATGATGATGTGCCCACGTTTCGTCACCGGTAACAATTTTTGACGAAAACATTTCTCCTTCAACACCGAAACGCTCCAACAATTCAGAACAGAATGTTCTCCTTTGAACTCTGGGATCATTTGTTAGGCACCGAGGAATCCATCGAGCGCAAATCTTTGAATATCCGAGAGTTTTAAAAATTGCGATTGCACTTCCCTTGCTGACTGTAAGCTGCAATGCCAATTGCTGACTAGTGATACGCTTATCCTTACGAATAATGGCATCAGCCCGGTTTAACATGTCTGTGCTGGTAGCCGAGGCAACACGTCCAGAACGCGGTAAATCATGCAGCTCCACTCGTACACTTTCTGCAGCTTTAATTCTCTGAACCCAGCGACTAACTGTGCTCCTATCGACTGCAGAACATTTGTACACTGCACACAGTCGTTTATGAATGTTTGCCACAGTTTCTTTTTCCGCAACCAGAAATTCTATGACAATTCGCTGTTTGTAACGGACATTGTTGACAAGCTCCAATTTAACGGTTCATAGATTGCGTAATATTTATCAGAATGCTGTGCAATTTGGTACACATAATTAGAACATGTCGAATTCCAAGTGTGCAAAATTTCATATTCCTATCTTTATTATTAGCCGAGAAAAAAATTGGTGTGCATTACTTTTTGACCTCCCGTATTATATTAAAAAAAGAGCACAAAGCGAACAGATGGTACAATGTGATGAGAGGAGACAACAAGAGACTCTCAAATGGGAACCAGATTAGAAGAAATGGCTGACAAAAAAAAACACACACATTAAAAGGACCACTGAGACGAAAGGCAATAACAGCAGGCATTAACTCCCTTGCCGAGACTGTAAATTCACACAGAACAGAGACATGTGGCGAAGATATAATGCTGGTCTGATGCTTGAAAAACAGAGAAGGTCGAACACAGTCTATAATGTCTGCCTTATGTACCTTCTTGAGCTTGAAGGACAATTGCGATAAAAAGCTAAATCTCGAATATTACTAGCTCTAAACCGTCTCCGTTCGTTGTGTAAATAAATTAAAATAACGTTGAAAATACAGAACACGGACAGTAGACAAACATATGAAAAGACGATTAGAGGCCACAGAGTTGGGATTTCTCAGAAGAATGTTGAAAGTTCTCTGGACAGCTAAAAAGACCCGTGAGGAAATTCGCAAAGAGGCCAACACAAAAAGGGACGTCATAGAAAACATCAGAAAGAAACAATCAACATTTTTGGTCACATCGTGAGAAAAGGAAAGTTGGAATACTTGGTTACAACTAGCAAATAAAGGAAAGAGAGATCACGAACGACAAAGAGAGAAAATACTGGATAGCTTGATGTCATGGCATGGAAAACAGTCAACAACAGAACTGATACGATGCACTGTAGATAGAAGATTGTGGAAGGATATGATCGCCTACGCCAACCGATATGTCACATAACGATGATGATGATGATAATGATGGTGATGATGATAAAGAAAACAATTTCCATGACTCACACATACAATCTCCCCTCAGGCACACATGTGATCGCCGTCATGTTATTAGTACTATAATCATAAGTCTCTGACTAATTCTATCTAAATTCTCTTACACAAATCCAAGTTTACTAACAATGATTTATCGGTTCATAACTGGTCTATGCTAACTATGTTCAGCAAATTGCCCAGTCTTTCTAAATCCGTGTTAGCTCCACTCACTTGCTTGTAATTTTTTTGTAATTATCCTCTCACACGAGTCTTATTCTGTCCGCTTTTCACGTGTGTTGTCTACAATACGTCAACCAGATCAATTATTCAATAGTTTCTGCTTTTCTTGATTCTTTCTCAATGTATCTCTCTTCTCTTCTACCTTTTAGCTCCCAGTGGAGCATAGGTCTTCAACAAACACTTTCCAAGTCTGTATTTGACTTGTTCATGTTTGTGAAGTTTTTTCGGCTTATTTTTTTACAGTATGGGATAGCCAGTCCCATGCCTAACCCTCCTTTCTCGCCTCTTACGAGCATGCCTGGTATTGTACAGCGCCGCTATTCTTTACTCCCCTTTCGGGCCCCGGCAGCGCACGGGCGTGATATGTCTATATCCCGTATGTTTATATATAATTATTTATATACATTTTACTGATATTTCTATATCAGTATGTTTATATATAATTATATATATATATATATATATATATATATATATATATATATATATATATATATACATATATATACACATTTGTTTTTTTCTAGTATGTGACAGCCCATGAATTTGTTTATTCCAAATTTGATTATCTGTCTACACAGCTCGTTACACATTTTGATCTAAAGGACAATACACTTTGAAAATCGAACAGTCTTAGGACCACCTGTTTAAAGCGTTTCCCTGGTTATAGGACCGGGTCTACAATTTCCCCGAGTTTTTTACTATATGCTAACACTGATTACGGCGCTCACCGTATGACGCGACCAGAGACCAGGCTAATTAACCGCCGCCAATGTTATTTATCCCGTTTACGACACGCGGGTAATCCCCGAGATAACGATACACTGACCAGCCAGTCCTTCTCCGTCTCGCTGGGAGCCATAAACGATCGACACAGGTGTCTACAGGTGTCAAAGTTTTCCCGTATTTAGTGAGTCCCAGATTACAGTGGGACGTGTTACGTTTATCAGTCAATACTGGTGTGAGAAACACGGCAGACACAGATCTATGATTCGTGAAGTGACATCACTTCGCGGTTCCGTCTAGACCAGAGTAGACCATTGCGTGGCCCGTATAAATTACAGGAATTAACTAAAGAATTAGTCATTGCCCGCTTAGAATGTATTCACGTACATGTACAGTATCTCAGTGAATTATTTTTGTGGATTTTAAAAGTGTTACACACAATATAGGAAATGGCCAGTGTCAAAAGTGTAAAACCAAAAGCATTAACGCTGGGAGAACGAATATCAGTGATTCGACAAAATATTTTTGTGTTTAACTATCGTGTTTTATGAAAAGTGTCCAACCAGTGGCTATTGTAGACCGACATGTGCACTATGTTCTACTCATGGATTACGCTGATTTGCAGGTTAGTTTTCATAGTGCTTAGGATAAAGTTTTTTTTATCGCTCTATTTATTATGTGAAACCTGTGAGGCAGGACCACCTGTCCCATGGGACCAGTTTTTGAAAGTCCCGTGAATGGTCGCCTTAGACAGGTTCGACTGTACTAACGTAGGCAGGTGGAGAAAGTTAACAACTCTTGTTTATAATAGTGAGATATAAACCATCAATATGAGAGCAGGGAAAAACTTGAACGACGTGTTCTTGATGAGTATTTAAGCATTTTCTGGAAATGAACGAGGGGATGCTTGTTTAATGATTAGTTAGTTTTGAGTTACAGCTCCATGAGTTGAACATTAAAGACGAATATTTGAAAGAGATCCGAGCTGTGGAGCAGGCTTGAATCTAAAAATGATCGCCTGTTAATTAAAGAATGTAGTTTATTATAGGGCGAAGTGGCGTATTCTCTATGCTACCGCAGCTACCGCCGCTAGCCTGAACATATTAACGAAATACAAAAGGGAAATGATAATTTATTATATATTTTTCAGAATTATATTACAAATTTTCGAATATTCTATTACATATTTCGTAGGCCAATATTATTTATTTGCTTTGATTAGCATTTATTAAACCAAGGTTTTCCTATGGCCACTATAAGTTTTGTGAATGAAACCGATACTACACTAAATAGTACACGAAACCGCTAATAAGCAGCGGCACAGTTCTCTTCTTTACGACTTATAATTAATTACCTTGAAATTTAAAAATTCCAGTGAAAATAATACGGCGAGAGCTGCCTATACAAAATGCGGTTTCATGGGCAATTTTTCGCTCTAGCCAATTAGAAATGTTACAAAGTGAAAGTGAAACTATGTCTGATTACCGGAATTTCATAACCTATTAATAACTACATTATGCGCAACAGCATCTGTAGAAAGAACTTTTTCTGCTCTCAAGAGAATCAAATCTTATTGTCGCTCAACTAAGACACAAGAACGCTTATCTGGAGTGACAATAATGTCCATTGAGAAATCATTCCTTCAGAAACTTAGAAACCAACCCAACAGTACTTTCAATGACGAGGTCATCGAGACATTTTCGTCCCAAACAAGAAGGATAGGTGTTTACATATAAATAAGTCAGTAATTTAAAATGCAATGATGTCATTAGCAAATAGCACTTCATGTTAACCTAATGAATATAGTGTATGTCTTTATTTTTTTTATGTCAGCGGTAGCCCAGACCCCAAAACCAGAATACGCCACTGATAGGGCGTGAGATAAAATCAAAATTATGAGAATTAATACAGTTGGCATTAACCAAATAATAATAGAAGAAATACGTCTACTAGACGTACAATCTTACATATATGAGCGGTATTATAGACCAGAGGCATATTCTCTATGTTGCCGCAGCTACCGTCGGTAGCCTTGAACATATTAACGAATTACAAAAGAAATTGATAATTTATAATATTTTTTTAAATAATTATATTACACATTTCGTACGCCAAATGATTTATTTGCTTTGATTTGCATTTATCAAGGCAAGGTTTTCCTCTTGCCGCTATAACGTTTGTGAATGAAACCGAAACTTTCTATGATAGAGTGAAAACTCTAGTAACTAGCGGTACATTTCTCCACGATCGGAACGAGGAAATTCATGACCTTGACATTCAAAACAGGGAGCGAAAATTTTACGGCTAAACTACCTCCACATTAATGCGGTTTCATGGGTTATTTTTAGCTCTAGCCAATTAGAAGCGTCAAAAAGTGAAAGTGAAACAGTCCGTCTACTGGAACTTTCTTAACTATTTATAACTGTGTTATGCGGTATTTTTATTTTAAATTTAGGCACATATATCAACGGTAGCCCAGACCCTAAAACCAGTATACGCCACTGTTATAGACAAAGAAGGAGGAACTGAGAATGGTACCAAAAAAAAAGGTTATCAAAAACAGGAGGAGCATTCTTTGCACTGGGAAGTATAGGTAAAAATAGGTCTGAAAATATATGGAAGTCCAAAGATATTAGGTTAAATACAAAATTGTAATGTTCAACTCCAATGTTAAATCAGTACAATTGCATGACCCTGAAACATGCAGAAGAACAAAAATGGCAATCAAGAAGATACAGACCTTCATTAAAGATGCTTACGCAGAATAACAGGATGGTAATGGTAGGACAAAATCACTAACATAGTATTATTGACATGTATCAATCAAATGCTAGTGAATAAGGAGATACAACGAAGACGATGGCGCTGGATAGGACACACACTGAGGAAGCCAACTGAGAGTATTACGAAACAGGCCCTTTCCAGAAATCACCAAGGAAAAGGAGAAAAAGGAAGACCCCGATATTCTTGGAAAAGACAGATGGAAGCAAAGATGAAGATTATGGGGAATATATGGAATAATCTTAACAGAATGACACAAAATAGAAGGCTTGGAAAGTGTTTGTTGAAGACCACTGCATCACAGCGAGCTGAAAGGTAGAAGACAAGATGGGACTGAAAGGGAAAAACACAGCACACCGAGCATTTAATAGACTTTGGAAGAACATCAGACTCAGGGCCGAACAACGAAAAAAAAAAAGATGGAGCGATGGACAGAATATATGAAATACTAGAAGCTAAAACAAAAACGGAGGCAAACATATGAGCAACACACCTCAAATACGATTTGAGTAAAGGCAAATGTGAAAAGAAAGTAAAGGAATTGAAAGATAAAGCAGAATTTGACTGTATCGTCCCAAGCGTTTGTGTGTTTACAGTACAACTAAGACTACGCAAGCCAATTGTGTGAGGTTCATTTAAAAATGCGATTGTAGCAATATGCGAACGTGTTATTCAAATATATGAATATCATAGTATAATGAGTGACTATACTTGTAGTATTAAGACATTTGATTGCGAAGATAGTAGTGTGAGGGTCTACGTATGTAAAGAGCGTATGTTAAACATCGAACAAATGTAGCACCATAATACCACTTCCATAAAATAATATAATAACATTAATGAGTAGAGAACACACTTTACGCGGATTTAAAAAACAAAGAAACTTTTTTTGAATAGTAAGGCAGAAGTAACATCAACTACTTTGTCTTTCACGTTTGTTATTTCCAATCTTAAATCATATGACATAACTCACTTAGGTAGCAGTTCAATCAAGACTCCAGTGAAAGATACATACACCTCTTCGAGCCTCCCGTGCAGATAGGATTTTATATCTGCCTTCACATCAACTACGTCCTCCTCTAAAAGTTTCAAAGCAGCAGCGTTTGCTAAAACAATAAATATATACAATATGTATTACGTAGCTTAAAGAAATGTAGCGATGTTGTGTGTAATCAGTTATACAGTCACAGTCTCGAAAAATATACCTTGGCTAATATATAATGCATTAAAGTGTGGCTTAAAAAACTACCAAACTTGTCTTCAGCTTTAGCAGTTTGTATAAGCAATAATTGTACTTGATGTTATTACCTTACCCATATTAAATTCCGAGGTACACATTCTTTATTACGATTTGAGTGATGGAATTCCGGTCAATATGGCGGATAGGCGAAGGAAACCGTTGAGTCACTGTCTGAAAAATGTCCCTTGATGCAGTTTCCTCATATTTAAAGTCCGGCATGCTGCCGGAGCTACTGAGTAGTGCACTCCGCACACCGTGACTGTGTAATTCATGCTGACGATGTTTATAAATTCAAATCGCTTACAATGAATGATTATATCCTATGACGAAGGGCAGTTTGGATGCGTTCAATTCTGTTCTACTTGGCCTTATGTCTTTTGACGTATGCCGTATTTGCTACAATACGGAACACAACTGACTTTCTTTGTTTGGATATTCGATGAGTTGTTAATTTGGATGATTCCACGGGCGGTTGAGCACTTTTAGATTCTTTATTCGTTCGCAGTGATATCGGGTCGTTCGAATAACCATAACGATTTGGGTGAACTCAGAGGCGTTTTTTGTGAATGTGATCCATGAGATCAAAGAGCTCAGCTAATTGACTGAAGGTCTTGTCTATGTATATATTTAGAACATGTCTATATTGTTTTTCTGGTTAAGCTATGTTCAGTTCACTTTGTCTATACACTATTATGGATTTTTAAAGTAGGTTTTATGTTTATAAAGAGCGTAGCGGTCATTAATCAGGTTAATTCTCAGTGAACATGACTCCAAAGACAGTAGCTCTAAATCGATCCTGGGAGAACCGAACGACGTTTGCCCTTCCCCCTTGTCACACCACTGACGCTCTAAAGTGAAACTATTCAAGGTTAGTTCCTATATTCTCTCCATATTGGCTTTCTCCTTTATTTTCAGAACTTCCGCTTCCAGCTGGCATAAACTACACAATTAGCTCTACCTTCCTATACATCAAGTCTATGTTGCTCTTTATTGCTTTTCTTAACTTTGTCATAATATAGCTTCAGGAACATACGTGTCATTACTATTTGCCAGGTTATTAAACAATAAACACAATAATTAGACACAAAAATAGAACACGAAAAAACATTGAAACACCTTTATCAATCAGGGTGACGCAACTCAGTTTAAAACAACATGGATAGAGATATGGTTTGTTCAAAGAAAACAAAAAAAACATGATCTTTATTGTGATTTATCTAAATACAAGGGAGACAAGAAAAAAAGTTCATACATGTTATGTAGAGCCAGTCTTAATTTAATGTAAAGACAACAGGTGGAATATATTATGACAACTAGAAAATCGTGGGACGAATAGATAACACAAGAGAAATGATACCAGACAGCTTAAAAGAATAGCTTGGAAGGTCAACAAGAGAAATGATAAAAAAAACTGTTGCAATTTACATTTGTGGAGAGACATAATCACTTACGTCAGCAGACGTGGCAGGTGATGATGATGATTTAAACACAGCACTGACACTCTATCAATTGTAGTTATGATTTGAAGACGGCACACGCAGAACATAAATGGTTATACTCAATATGTTCGACGGCACTTAACAAAAGTGTTAGACCTCAACATAACCCACATTGTATCTCGCAAGACGTTCATACTGTAGGCAAGCCGCTCAATCTCGGCAAGGGAACTTATGCCTCTGTTGTTGCCTCTAGCTTCAGTATTCATGTTAGCGTTTATTTAGGTCTGCCTCTTTTCCTTTCACCCTCGGGGTCCTCACATTCGAGGACCTGCTTTGAGATTCTCTTGTTTTCTCTTCTCATCACATGCCCAACATTTCATCACCTTCACATGAAATATTCTCTTCAGAGATTAATTGTGTGATGCATCTATTTTATTTTTTACTTCTGTAGTTGTATTCCTTTCCTGCTCCAATGTGCACAAGTAAGTGGTGATCATTACTATTACATATTATATTTGACATTAGTATTTTGAGAATCCGTTATATCATCCAAATAATGCCAAAAAGACCCCCTATAATCAAGGAAAAAGGTGATCAATCATTAATCTAATAACAGCAACAAGCAAACGATAAGTTAAAGAAGATATATACGTTGACTGGAAGGGACGCAACATTTAATAAGCACAGTTGACTGTACATTACACAACGTGTTCAATTATTGAGGTCGGGTTGATACCGACAGCCATGTTAGCTTCTCATTATAATACATGTAAATAAATAAACAGACACGATGAACATTTAAACAATCACAAGCACAGATAGGAACGTCTTTTAAAAATTGCTTTATTAGAAGAGGCAACTCTAGTGCCTTGCAAGAAGCACTAGAATAGACAATGATAGGCTAGGGAAGCATTATGAAACTCACGCTTACACCATGTGAATCACAATTCGCGGAGGAAAAAGAACAGATTAGACTGATGGTTTACATGAACGGGTCGTGCATTTAGTGCAGGGATGGCCAATTAGGTGCCCGCGGGCCACAAGTAGCCCGCGACGTCCTTTTTGTGGCCCGCGGGGGATAACAAATTTAATCAGGTTGCATTGAGCAAAATGTCCTGGGTAAAATTGATTTAAAATTTGTTACATTAACTTCTACCGTGGAGAAAGCTAACTCAAATATTCCCTAGTAGACCAATGTTTAAAACTCGGAACACTATAGTAGTTAGTTTAACGTCGACTTCCTGTCATTTCCGGCCCATCCTTTTTTTTGCCTTTTGATCATCCTGCGACCGACTTAAACAAAGGAAGAAGCCAAAGAATGGTTCTAGAGCCGACTCTCGGTTCGGCAAGTTCAAACAGTTTATGCCGAGAAATACTGGCAGTCACCCACCTCCCCAACCCCAACACATTCACCTCACAATTATTTTACTTTCAGTTTCTTTCTCTCCAAACCTCTTTTCATCAGTCAAAATTATATATCCGATCTGATCATTCTGATTTTGTCGAGTTACAGTGAACAGTTCCATTTTAACAGGACAAAGTGCTATTGTTGTAATCTGTGTTTTCATTGTCTGTTACTTCGGTCGTGGTATATAATATGAACAATAAACGTCAATTAAATGAAAAAATCAGATTTTTTCATGAGAAATGGGAACATGATTTTTTATTTATCAACAATAAGGACAGCAAACCGCAGTGCCTTTTGTGTTTGCAAGTGTTGTCTGTAAATAAAGAGTATAATCTTAAACGGCATTACACACAGCAACACGCCGCTAAATACAAGGACTACATTGGTACAATACGTTCTACACTTGTGTGCGATTTGAAGAAAACGGTTAGTGCTCAGAAATCTGTTTTTACTACAATAACAACAAAACAAACAACTTCCTTAATGGCATCGTTTGTTGTAAGCGCAGAGATAGCGAAATAAACAAAATCATTATGTGATGGTGACTCCATTGCCCAGCATTACACTGCATTATACACCAGGAGGCGCTGTGTGGCAAGATTATAGACGTGGAGGATGTTATGAAAACTGTAATAAAGTGTGTGAATTTAATAAAAGGCAGGAATCGGTCTTTGACACACTGACAGTTTATACATTTTCTATCAGAAGGTGAGGCGGTATATGGCGATTTGGTGCTCTACACACAAGTACGCTGGTTAAGCAGAGGGAATTGTTTGAGGCGGTTTTTTGCTTTGAGAAACGAGATAAAGCAGATTTTAGAGAAACATGATACCAACAAAGAACTGATCAGAAAAATGTCTGATCCACATTTTAACATCGTATTGGCCTTTTTAACTGATATCACCCAGCACATGAATGAACTCAACGTGAAACTACAGGGACGTTCCCAAACAGTCTCAGATTTGGTAGGACACATAGATGGATTTATAAGTCAACTAAAAGTTTTTAGATTTACCCTGGCGAAAGAAAACGTCATTCATTTTCCTTCGTGCAAAGAATTGACTGAGGAGCGAAATGACACTGATTAAAATTTTCTGTATTAATGTCAGACAAAATATTGGAGCAATTCAATGAACGATTTTCTGACTTCAGTGGTATACAACCAGAACTGGCATTGTTTAACATCCCTATGAAGTGTGACATTGTCCAACAACATGACACTATTCAGTTGGAGTTATGTAACCTCCAAAGTGACCCCTTTTTTCCAATCAAGGATGGAGATAGGAGTTGACTTTTTGAAACTTATGCCACAGGAAAAATATCCCGCCTTGAGTGATTTCAGTTTGAAAATTACTTCTATGTTCGGAAGCACATATATATGTGAATGCGCTTTTTCAACAATGAAGGAGATTAAATTATCACAAAGAAACCGACTCACTGATGGCCACCTTCAGGATTTATTACGAATATCATCATTATCTTTACACATTGACTTTGATGAACTGGTTGCTGCACATGAACCTCCACATTGTTCTCATTAAGGTTTGTTACATGTCAACTTTAAAATGACCTAACTAAAACATGTTTGTTAAACAATATAAATAGCAAATTTTATTCATTTTTATAAATCAACTAGGCATTTTTAACTCTATTGCAATAAAATGATTTATGTAAGCAAATAATGCCGATGAATAAGAAAAATATTACCTTAAAACAAATGACAAGTTTATTTGTATTTATGTTCTTATGTGTGTGGCCCGTCACAAAAAAAAAATAAATAAAAAAGTGGCCCGCCATTTGAAAGAAATTGGCCATCCCTGTTATAAATAACATGTATAGTCCGCTTGTGTTTTACTGCCGTTGATTGGTCTATATTAGCTCCGCCTGCAAAGATAATGTGAGTTCAATAATAATATAGGCCTTACTTTACATAGAACGCATACAGAAACGGCACAACAATCCAGCGAAAGTTGAACTAAAGAGAAATCTTGGTAAGTTACAAATTGTTTACCTAAAATAGCTACTATGTCAGTAAATCATTTCATCGTTACACAATAAGGTAGCTCCATGGTATGTTTTAACTCAAGTGCATTTGTTACACAAGAAAACATATGGAATTCCAAAGAAATTAGGTTAAAAACTAAAATAAAAATGTTCAACTCATATGTTAAGTCAGTCTTATTAATATGGCTGTGAAACATGGAGAACAACAAAAATGACAATCATGAAGATACAGACTTTCATTAATGGATGCTTAAGCAGAATAAAAGGATGGAACTGGCAGGACAAAATCACTAACATAGAATTATGGAGAGGTACCAGTTAAATACCAGTGGATAAAGAGATGCAGCGAAGACGATGGCGCTGGATACAACACACACTGCGGAAGTCAATTTAGAGTATTACACATCGGGATCTTTTTTTTTAGAATCCTCAGGGAAAAAGACAAAGTAGAAGACCAAGGAATTATTGGAGATGACAGATGGAAGCAGAGTTGAAGATGGTGGGGAAGACATGGAATGATCTTAACAGAATGGCAAAAAACAGAACGGCTTGGAAAGTGTTTGTTGACGACCCGTGCTCAAAAGGGAGCTGAAAGGTAGAAGAAGTTGATATTAACTGGTAATACTCTGTGTTGAATTGAAAGTGATCGATAAATTGGATTGCAATGGCATCACGATAATAATGGTACAAGTTAAAGCAAACTTATGAACATGGAGTTAACATTTCATTCTTTTTTATTCTTTGCACTCCTATCTTTTTCTTTCATGTGTTCTATCCCTATTTCTCCCTGCGTTATTTTTATTACCTCTCTTGCCACCTCATCCTCTCTCTCTCTTTTCCTCTTTTTCTCGTTTCCAACGTACCATATGGGACACCTCTTTTCATCCATCCTCGTGATATTCCCTTTCTTTGTTCACTGCTTGGCTTCAGTTGGTCTCCAATTAATCCCTACTCGCCCTAGTGTCTCTTAATAATAAAACCAACATCTACCTAAATCATTACCACCGATCAGTGTTTGGTTTTTCGTGCTCTGATTTATTTGTTTCATTTCAATATATGGCCCTTTTCGTCTTGTCAGATTGTCTAGTGGAGGCTATTGTATAGTTTTTGTGGTTTTGTTTTTGTGGAGCAGCTTTTCTTGTGGCTAATTCTACCAATGTTTGACAAACACGCTCGGCCACAGAATGAACAAGTCAGGCCCACTGGTCCACGGGGTTTTCCATCCTTTTTCATGATTCTTTTCTCTCCTAATTTTTGCCTTAGCACTATCTCAAATGATGTTATACCATTCAGTATACATGCTATCCATGATGTGCGATCGTTTGCCAGATGTTCCCAGTCATTTTCACAGATGGAGAAGTCATTCTGAGATGATTTACAGATATCTCTATATCGTAGTTTAGGTCTGCCGATTTGTCTTTTTCCGTGTATTAGTTCACCATATAGTATTTGCCTGGGGATGCGTTTTTCTTCCATTCGTCGGATGTGCCCCAGCCATCTTAGTCTTCGACATCTGAGCCTCGACATGATTGTTGACGTCTTGGCACGTTGCAGGACAGTTAAGTTGGTTATTTTGTACTGCTATTTGATGTGCATTTTTCAATGTTAATACAGTACGTGTTATACCCGATGAAAGATGTACACTATTAAATGATATGAAGGGTCGCAAGTAGAGCTGCAGAGAACACGTACAATAACTTAGCACGGTATGAAGCAGCTACACTAATAGAAAGACAAGACAGCGTACGACGTTTCGCCAATAAAATAAAATCATTAGTGCAAGCTATCTCCATCACCCAATGAAATACCACCGCTTCTAGTTCCGCCGCTTATGAGCTCCGTCGAAGTCAATCATTTGGTCGCTGCGGTCACAACCATTCAATCTCTGGTTGATATCATGAATGACAACTGGCTTTGGCTGTAAGTCGTGGTTACTACATTGTTGGCTTCTGTAGATTTACTGAGAACAGGCTTTTTGCTTTCTTGTCACTCCATCCCAAGCACATAAAGGTAGAGTCATCAGTTTTCCAGAACTTTCTTTCCATGTGGGCAAGACTTTTGACTTCTTGCGGAAAACCGATGTGGTTGGCTTGTAGTATCCCAGTGTAATGATGTTTCTCCACCAATACGGTGGCATTCTAAAGAGTGTGGAAATAGATTGCAGCCCACTTTTGTCAGTGATAGTAAGAGTGGGATATCCTCAGTGTCATGTGGAGCCAATCTTAAAAGATGGATGCGAATTCTCCACAATCGAACAACAGATACGAAAATAGTAGGTCACAGAAATGAGGTTTTGTTTTACATAAAAGTATTGGTAATATCATGGGTAGACAAACAAATATTGAGGATGTCCTGAAAGCTGTCCTAGCAAACAGGAAAGCTTACTTCCGACATCAAGATGAAGTATGTTACATTACTGGCAATGCTATGAGAAGTAAAAACTTGAAAATGATGTGACAGCACGAAACTTCGAGGCAATAAACAAGATTTAATCAGTGAGAAACTATACAAGACATTTTAAATGTGTGGTTTCTTTGGATGTTAACAACAAAACTGACTATCCGCTATTGAGATATAAGTTATAGTTTGGGGTAAAAAGGCAAATGAGGAGGATTCTTAATGAGGCCAACACAAAAAGCGAACTCTTTAGCAATATCAGAAAGAAACAATCACCGTTTTTTCGGGCACATAATGAAAAGAGGGAGCCGCGATAGCTCAATGGTTAGTGAACTGGACTACAAAGGACAAGAGGTAGGGTCGATCCCAACCGACGGCATCCTGTTCTCCCAGCCTTTAATGGGTATCGGATTTTTTTTCTGGGAAAGTAAAGCGGCACGGACGTAATACCGACCACATTACCCAAAAAAATCATGTGCCGAAGGTCTGCAAAATGTATGGTCGCTAACAACATATTCCCTATACGCCACTTGGCGTGACGGGGGTATTTTACATTTTTTATCATGAATAGAGGAAAGTTGGAATACTTGGTTACAACTGGCAAAATAAAAGGAAAGAGACATCGCGGATGACAACGAGAGAAAATACTTGATAGTTTGGTGTCATGGAATGGAAAACAGTCAATAACAGAACTGACACGATGCACTGTAGATAGAAGATTGTGGAAGGAAATGATCATCTACGCCAAACGGTATGGCAAATGACGATGATGATAGTTTGGGGCGGGGATGAGAGGGAGTGATGCCCGCTCTTGAAGTCACCAAAAATGTATTTGAAGCGTTCATAGCTTCTCATTTACCAATCACAGTGGATTCTGAATTATAAAATCATCTCTGTTTTGGCAAAATCCTCTCCGATTTTGATGAACTACAATTCGACTCCTCTGGGCTATTGTGTCCAAGGCCACACCTACACGTGGTCCCCCTGCTCAAAGTTGATCTTGGGATCGACCGAGTTCACAACGGTATAGCTAGGCCGGGAAGAGTTGGGCCCCTATAGATGCAGGGCTAGAGCCCACCGACGTGTAGTATACGCTATGACCTTCTTCTAATCACCATCACTCTTCCTTGAGTGAGTTTCTTATTTTCTGTCTGATTACTACTTCTAAAGAAACCGTTGAGTGAGTGTATATTCTTCTATGTTATTACTACTTCTGGTCTCAGCAGCGAGGCCCGGCTTGAAACGTCAGTTACTCATCGACGGAAAAAACATGAGTATCTCCATAGTCGGAGTTATCAGCCTGTGCGGCGAGGGACCCCTGTGTACACGGCTGTCAGGGAAAATGGATTAACACGTATAATTCAGTTCCTAGTCTCTACGTACTTCGTCAGAGATGAAAGCTAGCGAATGCAACAACAACGACAACAACAGCAACATTACTACTTCAATAGGAACCTTTGAGTGAGTCTTTTCTTCTATCTTATTACTGCTTCTATAAGAACCCTTGTGTGGGTGTCTTTTCTTCTATCTTATTGCTACTTCTATAGGAACCCTTGTGTGGGTGTCTTTTCTTCTATCGTATTACTACTTCTATAGGAAACCTTGAATGTGTGTCTTTTTTTCTATCTTATTACTGCTACTATAAGAACCCTTGTGTAGTTGTCTTTTCTTCTATCTTATTGCTACCTCTATAGGAACACTTTTGTGAATGTCTCTTCTTCTGTCTTATTACTACTTCTATAGGAACCCTTTTGTGAGTAACTTCTCGTCTATATTATTATTACTTCTATAGGAACTCACGAGTGAGTGTCTTGTCTTCTATCTCATTACTACGTCCGTTGTCATCGAAGCGTATTTTTAATGATGTGAGCTTCTAAAGGACTGAAATCAATCGACTACGGTGCCTCCACGTGCAGTAGAACTGACTGACTGGAGTTGACCAGTCTATAACGTGGAAACGGGTCCTGGACCGTGCGAATGAGTGAGTGCACGTGAGTCTAGGCCATCCACAGCATCGACGTTCAGCGATCATATCAATCATGATGACGGTAAGTATTCAGATGAAGCCCAGAAGACTACAACGAAGGATGAAAACTAGAAAAAGTAAAAGCAGTGGCTTGAAATTGTCGAAGTGTGAGAGGCTAGCCCTAATGTATGTGCGCGTTACATATTGAAATTGTGCATTTATAAATTAGCGACGCCTCATTCTTGATAAGCTACTGTGCAGCGCCGATATAATGATTTTGCAAGAAACACTTCTTGTTGAAAGGTTATTGCCCCTGGATGTTATTGTTTCTACAATATAAGACACCTTGGACAGGCCACCCTTGTGCGAAACAACATGGTGGCAACTGAGGTTGATATGTCTGCGTGGGACAATGCAGAATTGCAGGTACATGCAATTAGGGTGCAGACCCCAGTTATTTTTGTGGTTGTAATGTTTACGCCTGTAATGAGAAGGTGGACACACAACAATGGCAGAACCTCTTCACATTCAAGGAGGAGAACGTCATTTTCTGTGGAGACTTTAATGCTAGAGGAAGCCAGTGGGCATAACCAACAAACAGGGGGAAGACCTAGAGAACGCACTGGTGTCGGTCGATTTAGAGTGCTTGAATGATGAAAGGGCAACCAGAATAGCCACTCCAAAAGGGGAACCTGATAGTGTCATACACCTGGCACTGGTTTCTTCTGCCGTCCCACCAGTTTGCAGGTGGAGTGTATTGGGATTCCATGGAAGTGATCACTACCCATGTGTCCTCCTAATTGAGGAAGACTGATATAGAAGTCAGAAAAATAAACTTCACACATTCCACTATGAGAACACAGACGAGGACGTCATTAGCAAAATCAGACTAAGGAAACAGGGCGTCCCTCCCAGGAGGCAGGAGAGATGGACACAGCCGTCCTGGTGGAACGCTGAAGTCGAGGAAGCATGGCGGAACAGGATACAAAGGGCCAAGACATGGCTTAGCAGGCTAAGGAAGCTTAGTGAGATAATTTTTGCAAGAATGTGTGCTCAGGAAAAAAAAAGATTGCGGTCAAGACATGGCATGAAGCCTGAAGGGGAATGAAAGAACACAACCTGAGTTCTCGGAGCGTCTGAAAGAAGAGGTCGACCAAAAAAGAATGCACTTTTAACTATGCGCTATGCAGGCTAAGGATGCCATCTATGAAGATTTCTGTAAAAAAAAAGTGTGATCAGAAAAATCGCTAGCAACATGTTGGCGCCTTCATCAGAGCATGAATTGCATAACACGACACAGAGGCATACTAGACTTCCAGAGCACAAGTCAGATATGGCACAAATCTGATGAGAGGAAAGTGAAGGCACTGCTTGCCCTCTACATTGAGCAGACTGACCAAAGAAATGAGGCTGTAAGAACGAGGATACGGAGGTCCCTTTCAGAATTGAGTGAGGATGTAGTCCTGGGAGACGATCTCACAATCACAACTGATACCATTCGAACGTTTAAAAGGTCACACTACACTGCTCCTGGTCCAGATGGTGTTCGATACGGCGACAAAGGCGATTTAGATGGCGACGACTTGTAAAAACTGACCAAAGAGTTTAATGCTAGCATTCAGAGTGGCCAGATTAAGGAGGAGTGGCTTCACAGCTACTTACTACCGCTTACGAAGCCAAACAAGGACCATTCTCAGATGAGTGCATACAGAATCATCACGATACGGAACACCGCGGACAAGCTGCTGGAGAAAATAATTGCCAGAGTCCTCACCTGCCACCTTGAACAGAAACGCGCGTTCCAAACCATAATCGGAGATTATAGATTTAAAACAAAGACATGACTCAATGCGGCAGTCTTCGCCTATTACATGTTTGAAGGCTTCCATAGACGAAAGGAGACATGTGCTGCTGCTATAGATCTGGAGGATTCATACAACGGAGTAACGTTTGAATACTTCATGCGTATGCTCCTTAAACTGGTGGTGCATTTCTCCTCATTAGATGGATCGCTGCAGCACTGTTTCAAAGGAAGGCGATACTTAAATGTGGAATTTGGTAATCTGAGCCAATATACATTTTTCCAGGGCTGCCACAAGGCTCACAATTGTCTCCAGTTCTATTTAACGTGTTCACAGTAACGATAACGGAACAACAGCTGGATGGTAGGGGAAGAACTATTACTTTTGCTAATGATATTCTGGTACATCTACAGAGATGAGACAGATGTCAAATCGCATTCACAATGCAAGACGAACTCGATCGCATCTTCATATATATATATATATATATATATATATATATATATATATATATATATATATATATCGTATTTCTATATCGTCTAAATTTATATCTTTTAGGCAATCTATAAGTTTTATTATGGTGTATTCTATCAAAAGCTTTGTTGTAGTCTATGAAGCAGTCATATATTGGTTTGTTTACTTCTATGTACTTTTGAATCAATTACCTCATGCTGAATACGGCTTCTTTTGCCCCGCTGTTTTTCCTGAATTCAAATTGCTGCTCATCTAATTCAGTATTAATTTTATTCTAAACCGTTTCCTGTATAACTTTTAGTAAAATGTTTGTTACCTGGCTGATTAGGGTTATTGTTCTGAAATCACTACACTAAACTGCACGATTACTTTTATGCAACGCAATGAAAGTTGATGTTTTAGTTCATTTGGTATGTATCCTGTATGGTATTCATTATCCAGTTTATGTCATTACATATATCTGTGATCACTGCAATGCCAAAATCTTATGCCTGTATCATCTCTATCTGTACATAGCTATATACATTGAAATGTAGTGTCACTAAATACTATCGAATCAACAGATGTTCAGAAAGCCACAATTTTGTTTGCATCCAGGAAATTTAATATTTATAATGTTTACAATTCAAAAACGATCAAAATCATTACTACAAAAACAAAGAAGGATAAATGGCAAGAAACAAGCAATAAACTTGATCGGCAACATGAAGTAAATAAGCCTGGAGGCGTATGCAACATTTGTCTGGTGATAAAAGAGAACCAAACCCTAAACCAATCAAATGTAATAATGAAATCATCAGCTCAAAAAAAATTATAGTTACAAAATGTAATAGTTACTTTGCTTCAGTCAACAGAGCGAGCAAACTTACAGATAGTGATACAAATCATCTACATAATTTAAATTTAATTGAAAGAGCTACAAAAACAATATTTTAAGAAAACTTTAATATAAGGGAACTAGAAGAGGGAATAGGAAAATTAAAATATAGAAAATCCCCAGGACCTGACAAGATACACAATGAGATGATAAAACATCTTGTCATGCCAGGTAAAGAAACATTACTCAAGCTGATCAACAAGTCATTGAAGGAAAGCAAAATTCCTAAGACTGGGAGAGATACCTATCAAGTGCCATAGCTCAAGAAGAACTAGCCTCCAGATGACCCAAGAAGCTATCGTCCGTCAAAAACCTAACATAGGTAAAATAGCTGAGAGTATGGTCAATAGCAGACTATACAGGTATTTGGAAACCTCTAATACTATGTTCAATTAACAAGCTGGTTTTAGAGCAGGGAATAACACAGAAGATCAAGTCCTCAGGTTAATAAAAGTCCAAGAGATAGATTTCAGAAGCAACATACTCTAGCCCTACTTATAGACCTGCAACAGGCTTATGATAGAGTCTGGCGTAAGGGGATTTTTACTGTAGTTGAGAGATGCTGGGATACATGTAAAAAGAGGTGCTAGAAGAAGGATTGCCACAGGGATCACCACTTAGTTGTTCCCTTTATATATATATATATATATATATATATATATATATATATATATATATATAGCAATGATCTGACCAAAACCCTAATTAACGAGAAAGTTCTCTATGTGGAAGATCTAGTCCAATGGAGTACAAACAAAAAAGTTCTCTATATAGATGATCTGGTCATGTGGAGTACAACAAAAAGCTCCCTATGTGGATGATCTGGTCATGTGGAGAACAAAAAAAAGCTCCCTATGTGGATGATCTGGTCATGTGGAGTACACACAACAAAGCTCTCTGTGCGGAGGATCAGGTCATGTGGAGTACAAACAAAAATATTAGAACAGCTAAAGCACAACTAAACAAAGACCTAAGTCACCAAGAAGAATAATGAAATACCTGGAAATATATATATATACACACACACAAATTAGTATGTACAATATTTACCAGAAGTAACAAAATAACTAAGACAAATATCAAACTCAATCTCCAACACAATAGTCTACAAAATGAGGAGCACCCTACATATTTAGGAATACAACTAGACCGACAACTGAACCTGAAGAAATACGTTGGAAAACTCACTAAAAAGGCAACACAAAGACTGCAACAAATGAAAAGGCTTTCCAGTACATTATGGGGAGCAGGCACATAAACACTTAGAAATCACTATCTGGGATATGTTCGCTCTGTCTTGGATCATGGTAGCTCGCTTCAAGTGGCATGCAGCAAGACAACTATCACTGGACAAGATGCAAAATAAGGCATTACGACTCATTAGTGGTGCAATGATGTCCACTCCAAATGTAGACTGCAAAATTCACTGCAATGTGGAACATTTAGAGATGAGAAGAAACAAGGCTGCTGTGTTGCTCTAAGAAAGACAAATAAGAATGGAGAAAGACCACACTAACAGAAAATTAATAGATACATGGACTCCAAAACAAATAATTAAGCAGATGTCAGTATTACAACATTTTAAAAATATAGAAGAGAGATACCATCTAAATGTAAAACGGCTACAAACATCAAGAGTCGCCAAAGAAATGCCACCAAGTACGAATTATACAAATCCAGAAATAAGTTTAGAGATATGTGACAGAACAAATACAAATGGAGACCCAGTATCAGTAACACTAGCAGTAAGGAAAACAAAATATACTTATCAACACTATTAGATACATATATACACAGATAGTGCAGCCACTAACGCTACTTCAAAAGCTGGATATAGAATATCAATACATTATCCAGATGGAACAGCAGACGAAATATGAAGCCCTTGTGGTGAAGTGGGTAACAATTATGAAGCAGAAATAACAGCTACAGAAGCAGCAATTAATCATTTAAACACTTTTTTCGATACCACACCATCGAAGAAAAGAAAAACAGCCATATTTACGGATTCCAAAACGGCTCTGCGAGCACTGTGAAATAATACGATAAACCAGAACTCCCACAGCTCACTATAGATACAGACAAACTCTTTGAAACACATTACATTAGATTAGTAATTGAATGAATCCCGGGTCACTTGAACACACCAGGAAATATGGTAAGGCATCATGTTGACTTTAATGCTACGATCTACATTAGAGAGCTGAGAGTAATCAGTTTCCAAAATGAAATTCTGAAGTGATCGATAGAACACAAATTCGTTTCTACCATTTTGGAAACGGAAGTTCACAGTGGGCGAATACGGGATTGTCCAACTGCAATGAAAATTAAACAATGAATCAGCCAATCTTTAAAGTAAACACCACTGATCACTTCGTCTGTCAAGACTTGCTGTATAATAGCTACTTCCGTTTGTTCCACTTTGTGTACTCTTCTAGGACCAGCTCCGTTCTCTTCCAGTACAGAGCGCCATCTATCAGTCTTGGTGGAACTCTAAACATTTGCCGCCCTTATTTGCTGGTTCCTCTGCTGATCACTCCCGCAGTACTTCTGCTAACTTTATGTAAAAGTATTATTGTTAACAATAATATTCAAAACAGAGAATAGTAAATTAATGGACAAATTGAAAAATCATATAGTGTAGACGTCAATGTAACTCTTTTAGTCGTAATGCACTGTTTAACCGCGCAGGGAATATATGATATTAATAGTTAAGTGAATATAATAAACTAAATCATGCTGAGAGATACAAAATATTCCATATCAGTCTAGATGTAGTTTAGTTTAATCGACAAGTCATGCTCACTGCAGATCGAACAAGTCCATGCATGGGCGTATCTCATGTAAAGTATAGTCATCAAAGTGTAGCGGCCAACGATACCGGTATTATATTAGTTGACAATTCTTCTTTGAATTTCTGCGAAGCACGCTCGTCTGACATCGCCCACTTTGACACGGCAGTCTATTTATTGTTTGCGGATTCAGAGTAATTGTTCTAGTCCTTCGTCCAATGTCCCTGAGGGTATTCCGAATGACATCGAAGTCCACTGTTCTTCGTACACAACATTAACCAAACTAACAAGCCTTTCAACACGTTCATTACCTTTTAAACCCGTATGCCCTGGCACTAAAATGAAGCTGACCTGTGTTGGACTAGCCTCACATGACACACTAACCACTGCCTTTTAGCCCAGCCAATTGCGATCTCTCTGAGCATCCACTTTGAGCTATCGAAGAAACGTACGCGTGTATAAGTTTGTGTCTCGAGTTAAACACATACTTCTATGACAGCCATACAGTCCATTGTCAAGCTATTTGTAGTCATCGCGAAAGTAGTAAGTCAAGCTATTTGTAGTCAACGCGAAAGTAGTTAGTCAAGCTATTTGTAGTCAACGCGAAAGTAGTTAGTCAAGCTATTTGTAGTCAACGCAAAAGCACCACCGTCTTCCCTCAATATTCTACCATTACAATGTGAACCTTGAAAGGACATGGACACGAGCTAAATAACTCACCCATCTGTGTCATTGACTATGACACAATGAAATGTTCTTTAAAATCGCAGCCTGTACTTCTGCCTCAGCTACAAAGACATTTTGTTGAGAATGTCTACATTTTTGTGTTCAGTTAGAAGACTACTCGATAGAGCGTATCTGATGACACCCGTAGCTGCTCTTTCTTGGTTTCATTGACCTTGACTGTACACACTTGGTGAACAATGCCTATAGTCTGACTGACCTATGAATTTCATCTTTTAACCCGCTAACTTTTGTCCTAATGAATTCACGATATGTCGAATGATGGGGGTCTGTGTTGATTCGAATATTGGCATGTCCTCGCAGTCTTATTTTGTCTGCCATGGTGGGAATATCGAGGAGGTAACTCAGTATTTTTTGTGCTGACAAGAATATTGCAAATTGCGTCATTTTCTGCCCAATGTCAGTGAACAGTAAAGCCTCTAATGATTGCACACCAGGTAATGTAAACGTATACCACTTTAACATGTTGATTGCATTTATTTACATACATATATATATGTGTGTGTGTGTACTATATCACAGAAATTATCAACATGTGTCTGGTAATAGTCGTTGGTGTGACTCTTTTGTCAACGGTATCCTGCACGTTAATTGGTAAATATTGTTTAAGATAAAATCTATACTATAATAAGCGGTACAACGTTATCATTTTGTTTGGCGTTTTTGAATATACGTATCTCATCACTAGGAATAATCATTATACATTGTCTACCTCACCGCTACACATCTTTGAAAACAAAAAGCATGTTCACTTTCCATTGTACTCTCATCATAACTGAAATGCAGACTGTCTTCTTTAGCACTAAACCTACATCACAACCGAACACAGTTTGCTCCTTAACATTATACATCGTACATAAAATATACTTCTCATTATTATATGTTTAACAAAGTGAAATGCGTTGTTTATCTTACATTGCGTTGATACAAAATGTTATATCATGTAATTATACTTTTTAATACTATAACCAGGTTATGTTTTACTATGATAATTATTGTAATGTTCTATTACTTAGATCATTGCATTTACAGTTTTATATAATTACTTTTATTGTGTAGTCGAATATTATTGTCTTCGTGTCATCGTCGTCACATTTATTTTTATATAATTTTCCTTACAAATACAATACGATAAACTATTGTCATCTCTGTCATTATTAATGTCTGTCAATGATTGTATTGCTATCTATTTAGACAATTCTTTGTTGTCTTAGACTTCGTGAGCTTATTATTCTATTACCTGCTACATCGACATAAATAGTTTTACAATCCCTGAAGTCGACCTCCTGTCATCTAGACCGGAAATGTTAACTATAGAGGGATGTAATATTCTCTTTTATAAGAAAAGTGACTGTTCACGATCTTTCTCTCTATAGTTATGAACTGATATATGGATAGGTGTGTGGTGTGTGGTGTGTGTGTGTATGCCCGTGCGTGTAGTGAGCGTGTGGTGCATGTGTGTGTGTGTGTGCGTGTCCGTGTGTGTGTGTGTCTGACTTGTAATCAGTTTGACTTCGAGATTTCATAAGGAATTGTGAGAGTGGTAATATGTTTTATTTGTGCTTGCTCCTCCTTGAAGGACCCTTTACTGTCGAAAGTGGTGTTTGTATAGACTTATCTGTAAAACTGAGAAAATAAACTTTCACGCATTATTGTATTTATTATATAGTAGCTGTCATTTCGTCATTTGCTGAACACAGTTGATTTGATCAATTTTTTTATCACCAAGTAAAAATATAGGTTTGTAACGTCTGGCAATGTCTCAAATATATCTACTCTGGTGTTTTCTTGTATCAGCTTATTAGGTTATAGTTCCACTAACCAGTCATTTTACTTAGTCCAGTAGTTTTATTAGAATGTATCAAAGATTATTATTATTTTTATATCAGTAATTGTAATGATAATATGGTGATGAAGAAAAAAGAAGATTAAAAAAATATGTACACAAAAGATGGAACCAATAGTAGTACAAATGAGAATAAGAACTATTTGTATTAAATGTGTTCACCAGAACCTCCAATGAAAGGGCCCAGCTCATGTCAGTTCTTGGTTCATCATCATTTAACTTGAACATAACAAGATTCTAAACAACCTCCATATTTTGTGACCAAGACTAAACTGTGAAATTTAGCTAAACAAGTTTGAGTCCAAGAGTGGAGAAAGATACAACCATAACTTATCAGTTTCGGATATTTTATTTTATTTTCGTAGCCAGTGAATAGAAACCACTTGTTCTGGCAGTAACCACTAGATGTTGGGTTCAATGTCAATGGATAGATGCCACTTGTTCTGGCAGTAACCACTAGATGTTGGGTTCAATGTCAATGGATAGATGCCACTTGTTCTGGCAGTAACCACTAGATGTTGGGTTCAATGTCAATGGATAGATACCACATGTTCTGGCAGTAACCACTAGATGTTGGGTTCAATGTCAATGGATGGATGCCACGTGTTTGGCAGTAATAACTAGATGTTGGGTTCAATGTCAATGGATATATACCACTTGTTCTGGCAGTAACCACTAGATGTTGGGTTCAATGTCAATGGATATATACCACTTGTTCTGGCAGTAACCACTAGATGTTGGGTTCAATGTCAATGGATGGATGCCACTTGTTCTGGCAGTAACCACTAGATGTTGGGTTCAATGTCAATGGATGGATGCCACTTGTTCTGGCAGTAACAACTAGATGTTGGGTTCAGTGTCAATGGATGGATGCCACGTGTTCTGGCAGTAACAACTAGATGTTGGGTTCAATGTCAATGGATATATACCACTTGTTCTGGCAGTAACCACTAGATGTTGGGTTCAATGTCAATGGATGGATGCCACTTGTTCTGGCAGTAACAACTAGATGTTGGGTTCAATGTCAATGGATGGATGCCACTTGTTCTGGCAGTAACCACTACATGTCTTTGTCGCTTGTTCTGTTTAGTAGACATTAGATGTTGGGTAATAGGCCAATGAGTTTAATGCCAGTATTCGGAGTGGCCAGATTAAGGAGGAGTGGCTACACAGCTACTTACTACCGCTACCGAAGCCAAACAAGGACCATTCTCAGATGAGTGCCTACAGTCATCACAATGCAGAACATTGCGGACAAGCTGCTGGACAAAATAGTTGCCTGTGTCCTCACCTTTAACATAGAACAGAAGCGCGTAATCCCACCCACACTCGGAGGTTATAGATATAACAAAGAGACATGGCTTATTCGGCAGTCTTTGCCTATGACGTCTTCGATGGCTTCCACAGATGAGAGGAGACATGTGCTGCTGCTATAGATCTGGAGGATGCATACAACAGTGTACCATTTGAATATCTCATGCATATGCTCCTCAAACTGGCGGTGCACCCCTTCCTCATTAGATAGATCGCCGCGGCCCTGTTTCAGAGGAAGGTGATACTCAGATGTGGAAGTTGGTCTTCCGAGCCACCATTCATTTCTCCAGGGCTGCCACAAGACTCACCATAGTCGCCAGTTCTATTTAACGTGTACACAATAACGATCACGGAACAACAGCTGGATGGTAAGGGAAGAAATATGACTTTTGCTGATGATATTCTGGTATATCGACAGGGAAGAGACAGACGGGGAATCGCCTCCACAATGCAAGACGAACTCGATCGCATTTCTTCCTGGTGTGGGGTTACAGGCGCCTTGGTTAATCCTAATAAAGCAATTTCATGGTTCTCCCTTAACAATCCTATCGTTAATACGACCACACCGGTAGTACAAATAGGAGCTGATGGGGTGACCGGGGACAAGTTGATGACATATCTCGGAGTTAAGTTTGATCGCAGCCTGTGTATTCGAGACCACGTCGACCCTGTGATAACAAAATCCCTCAAAGGATTAGCCGCCTTGAAGGTCATGGCAGCTGCCAACATCGAGTAGAGGCTACTTACTCTTCTGTTCCAGGGATTAGTCCTCGCACCAATCGAGTGTGTCCTGGCAATTATTACTGTCAGTACGACTAAAATTTATAGGCTGGAGAAAATACAAAATGAAGCCATGCGCATTATCCTGGGATGTACGAGGGGCATTCCCTGTGTAGCAATGAGGTATCTTCTTGACTTTCCAATCATGGATGACAGAATCAAGATCTGGAGAGCACAAGCATACCTGAAGATTAGTACAGATACAGAGCATCCATTGCACCACGTGCTCAACACAGAGAAAGGTGCCAGGCTAAAAAGAGGCAAATCATGGGTGGGCCGAGCAGAAGATGTCATCAAACAGGTTTATGGGCTTACCAATATCAGCGTTGGTGAGGAGTGGATACCGGTGCCTACGTCATTCAAGGGGACTTTCTCGTATATTGTCACACTCGACAGGAAAAGTAGGGAACAGACCCCGGTCGTGGTTAATGCTGATGTAAATGGTCTCATCTGCGATAACACCGATGAGAAAGATGCAGTGATCTATACAGACGGATCTGTAAGACGACACCAAAGTAGTGCCTGGGCATTTACAGCACGTTCGGCAGGCAGAATAGTCAAGGAAGACAGTGGTGCATACGTTTTGACCACGCGTAGCATGACAATGGAGGCGATGGCAGTGACCAAGGCATTTAAATGATTAGAGACACAAGACTATACCCACGCATGTATACGGACTGATTCGACGAGCATGATACAAAAAGTGGAGGCGGGCTCTGTACGCATGCAATGGGTAGGTAGAGTTGTTGCAGAAATCCAAAATACGTAAGGTCACCTTTGTCTATGTCCCTGGACATGCGGGAGTACGGGAAATGAAAGAGCGGAGAGATAGGCTAGCCGCGCTGTCGTTGAGGACGGGCAACCAATGGATCGGGCGGACATCATCAATGCCCTCCGAGATGCAGGAAGAGCACATGACTTCGACAAACAAAGATCCACGTCACTTCTTCGGGTGATGGAAATGGGAGTTAAGATGGGCACGGCCAGAAATGAGAAACTTAGTGGCCGTATAAGAAGACTTATCAATCAACATAGAACTGGAGTCGTCAGTCGCAGGACACTGAGGGAATTGCTGAGGAGGGCATCTGAGCACCTATAGACATGTTCGGAGTGCAATGATGATGACCCGCAAATGACTCAATAACTCAATAGATATAGGGTCCATTGTCAATGGAATCACCGTTATTTCTTGTATTGAAAAATGATAGAACTTACACCAATTAGGCTTGAGAACATGATGATGGGGCCTCTGTAGCCTCTTGGGGGCCTCAGTAGCCTAGTTGGGAAAACCACCCGACTGGACTACCGATGTTCGGACAACCCGTGTGCGATTCCCGGCAGTGTGAATTGTACTCGTGGTTGGGGAAAAAAAATGCCCCCACGGTCGACCCAGCCGTTGGCAGAAATAGGTACCAGGGTATTACCCTGGGAAGGTGATGAATGTCGCTTCGCATCTGAGTTTAGATGCTTGAGGCGACACTATACAGAAATCTCCGAACATTTCTGAATAGGCGGCCGAGCACATATGGGTGTAAACTCGCGTGCTAAGACACCGGTTCAAGTCTCGTACTTTACTTTACTTTACATGAAGTAGACGCTAGATGTTGGGTCAAATGTTAAATTATATATCATCACAAACAATATGCAATAAAGCTTGCAAAATCATCGGACAGCTATCAGCACAATTTTCCAACAAGGAAATAACTGCAGAGACAAAACGGACACTCTACAATACAATCGTTATTCCAAAATTAAGCTACCAATGTCAGACATGAACCATAGATGAAAAAAGATTAAGAAAAATAGCAACTACCGAGATGTGATGTGTTAGACGAATGACAGGAACAAGCTGAGAGATAAGATCAGAAATAAAGAACTGAGAAAAAAGCTAGGAATTATTCCCAATATAGAATATATAAAGAAACAACTGAGAAAACAGATTGGCCACGTGATAAGGTAGAAAGATCAAAACAGAACACAGCAAGCCTTCAATAAACGTCGGGGAAATACCAGATCTAAGAGCCGACAAAGAAAAAAGGTGGATTGGATTGAATATTTGAATTAGTTAGAACATACCAGTACTAGAGGCCAACAGAAGATGAAAGGACGGCAAATTATATTTCCCCTCGACACTGAAAGACAAATGAGGAAGACAAGAAGATGAATAAACAAACTTACGTAAATTGTTTTTCAACATGTATATATAACCGCATGAGAAGCTGAAATAATGTTATTTTACTGTCATATAACATAATATAGCCTTCTCGACTGGTGTGACTTATCATAATACTGTGGGAAAATCTAGGAAAATCCACGGCGACAAGATATATATAAACAGAGGCGGAGCATACTACAATGATACGTTCCATGCTCCTCAGGTATGCTGCAAGTAACCCTATGTTGTTGTTATGATATTTGTGTAAAGACTATCTTTTACTAGTATTTCTTAAGCGTTTCCTACATGGCGTGTTTATAAGAATGTGTTCCTCCAATATCAGCGTTAACACGGTTGCCAATCACCTCTTCCTGCATGTAGCAAATCTATTTTGTGTGTTCTAATACTGTAAAAACAATGGGATAACTCTAGGATGTTTTGGGTCTTAGGTTATTGTTCCATTCTTCACAAATATGTGCAAGGAGCGAGTTGAAGAGGTAGGCAGAGAAAACTAATTGGTAGATAACATCAAAGAATAAATAAACCTCGACTTTGCAGTCCATATAATTACTAAAGATATAGACAAAAATGGACAAAGGAATGGAAAAATTGATGCAGAAAAAAGGACATTGCATGAATGACCTTCATTCTTTAAGGAAGTGGATGAGATTGGTTGGGACAAATATGTGTATGTAAATAGATCGAGCCTGATGTTCCTAGAGGTGACAAATGGAACTAGTCTAGAGCATAGGTGGCCAGCCTATTTTTTGCTTGGGCCAGTAAATTGATTTTTTTTTTATTTGAAAGGAACAACTAACTAAATTTATATTAAGTATTGTGAATGCAAACTGCAGTATTATATAAATATTAGTAATGTATTCAGGTAAGTGTACGGATGTAGACCGATATATGAAGCATAATGTTTTAAGAGTAATCCAGTTTTTCATATAATCATATAATTTATTGTATACACTAACAAAAATTATGATAGAAGGAAACATATTGAATTATTATAGAGATGCTCATTAAACTAGTCTTACAGTCTTGAAGTTGTGAAAACCTGTAATGTTATTTTAATGTAATTTTTTAACTTGCTTTTCATTGAACAATATCTCAATCTTAGTTGTCATTTTTGATGTGCACTGAACAAGTGCATAGACAAGATATGCTTCTGTAATAGTTGAGCATCATTTATTCTTAATAACATTCGTGGTAGAAAAAGTTTGCTCACAAATGTATGTGGAGCTAAATCTGTGCGCGAGCCTTAGAGTAAGATCGTCTATTTCAGGAAACCGGTCTCAAGGGACATATTTCCCGAATTGGATCAAATTAGGAGAAGTCTGTGATCTACAATGTTCTTTAAATTTAGCACAAATTCCTGAATGGTTTTGGTCTTCTATTATCTCCATTTGCAAGGTGGGGACTATTTCTGAATTTCCGAGTCTCTACAAAATGGATTGTCTATGTTAATGAATCTATGTTACTCTTTTCAGTCTCAAAAGAATAAAATCGAGCTGAGAATGCCACGCTCAAATCTGTAACTGCTGTTTTGTATTTTAAATGATCCACGATAAAGGCACTGCATCTATTTACCATGTGCTGAATGCTTGGAAAATGATCAAGCCTAGACTGACCTAAACTGTTACAAAACAATTTAAGCGTCAATTTAAAAGTGTTGTCATTATTGAACATGTATGGAAACAAAAAGTAAAAGTATTTTCCTTGTAACCTCGTTTTAAGAATATTCAAATGATGCAACATATCAACTAGAAATTCCAAATCACAAAAGCACTTTTGATTTCTAAGTAAACCACACTCCAAAGACAAAACAGTTTTTGATTCCAAAAATGAAAAAAAAAGAACTTGATCTTTTAATTTTAGAAAACGCAACAGTATTTATCCTCTAGAAAGCCACCTGACTGAGTTGTGAAGTAAGAGTTCACACAATTTATTTCTTCTTCAAAACGTTCTCTAAATTATCTTTGATTGAGGGCGCGTGATCGAATCATAATAATGCAAATGAGAACAGGATCGACGACGTGATAAAAACTAATGTCTTTAGCACAGAAAGCCTCCTGATGAGTGATACAGTGATATGAAAGCTACTTCCTATTTAAATATTGCTCTGACAAAGGACACAGTCATTCCACTTCCCTAAAATTGCTAGAGCGCCAGCTGTACAAATGCTCTGAAGTTTTTAGACCATTCAAGTTTAATGCTGCCAACATCACTATTTTCGACACAGTTTTTCACTGCCTCAAACATATATCTTCCATTTGTTGATGATAAGTCATAAAGTCCTAAAATTTCCTGAAACACATCGACATTGTTGTTTATGCACCTCACAAGCACAAATTACTGAGCATTATCTGTCATATCGCCACTCTCATCTATTACAATAGAGAAATATCTGGAAACATCAATTACATATTTTATCTGTCTTGATACATCGCTTGCCATTTCTTCAATGCGCCTAACAATTGTATTTCGTGACAGGGAAATATTTTCTGCCATTAGTTCGATATTGGTAACACCGGCGATTTCTGCAAAGATGAATATTTGTTACTTAATAATATCACCCTCTGAGAACGGTTGTTTTCTTCTTAACGAGCAGAAGAGATTTCGTAAGAAGCCTTTACCATATTTTCCATTTATTCATATTTTGCAACAATTAAGTTTTGGATATAATGAAGTCCTTTCTTTTTTCTTTGAGATGTAGTCAGTTCTTAAAGTAGAGACATGAGGTTATAATTTATTAAATGCATCATGTGTTTGTTTGAGATGCCTTTCCAGGTTACATATTTTAAGAACTGCTACTGTCGTTGAACAGGTCAAACAAATCGGTTTCGAGGCATTTCCCATTGTGAAGATAAAACTGTTCTTTCTATTCTTCATTAAATGCTCAGACACCCACTTCACTTTAACTTTTTCACTTTGACGAACCATGCTTGCTAAAGCCATCTTAACTAACACTAACTGCCAACACAGCGCAACACAAGCTGCAATAGAGTGCACCAACCTCACAAAGAAATAATTAATGTATCGACAATTATTTAAAACCGAATAGGTAAGACTGTCCCATCTGTTGCAAGAAATATTTTTTTTAACAAACTACACCGCAAATTCACTGAAACTTACAAAATAAGAAATAGAAAAATAAATAATAAAATAAGTTTGATTTATTCGATCTAAAATCTTACAGTGAAGGATTATACATTTTTAAATAGTGATATCACTGTAACAACTAGACCTAGAAATGGTCAGCTTGGCTAAGAAGGAAGTTCACCGTTAGAAACATTCCTGGGCCACTTCGAACCGAGCATAAGCCTATCAAATTTATGCATTTTACTGAAGATTTCGGAGACCAGTAACTACGTGAAACTAACGAAGGAAAACGTCACCTTGACAAAAGATAGGTTGTACTTGAAATCCGCTGCTATGAATCGCATAGTCTGATAGTGTTAAACATGTTCGCATCGGATCATGAGATATCAGTTTGTCAAACACAATTGTTATTGTTATGGAAGGCCCCGGTGTCACTGCAAACGAATTAAAATCCATAATTGCTCAAACCGTCAGTGCCAGTGGAATTATCCGAATGAATGGAATCTCATCTCCCAAACAAAGGAAAGTAACTGTCTCCCCATCATAGCAGTCTCAGCACACGCCAAAAAACATAAAGCTAAACCGTACAGAAAGTGAACACAGCCAACTGTTTCTTGTCATACAGAAAGTGAACACAGCCAACTGTTCCCTGTCAAACGATATCATCGTAAATAATCTTAATATCGAAACACGATCAAAACGGATGAAACGCACAGCTCACGGTGTGCACAGAGCACTCAGCAGCTCCTGCAACAAGCCGGACTTGGAATATGAGGAAACTGCAACAAGGAACACTTTACAGACAAAGCCTTCAATGGTTCCTGTCGTCTATCGACCATATTGACCGGAAGTCACGTTCTCCTGAAAATGTTATTCGTCATATTTTTTCTATGTATGATGTTAGGACATTGTTTTCTTGATTCTTGATATATTAGGACATTATTTTTGACTCCAATTCCGAACATATAAAACTCAGTCGTCGGATTATCCCCGTCACACATCAACCAACAGACCGTAAGATCTTCCTGCAATGTGAATTTGTGAATTTATAAACCCCATATTGAAATTATAAAATCACATGTCTACCCGGAGGCGAAGGCGCACCCCACAGCACCAGAGCTGAAAGCTCTGTCAGCGACAGTCTTTGTCAGCGATCCACAGCTGATGCTTGCACCACTATCGGTGAACCAGAACCATTCAGACCCTGCTCCACCTCTCCGTGGTACCTTTTTTAACAGACTAACCTGTCTAGTCTGGCCAAGCGAGTAAGGATCGAAGAGGGAAGACAACTCGATACTCAAAAATGTCGTGCTGAATTCGGATGTGTGTGGGCTGTAAGGTGCAAATATCACAGATAAACTGCAAGCAAAAACACAGCGCAGATATGTCCACTTAACGTCATTTTAAGACGGATAATCAAAATGTTTTGACAGACCATTACTTGACCCGTGGGCCTAGTGTTCATCATCCCTGGTCGAGAGCTTAATGAGAAATGCAGATGTAATTACAACCAACATCTTACAGGGAAAATCAGTCTTCAGGCGATTGGAGAAATGCTGAGGCTGACAGTTCAGCGCATATTATCATGCCCATATTGCAACGAAACTCATCAATAGAATAGAATAGAATAGAATAGAATAGAATAGAATAGAATAGATTAGAATAGAATAGAAATGGTTGACAAAATACTCAAATGGAGCCAGAGTTATGCGATGAAGACAAACAAAAAGATACTTTAAATAACAATTGTTAATAACTGCTGGATATTTTCGGTAATAATTTATAGGATGGGCATTACATTGTCCGTGTCACTGTAGTCACGGTTCAAGAGATTCAATGTAAACAAATAGTAATGATTTTGTGCTGCACTAGAGAAATAAAGGATCCGGTTATTCAATCATTTGTTGCATGTTTTTGTTTCGACCTGCTAGTTCTACAAAAAGAAATAATTGATTTCGGACTAACCCGCAAGAAGCTGTACCTATATAGTATACATTCTGATTGTAAATTATATATTGAATCTTTTATCCGCTGACAACGTATGTTCATTCCAGCATTGAATCTTTCATCTTCTGGCATTTTGTTTTTAATTTGGTGTCTTTCGTTTATTCTTTCTTTCGTCATGTGTCTTTCAGCGTGGATGGGGAAATATTATTTGTGGATTTTGGTGTTCCCAGCTTTTCCTCAATTATTTATTTATGATTGTATCTCTCAGTTTCCTGTCATTCGTCTAAAATATTTCATGTCGATTGTGGCTATATGTCATTTAGGTCTTACGTCTAGCTTTTAGTTTGGCACTGGTAACACAACGTTGGACTGAAGATTGTATTACAATGTGCCCGTTTCGCCCCGAGAGTTATTTACTTTTTGGACAGTAATGCTGATAGCTGACCGATGATTTTAGAGGCTTTTTTTTGCATCTTGAATCTATTTTAGCTGCTTGTTAATTTTCATTTGCCACTAGACTCCCAAGATATTTACATTCCTAAATTTGCTTTAGTTTGCTGCAGCCTATCGTTATCTTAAGGTTCTTTTTCTCTTATACGATACTAATTTATTCTATTTTCTTGATGTTGATGTTCATGCTGAATTGAGTGTCTTTGTTGTTACGTCTATTTAAAAAGTATTGTAGGTCGCGTATTTTCCCATGTATTAGTGTCTGATCATCTGTAAATAACAACTCGTTAAACTGCTCTGTCCTCAATGGATTGACTAACTTACATATATAGTCCACGAAGGTAATACACTATATGACAGCCATTACGCACTAATGTCTTACTCCTGACCTAACTACTAAGTGGTTTGTGTAGACTGCTGCTTTTCTGACCTTGCATCTGCTGTTGATGTAGACTTTTAATTTGGCTTATTAGATGAAGATTTACTCTGTATGTTATTAGTATTTCCCATAGTGTTCTCTATTTACTTTGAGCAATGCTTTTACATGATCAATAAAAGTTATGTGCACATTATGAAAGTGTTCTGTTGTCTTTTCTGTTTAAGGGTGCATAGAGAGTCACAGCATCTAGTATTTTATTCGAGCTCCATTTGAGAATCGCTGATCTGTAGTTACATGCAATACCGGAAACTTTTTTTTCATGATACCTTTGCATCGAACTTTCCAAAATGTGACGTTTTAGGTTATTACTTCTGTTGATTCTTCCATCTTCTGTCTTGTTGCTTTTTCGTATCTCCATCAAGTTATTTTCAACATTCTGATATGTTATTTCACGTTCTCTACGGAGTCGATGTATACTTAGACATTGTATCAACTACTATTGTTTTCCTATTTTCTGTTTCAGAAAGTATAAATGATGAGTCTTCTATCTCTATGGATCATGTTTCAATATATCTATTGAGTTCTCCACGATCAGGATCTGACCTGAAGTTCGTTCTTATTGCATATTCTATATGCCTGTTTTCTGCTTTAAATAAACGTGTTCGATTATTGTATCACCTTCTAACTTGTTCACTCTTTACTCAAATTCTTTACCTTTATATTGTGATCGATAATTTAACATCTCCTTTCAAGCATGGATTTTATTGTTCTTCCATCACCTTTTTTATGTATGTATCAATACTTGCAACCCCTAAAAATGTGTTTCAATCTCACTATAGACCTTTATCTTATGGCGTCTTGTTCCAACATCTCTTTTGTGGTCTCTAATCTGCAGGAATATATTTTTTTGTCTTCATCTCTACAGTTTATCTTCATGAACATTACTGCTTGTCTCTATCACATTTACTATCGTCTAACAACTAATTTCAGTCAGACTACTCCAAGTCAATGCCAAAGGACAACTGTTGTCCATCACACTTCTAATTCCAAAACCTACGAACTCTGTACATGCCAAATAACAGACAAAGGTATTTATACAGCCAATTCACTATCAGATGAGTTATCGCCAAATCAAGACATGTATTTGTTCATCAACGATAAGTGGATCATGCGGTGTTCATGTCCAATATGATGACTAATGTAAATGACGTATTGTTCTCTGATAACACTTAATCTAATTCTACCCGAGGAAATCAAGCCGTGTCTTCAACTGAACACACCAACCGAACAATACCCAAAGCTTGGCCCATTATGACTTTCCTCTCTTTATCTTTTTCCTTTTGTCCTCACACAAAATCACAGTACAACGGGTGTTGTGGGTCTGCACATATTAGGCACGTACTTCGCACAATCCAATGCTGTCTGCCATGGTATTCAAAGTGGAAGATGTAACGCTTCACTCTGAACTCAGTAATTGTTTGAGCACCAAAGAATCATGTTCATCGTTCTCTTTGGAACCTCTCTGGTTATTCCATTGGCACGTAACAACAAGTCAAAACCGTCACTACTCAATCACAGAAATGACCAGACCTTGGTATAAGAGAATAAGATTATGCTGCTCAATGTGTGCTGCTGCCATGACACCTTATTGAAGATATACAGTTTCCGGCTTTTAATACAAGCTGATCCATCCTTGTTGATTTGTAAAGGAGGAAGGCTCTCATTGCATCGCACAAGTTTGTAATAATAGACCAATATTTCTTTCAGTTCCTTTTGAATTCGTTTCATGTTAAATGCTTGTCTTTATAGTGTATCTCACATCAGTGGCGTATTCTCTATGATACCGCAAGTACCGCCGGTAACCTGAACATATTAATGAAATACAAAAGGAAATGATAATTTATTATTTTTTTTTATAATTATATTACAGATTTTTTAATATTCTATCATACATTTCGTAGGCCAATATGATGTATGTTATATATTTACCTTCATTTGCATTTATTAAAGCAAGGTTTTCCTCTGGTGACTATAACGTTTGTGCACGAAACCGAAACTACACTACACTGAAACCTCTAGTAGACAGCTGTACATTTTTCCTTATCCGGACCTAGTATTAACGACCTTGACATTCACAAATGGGAGTCAAAATAATATAGCGGGTGCTACGGCTAGAGGAATGCGATTTAATAGGTTATATTTAGCTCTAGCCATTAGAAGCGATAAAAGTGAAAGTGAAACTATGTATGATTATCGGAACTTCCTTAGCTATTTATAACTACGTTATGCGCATCAGCATCTGTAGAAATAGTTTTTTCTGCTCTCAAGAATATCAAAATCTTATTGTCGCTCAACTCAGACACAAGAACGTTTATCTGGTTCGGCAATAATGTCCATTGAGAAATTATTCCCTCAGAAACTTAGAAACCAATACAACAGTACTTTCAATGACAAAGTCATCAAGACATTTTCGTCCCAAACAAAATGGATATAATTAACATAAATATGAAAGTAATTTAAAATGCAGTGATGTCATTAGAAAATATTACTTTATGTTAGCCTACTGAATATAATGTATGTTTTTATTTATCATGTCAGCGGTGGCCAAGACCCCAAAACCAGTATACGCCACTATCTAACAGTGAAAATGATATCGGTACAGCCCTATATATATATATATATATATATATATATATATATATATATATCAGATTGGCAGTGTGCGTAAATATAAGTGTGTATGTATGTGTATATGTGTGTATGCGTATGTGTGTGTGTGTTTTATTAATAAAAAAAAAATAATCATGGTACAATGTTCTCGTTATATATTTTGATTTTTGTTTGATCTCATTCGTTATCATTTTCACCCAATAACCATTTTTTTCCGTTTTCTTTTACAGGACGGATACTACTATTTCTCTATTTACACTAAAAGTGCGCTGCATGAGGAATGCTATCTTGCGCTTTACAAAAATAACGACCTACAGATTACTGTTTTTGCGTATCAGAAATGGGACTTTGACTCTGCAGGTGAGAGCTGCCAGCCATGTATGCAAACACAATAAGTTATTACGTTCTACGGTACCTATAAGTTTTCATAGTCGACATCAATTAGTTTTTGTGACACGGCTTTTTTGTAAGTTATCGTTTTTTTAATAATTTGGAAACGTAAATAAATTGAGAACTGGTATTATTTTAATAGAAACAAACAAGGATGTTCTTTCACCGGATTTGTTTTCACTTTAAAGTTAAAATATTATTACATCAATAGTCGACATAAAATAAATTGAAAATAACGGTCATAACATAAACAATGTTTGACATGCGGATATAACAATCTTCATAAATGCAAAGCGTCAAATACTTGGCCACAATAAAACATCAAATGATAGATGCACTACAGAAAAAAACAACAGAATAACCCAGGCCAAAATAGTATTTCAGAAAAAGAAAAACAACTTATGCAACAAATATATGTCAATAGAAGTGAGAAAGATAGTTTATCGGTGCTATATAGAACCAATTCCGAACTATGGAATAGAATCATGGACAGTAGACAAACAAATAAAAAGACGATTAGAGGCCACAGAAATTGAATTTTAAGAAAAATGTTGAATATTCCATGTACAGATAAAAAGACAAATGAGGATGTTTTCACAGAGCCAAACACAAAAGGGAGCCCAAAAAAGCATCAGAAAGATACAATCAACAACATTTTATGGTGCACATCATGAGAAGAGAAAAATTGGAATACTTGGTTCATCATCATCATCACCAAAGGCCATACTGGTTGGCGTAGGCGAGCATGTCCTTCCACGAACTTCTCTGTCCACATCAATTATGTTGTTGACTGTTATCATGTCGTGACACCAAACTTTCTAGTATCGTCTCTCTTTGTCGTCCGCGATCTCTTTTTCCCTGCATTATTCCAGATGTAACAATGTATTCCAACTTTCATCTTCTCATGATCAGCCCGAAAAATGTTGATTGTTTCTTTCTGATGTTTTTAATCGTGTAATCTTTTTTAAGCTTCTAATCGTCTTTTCATTCATGTATCTACTGTCCATGATTCGCTCCCAGCGGTAAGAATTGGCTCTTTATAGAACCGATGATCTCTCGTTTTCACTTCTATTGACATAGACTTGTTGAATAAGGCGTTGTTCATTTTGTGAAATGCTATTTTGGCTTGATCTGTTATGCTTTTTATATTTGTAGTGTGTATTCAACCTGATGTTATGATTGTGCCCACGTATTTGACGCTTTGCACTTGTTTCAGATTTGTCATGTTTATTGTATGCTGCATGGTGGTAATGACGTTTTCTTCTATATGCCCATTACTTCGATTTTCATACCTTTCAGACTGAAATTGTTCTTGTTACTTGTAAGAAGTCCACAAGTTATACCAATTATTAAATGCACTTACATTTCATCCATATTTACAATTATTGCAAAGCTCCGTATTTTAACCAAAAGGTTCCGGAACGCGTTCCTGTAAAGTTGTAGGGCCAGGGATATAATTATTTACATTAGTTCACTCATTTTACATTCTCATACTGAAGTCGAAAACGTTGATATATGTACAACAATGTTTCTGATTTCAAATATATTATGTCGTGTCCTTACCTTTATTGCTAATAGTTTCATTATTCAAGGGATGTTCACAATTTAATTCTCTGATGTTCAAAATGATCGTTTACTCCTGTACCATTTTTCTGAGGACTCTGTGTTTATCAAACCCTTCTTTTATTTGTTTATATATTTCTTAAACTTCTCATTGAGTATCATTGCAAAAGTACTTAACATTGACTTTTGTTTTTATTTTAGGAAATAGTGTTATTTTGAACCTTAAAAAAGACGATAGAGTTTATGTAACTGCAGTACGTACATCGTACGTTTACGGGGAGAGGAACCAGATTTATACCACTTTCAGCGGATTTCTGCTACGGAACGCAAATTAATGATTTGTAATGGCCGCTGATTCATTACGAACCAGAAACGTGACAGACAGAGAAATGGATGTTTTAATTCCCAGATATAATTAAACGGTTCCACTTGAATTGTGCTTATTTATTTTATTTATTGTTTCTTTATATTATTGTTGGGCGTGTGGTGTTGCGATAGGAAAACATGTTGCTATCAAATTATTTGTTCTTGTTTCACGACTCATAATCGTTACATGACCAAGCTTCAAGAATCGGAATATCTCCATACTGACACTGTTATGGAGGGGAGAGGGCATCAATATGCCAAGATGATATCAACCGGGCAGATCAGAAAACAATTAGTACTAACAAACAAAACACGCACAACAAATAATAATGCAATAAGTAACTTGTCTACCTTTTTAGCTCACAATGGAGCATAGGTCTTCAACAAACACTTTCCAAGTCGTTATGTTTTTTGCCATTCTTTTAAGATCATTCCGTCTCTTCCCCATCATGCCATCTCTGCTTCTATCTGTCTTCTCCAAGAATTCCTTGGTCTTCCTCTCTGTATTTTCCTCCTGGGAATTCCAAATAGGGCCAGTTGTTTAATACTCTAAGCTGACTTCCGTAGTGTGTCTCCTATTCAGCGTCATCATCTTGCTGTATCTCTTTATCCACTGGTATTTGACTGGTACATATCCATAATTCTATGTTAGTGATTTTGTCCAGCCATTTCCATCCTTTTATTACCTCTTGACTATGTTGTGCTCCGGGTTCCTGGTGACCTGATGAATCATCTCTCCTCTATTTAGTTTTGTTCTTTCCGTTCCTAGCCATTTTGTTTTACACATTCCCAGAAAATCTATCTTGAAATTTCTCATTTCTACTGCTACATGTACAGTTTTTCCCTGTTCGTTTAGGGTACGTATATTACTGGTGCCAATTCTGGAGGATTTCCTGGTAGAGAAAGGGTGAGTCAGCAACCCGGACTCCCTACGACTTTCTCCGGCTTGCGGCATACGTCTCTTAGACAGAGAGCCCTTATCTTTCCTGGATGGCTTATTTTCTCTCATTGAATTGTCCATGTTTGTGAAGTTTTTCGGCTTATTTTTTTACTGTATGGGATAGCCAGTCCCATGCCCAACACTCCTTTCTCGCCAATAAATAACTTAACATTGTTATATTAAGTGACTAACATTTGTGTGGCTGAAAATCAGAACGAGCTCCTTGGAAAGCCTCTTCAGAATAAACAGATTTCACATCTGGCGATGTTTGTGTGTTTGGAAGAAGGTGGAAAGAGTTACCGCATAAAGAAAGAACACATCTCGTGATAGGTGACGGAAGCTTACACAACAAACAGTCTATAGTGAGTTGTGATACCTATTCTAGTCTTATAGTCTTATTTTAATGTGTACGAAGATGATGCGAGTCCAGTTTTGGCAATAAAATACTCATGCTATTGGGTGGTAATTCTTGGTCAAAATTATTCATGTTATGGTTATGGAAGGCCCCGTATCACTGCAAACGAATTAAAATTCATAATTGCTCAACCGCCCGTGCCAGGAACATTCAAGTTAATATTCCATCATGATCTCCCAAAAAAAGATAGGTAGCTGCAGTCCCCATCATAGCAGTTTCAGCACGTGCCTAAAGGTACAAGCCGAAATCACACAGAAAGTGAACACAGCCATCTGTTCTACTTAATAAAAATACAATCATTCATCGTCAGCAATCGGAATATCGAAACACAATCAAAATGGATGAAACGTACAGCTCACGGTGTGCACAGAGCACTAAACTCAGCAGATCCGGCAGCAAATCGGACGTGGAAAATGAGGAAACTGCAACAAGAAACACTTTTCAGACTGAGCCTCAATTTGCTCTTGCCGCCTATCGACCATACTGACCGATCAATTTTTATTTAATAATTAAATTAAATTCATCATCATCATCATCGAGTGCCGACTCCGCAACGAAGGTTGGATACCATGGATCGCCATTCTACTATGCTTCTTGCTTTGATGGTGCAGGTTGTCATAGGCTGACTTGTCCATCTTTTGATGTTATTCGTCCATATTAGTCTTGGTCTGCCTCTGCCTCTTTTACCTTGCATTTTCCCTTCCAGTATTACGTCTAGTAGGCTGTTGTATCTTTTAACATGCCCCAAAAATTTCGCTTGTCTTGTCTTAATTGTATTTAGCAGTTCTCTTTCTATTTTTAGTTGTTTTAAAACTTAGTCGTCTGTTTTCTTTTCTTCCCATCCAATTCTTGCTATTCTTCTATAAATCCACATTTCAAAGGCTTCAATTTACTTTTCTGTTTTCATGTCTAATGTCCATGTTTCTGCACCATACAAGAATATTGAGAAGATGTTCATAGTTTTAGTCTTTTTGATATTCATATCAAGTCCAAAATTAAATAAAATTAAATGTTAATTAATAAACATGATTCTAATTAGCCATAGATCTGTTGAAGGAAAACTATGTTGACGTTAATTTGTCATTGCGAGCTGTTCTGTTCAAGGTACATATAATGTGAAGTTTATTTATTTATTTTTGAGTTATTAAGGTATTTGCGTGTCATCATCATTACACTACGAACATGTCTCTAGGTGCTCATATCACGTCCTCAGCATATTCTCACAGTATCCAGGGAGTGACGACTCCAGTTCTGTGTTGGTTGATAAGTATTCTTAAACGCAACTAAGTTTCTCTTTTCTGGCTGTGCCCATTTTAACTCTTACCTCTTTCATCCGAAGGAGTGACGTGGATTCATGGTTGTCGAAGTCTTGTGCCTCCCCACATCTTGGAGGCCACTGATGATGTCCTCCCCGATCCATAGATGACCGTCTTCAACGACAGCGCAGCTAGCCAACCTGTCCGCTATTTCATATCCCCGTATTCTCGCATGTTCAGTGACGTAGACAAACGTGACCTTACGTATTTGTTTACTTCTGCAATGGATCTACCCATTACAACCGTACAGAGTATGCCTCCACTTTTGTATCATGTTCATCGAATCACGCAGAATGTAGGCGTGGGTGTAGTCTTGTGACTCTAACCAGATGAATGCCCTGGTCACTGCCATCACTTACATCATCATGTTACTCGTGGTCATACCGTATTCACCACTGTCTTCCTTGACTATTCCGCCTGCCGATTGTGTTGTAAATGCCCTTGGATTTCTTTTGTGTCGTATTACAGATCCGTCTGTATACATCTTTCTCATCGGTGTTATCCCATATGGGAACGTTGACCTTCGCATTGGCCATGACAGAGTTCTGCTCCCTACATTTCCATGTCGAGTGTGACAATACACGAACATGTTCACCTGCATGTTGAAGGCGCCGGTATTCACGCCAGATCTTGATCCTGACATCCAAGGTCAAGAAGATACCTCATTGCTACACAGGAGTGTCTCTCGTACACCCAAAGATAATGTGCTTAGCTTTATTCTGTATTATTATCCAGCATGCCAATTTCGCCGTACTGACAGTAAAAAATACCACAAGCAGTGTTGTGTGAGCTTTCAAGTATTGTGTGAATGGTATCGTTATTGGGAGATCTTCTTCCAGCACTAGATCCTAACACAATTTTGATAGTGACCCCTGTACCCTCAATCTTACAGCCTCATTTCTTTAGTCAGTCTGCTCAATGTAGCAGGCAAGCAGAGCCATCCCTATATTCTCATCAGATGTGTGCCATATCTGCCATGTGCTCTGGAAGACTGGTATGCCTCTGTGTCGTGTTGTGCCATTCATACTCTGATGAAAGCGTCTGAAAATTGCCATCAATTTTTTTTTCTGAGCACACATTTTTTGCAAAAAAATATCTCAATAGGCCTTCTTAGGCTGCTAAACCATGTCTTGGCCCTTTGTCTCTTGTTCCGCCAAGCTTCCTCGACTTCTACGTTCCACTAGGGCCGTTGCGCCTCTCTCTACTGCCTGATAGTAAAGTAGGGAGGAACGCCCTGTTTACTATGTCTGAATTAGCTAATGACTATCTGGTCTATGTTCTCATAGTGGAATGTTATGAGCTGGCTTCTGGCTTTAATTTATGCCTTTCTCAGTCAGGATGATACATGGATAGTGATCACTTCCGTGGAATCCCAGTACACTCCATCTGCAAAAAGCTAAAAAGGTGGAAGACACCATTCCCAGATCTATGACACTATCAGAGTCCTCTTATAGAGTGGCCATTCTGGTTCCCTTCCATCATTCTAGCACACTAAATCGCACGACACCAATGCCTTCTCTAAGTCTTCTCCCTGCTTGTTGGTTATAACCCACTGGTTACCTCTAGCATTGAAGTCACCATAGAAAATGACGTTCTCCTCGAATTCAAAGGGAACCTGCCATTGTTGTGTGTACATCTTCCCATTACAGTCATACACATTTACAACCACGAAAGGAACTGGGGTCTGCACCCTAAACACATGTATCTGCTATTCTTCACAGTCCTACACAGACATATCAACCTCGGCTGCTACCATGTTGTTTCGTACAATGATGTTCAAGGTATCGTCTGTTGTAGAAACAGTGAAATCATGGGACACTAAATATCTTATCACCAGGAAGTGTTTTAAAATCACATTGGTGCCGCACACTTACTTATCAAGAATGGACCTTATTTGATTTATGGAAGCTCAGTTGCAGTATGTAACGCACACATACTTTAGGCAGAGCCTCTGACACTTCGACCATTTACACATAGATGCACTTTCACCATTTCTTGTTTTCTTCGATGTTGTTTTTTTGCCTTCATCTAAAAATTCCTTGTCGTCATTGTTGATTTTATCGCTGAAAGTAGATGTTGTGGATGGTCTAGACTCTAAGCAACTCACTGGGTCGCACGATCCATAACTGGTCAACTCAAGTCAATCAGCTCTTTGGCACTTGGATACACTGTGAATTTATTTTTTTTTCATTTAGCACGCATGCATGAAATTACACTTTCTTGCCAACGAGCCGGCAAAAACACACCACCATCTTGTATCTATTTGCGACCTTGTACACTCGTGATATAAAGTAAAGGTTACTTCCACGACAAGAAATCCCCACTTGTGTTTCTTTTTTTTTTAAAGCCAACATTTGAAGTCACCTCAAATGAAGCTGGGGTTTCCTTCTGTTCTTTATCAACCACTCAACAACTATTGATTTACCGCCTTTACGCGGCATCCTAATTGTGTTACTAATTCTACATTCATCGACACGACTCTATGAGTTTCCTCATTGTAGATTTATAAGAACAGACATTGGGTTTATGGAAAATGAAAAATAAAATCACATGCAACAACAAAATATTGATAGAGAAAAGTTAAACTGAAGTAAACATATAATTTTTGTTTCCTTCAAGGATTAAGCCAAATATGTTGACAGACAACGCCATAAAGAACTCAAATGCTCGTAGACAATTTGAAAGATTCAGATGATAATGACACAATAATCACATCACACCATCATCATCATCAAGTACTATGCCTTCTGGCGTAGGTGATCATGTCTCTCCAAAGCGTTCGATCTCGACAGTTAATTATCATTTATGTTGTTGACCATCTGCCAAGTCATTCTCTTAAACTGTATGGTATCTTTTCTCTTTGCTTCCTCTATTTCTTTGTCCCTCTATTTTTCCAGTTGTCACAATATATTCCAGTTGTTCCTTTCACATTACATGGCCAAAAATGATATTGGAAATACCCTACTTTTTTGCTCTTGCCTCTTCCTGCACATTTCCGTTACTCTTCTTAGATATCAATAGTATTCTAAACATTCGTCTGTAAAACCACAATTCTACATGTACAAGTGATTTTCTTGTCTTTTCTCATATTTTCCATGACTCACATACATATGTTAAGACAGGCTCTACATAACCTTTAAGAACTATCTCCATATCCTGTGCCCAGGCAGAGTAGGCAAAGTGAAATGAGGAAGAAATTACCAATGTTTAAACTTGGCACATGGAACGTAAGGACCATGTGCCCTGGACTTACTAAAAATCATATCGATGCTCAGAAGTCGAAGGCTAAGATGGCTGGGGCATGTCCAACGGATGGAAGAAAAACGCATTCCTAGGCAAATACTATATGGCGAGCTAAAACACGGAAAACGACAAATCGGCAGACCTAAACTACAATATAGAGATATATGTAAATCATCTCTGAAAGACTTCTCCATCTGTGAAAACGACTGGCAACATCTGGCAAGTGATCGCACATCATGGAGAGCACGTATAAGGAACGGTATAACAACATTTGAGACTGTGCTAAGACAGGACTTAGAAGAGAAGAGACTCATGAAAAAGGATAGTAAACCCTGTGGACCAGCGAGCCTGACCTGTTCATTATGTGACCGCGTGTGTTTGTCAAACATTGGTAGAATTAGCCACGAGAGAAGCTGTTCGGCAAAAACAATACCTCAAAAAAATACGCAATAGCCTCCACTAGACCGTCTGACAAGACGAAAAGGGCCATATATACATAACATTTAAGAACTTTTTTCCTGTTCCTTTTGTCAAAAATGGATTTCACAGCATCTTCCTCATTTTTTTTAAAAGCTGTTTTTCCCTGAGCCATTCTGCATTTCACCTATGTTGTAAATCAACCATCTGAGGTTAACATCGTTCCCAGATAATTACATTTATTGAGCTGTTTTAATATTGCTATACTTGTCTTTATTGTGCATTGCGGTGATGTCTTTCTTTTTTGCTACCATTACTTCTGTCTCTTTGTTATTAAGGCTGAGTCCTTTATTTTTGCTTTCCTCAACTATGTCTAAGATTTCTCGTAACTCATTTTCTCTTAGAGATTAAAACTATATCATCAGCATAACTTAGATTATTTATATCAATCTTCAATTGTTATTCATGACATGTCCCTTATGGTTCTTAAAATGATCTAATTAGAAACAATAACAAGGAGATAATATATTGACAAATAACCTATACAGAGGACAGACACCATTTCAACTAAAGATCGAAAACTGAGAGTTTCTATGTTTGTTCAAGTTTATCGCTTAGACGATCATTTAACATTTTAAATATCATGGAAACGCCACATTTTAACATCCTTTGCAATATAATTAGATATAAAATATATTCATATAACATGGTACCACTGTTAGTAAGTCAAGGAAAAAAAACTGCATGAACTTGTTAACAAAATAAACAATAAAAGTATACTCCGATTTTGATTACACACAAATGTGTAGAAAGCTAAACCATTGATACTAAATAGAGTTAACAAATAAAATTGATACGAGAATATCAAAATAAGCATTAAAAATAAGCTATTAAATATGTGGGGGCCTCGGTAGCCTAGTTGGGAAACCACCCGACTGGACTACCGACGTTCGGACAATCCGTGTTCGATTCCCGCTGGGAGCATTGTGAATTGTACTCGTGGTTGGGGAAAAAAAATACCCCCACGGTCGACCCAGCCGTTGACAGAAATAGGTACCAGGGTATTACCCTGGGAAGGTGAGGAATGTTGCCTCGCATCTGAGTTTCGATGCTTGAGGCGACACTATAAAGAAAGTTCCGAACATCTGGATAGGCGGCCGAGCACATATGGGTGGAAATTCGCGTGCTAAGACGCCGGTTCAAGTCTCGTACTTTACCTTTTATTAAAATGTATTGGTATATAGGACAGGTAACGTATAACCGAAAATGCCGGACGCTATTAGACATTAGAATTGAAATACAACATTTTAAACCTGAAATATATAAAAACAAAGCAGCAAATAACACATAATTAAATCGAGAGCTTGCATTATGGGCCCAACATCATGCATTATGCAGAAACAAGGGAACTGAAAGAGAAAAAAAAATGAAGAAGGGAATTGAACTTTAATAAAATAAGATTAATATAGGAACTGCAATAATGGTGGACAGAGAAGGAAACAAACAGTATACTTTTAAGTTAGGTGTCAAATAAGAGAGAACAGTTTTACATAATTCTAACAACAAACAATACATGTTTGAGCATATACAAAAATATAATCAACTTTGACAGTCATTTTACAGGAGAATATACCAATCAACAAGAGATGCAAAGTTGATAAGCCTCTAGATGTAATCCCTGCATAGAATAAGGAACCTAATAATATCGCGATGGAAAGGAAGTTTCCAGCCATTTCTATTTTTTAATGACTTGGTCAAAGAATACAATCTTCATCCGGTCGTTGTGCTACCATGGCCAGTCCTGGACCTTAGATGCAAGAACAATAAGAACAATAACCTCTACTGAGATGAAACATGTCAGACGAATGACAGAAAACAACCTGAGACAAGATCGGAAATTAAGAACTGAGAAAAAAAAAAAAAACTAGGAATAGCCCACGCCATATATATTATAAAGAAACAACAGATAAAATGGTTTAGTCACGTGACAAGGCAGAGTGATCAAAACACAACACAACGAGCCCTCAATAAATATTGCGAGAATACCAGGCCCAAGGGTCGACCACGAAAAATCGATCGATGGAATATTAGAAGAACTAGGAAACATTACAGCAGCAGAGGCGAATGAGGAAGGAAAGAAGATGAAAGAATCACTTGGTATGTCATGAACTATATTAAGTAGGACTCATCCTTTTGTGTCCTATATTTATGTAATCATTGCATGATCAAACACTTGTTTTAAGGGACAATGAGGAAGACCACTCGAGGAATAATGCAGCAGGCATCAAATACGAAGAAATATTAATCGCAACGTTGTGTGAGTTTAATAACAAAAAACACTTTCAGTACGAGAGCTGTGTTCTTACCACATTATGAAAGATGTGTCAAAATACGTTGAAATGTTGTAATTGTTACCATTATATTGATTTCATTGGTGATATGAAGTTATTTTTTCAAAACAAAGATAGTTTTATCTTCAATAGTCGTTTCGATAGTAGATGTGCTTGTACTGCATTAATGTAAACTGTGATGAGTTTGTCAAAGGTTCGCGATGCTGAGGACGCAACCTGGCCTACCGTGTTAATGTTCATCATCATCTAGTGCCTTCTCCGCAACGAAGGTTGCCTAACATGGATCGCCATTCTACTCTGTGTCTTGCTTTGATGGTGCAGGCTGTCATAGATTGACTTGTCCATCTTTTGATGTTACTTGTCCATGTTAGTCTTGGTCTGCTTCTGCCTCTTTTACCTTGTATTTTTCCTTCCAATATTACTGTTAGTAGACTGTTGTGTCTTTTAACATGCCCCATACATTTAATTGGTTTTGTTTTTCATTGTATTTAGTAGTTCTCTTTTTATTTTCAGTCGTTTTAAAACGTCATCGTTTGTTATATTTTCTTCCCATCCAATTCTACATATTCTTCTATAAATCCACATTTCAAGGGCTTCAATTTTCTGTTCTGTTTTCTTGTCTAATGTCCATGTTTCTGCACCATACAGGAATATTGAGAAGATGTAACATTTTGTCATTCTTAGTTTCAGCCCTGCTGATATTTGTTTTGTTGTTAGTATAAGTTTCATGGCATTACCATTACTTTTTACCATACCTATTCTTTTGTTTATTTCAATTTTGCATTTTCCATCATTGGTTATAGTATGTCCCAGGTAGTTGTAGCTCAGGACCGTCTCCAGATGTATTCCCTGAACTGTGATATTTAATTGTAGGTCTTGAGAATTTTCTTTGTTTATGATCATAGTTTTAGTCTTTTTGATATTCATTTCTAGTCCATATTTTTTTGCTTGTTATGTTTATCACATTAAGCAATTGTTGTAGGTCCTAAGGTTTTCTGCTAGTAGAACAGTATCATCAGCATATCTTAGGTTATTGATTATCTTTCTATTAATGTTTAGGCCTGGTATCTCGGAGATGTTTTTAAATATTTGCTCTGTGTATTGATTGAACAAGCTTGGCGATAGGATGCATCCTTGTCTTACTCCTCTTTTTATGTCCATGGGTTTAGAGTTCTCCTGTTAATGTTAGAATTATGGAAACAGTCTATAAGATACTCTCATCACTTTTAAATTTAAGTAGAATACTTCTAATATGTGTAGATAACAAAATCTATTCTATCCATGGAAATAGTTTCATTACAGCTATCAATTTACCATTTCCGCTCCACCACATGCCACGGCATTTCACAAAATGCATCGGTAAATTCCGTAGGCAAGGTTGGTCCGTTCACGTCTTACACGAGCGCACAGGCGACGATTCCAAACCTCATTAGCCGACTCTGACAGGTTAGAGTAGCTTTACTGTTCTCCTCCCTCTCCGTTGTCATCATCACTATTGAGTGCCGTCTCCGCATCGAAGTTTGGTTACCATGGAGCGCCATTCCGCTCTGTCTCTTGCTTTGATGGTGCAGGTTGTCATATGCTAATTTGTACATATTTTGATGTTACTCGCACATATTATTTATGGTCTGCTTCATTTACCATGCATGCTGTGTCTTTTAACATGCCCCAAAAATATATTTTGTCTTGTTCGCATAGTGTTTAGTAGTTCTCTTTTCATTTTAAGTTGTTTTAAGACTTCATCATATGTTTTCTTTTCTTTCCATCCAATTTTACCTATTATTGTATTAATCCTTATTTTAAAGGCTTCATTTTTCTATTCTCTTTTCTTTTTTAATGTCAATTTTTCAGAGAATACAGGAATGTTGACAACAAATTACATTTTGCTATTTTTGGTCTTAGCACTTGTATTATTTGGTGTTATTTGTTTTGATGTTAGTATATTTTTCATGACATTACAATTACTTTTTGCCATTCCTGTTTTTGGTTATTTCAGTTTTACATATCCCATCACTGGTTATAATATGTCGAAGGTAGTTTTAGCTCTGAACTATCTCAAGGTCTGTTCCTTTAACTTGGATATCCATTTGTAGGTTTCGAGTGTTATCTCTGTTTATGATCAAAGTTTTAGGCAATTTGACATTAAATCAAATCCATAGTTATTGCTTATCACGTTTATTTCCTTAAAATGTTGTAGATCTGGATTTTCAGCTGGTAATAACAGGAGTAAGACAAGGTTGTGTCCTCTCACCACTCCTCTTCATCATATATATGGACAAAATAAATCAGGAAACAACCAACAATAAGGACAAATCATATAATAATATAGAGGTAGAAATCTCCAACATCAACGAGCTACTCTTCGCAGATGACCAATGCCTAATATATGAGGATGAAAACCTGCTACAACAGCATTTAACATCTCTAGATAAAAGCTGCACACACTACAATATGAAAATTAACACAGCAAAAACAGAGGCTATAAGAATAAGCAAATTAAGACACCCAATAAACATCAAGAACAAAGATAAAGAAATAAAACAAGTAGAGGCATTCAAGTATTTAGGCACAATGTTCACAGAAGATGGAAAACTAGACAGAAAAATTGACATGAGAATACAAAAAGCAAATGCTGTCACATACCAGCTTTCACCATTGCTAAGACATCCAAACATTTCTATGCCAGCTAAACAACAAATGATAAATAGCATCTTCATACCAACTTCGTGCTATGAAAGTCAAACATGCACCCTTTCTAAATCACATTTAAGAGAGATCAATACATGTGAGATGCGTTGCTTGAGAAAAGTAACAAACAACACAAGAAGAGATATAATACCAAATGAAACCATAAGAAAAATAGTAGGAGCAAAACCCTGCCAAGAATATATAGAACAACAACAGCTTAAATGGTTTGGCCACCTGGTCAGAATGAATCCTTACCAATCACCATCAAGGGCGTTCTTCTCGAGAATGCATGAAAAAAGACCAAGAGTAAGACCCAGAAGAAGATGGATAGATGCAGTGACAGAGACATGTAACAACAAAGGAAAATCACTAATTCAGACAATTCGAGCAGCACAATAATGATAAATGATATAAACCACGACACCTTTTAGGTATCAGTGAAAAGAGAAAAGAGGAGGAAGTAGAAGAATAGTGTCATTAATATATTTTAGGTTATTGATTATCGTTCCATTAATTTGTAGACCTGGTTTCTCCGTGATGTTTTTAAAGATTTGTTCAGTGTATAGATTTGAACAAGCTGGGTGATAGGATGCATCCCTGTCTTACTCCACCTTTTATATCATTGGGTGAAGATTTCTCTTTGTTATATTTTATTATTGCTGTTTGCTCCCAGCAAAAATGACATATTTTTTGTATGTGTGTTTCCATCAGATGCATATCTTTAAGGTATTGTATATGTTGTTTATGGTGTATTCTATCAAACGATTTCCTGTAATCTATGAAATAGGCACATATTGGGTTCACCGCTGCAGATAACATTTTTTTTATGAGAATGCACATTCCAATCAACTTGAGAATAAATACAAACTATGTTCATATACATTCAGTGCCATTAAATATATATTATGTATATATATATATATATATATATATATATATATATATATATATACATACATATATACATTAACACAAACCAGGGCCGTCCAGGAAATTGTGTGAGCGAATTATTATTTCTAATAAACTATAAGATCTGCTAATTTCACGTTGGTCTCTGCAACTGCAGGACATTGTTTCACAACTTGAATGACCACTCGAACATGGGACTCTAATAGTGTCATACACCTGGCACTAGTGTCTTCCACCTTCGTACCGGTTTACAAGTGAAGTGTGCTGGGATTCGACAGAATTGATCACTATCCATGTGTCCTCCTAACTGAGAGAGGCATCAAGCGTCAAAAAGAAGAGTTCGACCAAGAAATGATGAACACTAAAATATGTGCTAAGGATGCAAAGTGGAACGATTTCTGTAAAAAATGTTCTCAGAAGAATTACTAGCTACATTCCGGCGCCTGCATCAGAGCATGACTGACACACCACGACACTGAGGCACATCAGAATTGCAGAGCACAAGCCAGATGTGACACACACATCTGATGTGAACAAAGGGAAGGCCCTGCTTGCGTGCTACATTGAGCAGACTGACCAAAGAATTGAGGCTGTAAGAATGAAGATACGGGGTCACTCTCAGAATTGTGTGAGGATGTAGTGCTTGGAGAAGATCTTACAATCACGACCGATGCCATTTGCACAGTACTTAAATGGTCACACAACATTGCTGCTGGTCGAGATGGCTTTTTCTGATGATATTCCGGTACATCGACAGGGAAGAAACAGAAGGGAAATCGCTGCTCAATGCAAAATAAACTCCATCGCATGTCTTCCTGGTGTGGAGTATCAGGTGCATTGGTTAATCCTAATAAGGCATCAGTTACAAAGTTTTCACTTAATAATCATTTTGTTAAAATTGAAACACCGGTGGTATGAATGAGAGCTGATGAGGTGACCAGGGGGCAGGTTGATGACGTACTTCGGAGTTAAGTTTGAATGCAACCTGTGTTTTCGGGGCCACGTCAACCATGTGAAAAAGAAATACCGCAAAGGATTAGCAGCTTTGAATGTCATGGCAGCAGCCAACATCTAGCAGAGGCAACTTACCCCTCTGTTTCAGAAAATAGTCCTTGTACCAATCGAGTACGCTCTGGCAATTGTTACTGTCAGTACTACGCAAATTGACATGCTGGAGAAAATACAGAATGAAGCGGTGATCATTTTCTTGGGGCGTACGAGGAATATTCCATGTGCAGCATTTATGCATCTTCTTAATTTTTCAACCATCAAGATCTGGAGGACACGAGCATACCCGAAGATAAGTGCAGATAAAGAGCATCCATTGAAAAACAAGCTCAACACAGGGAAAGGTGTCTGACTAAAAAAAAAAAAAACTAGGGTGGGCCGAGCAGAGGATATCATCAAACAGGTATGTGGGCTTACCAATATCAACGCTAGCAAGGAGTGGATACCAGTGCCTAGGTTTATTCAAGGGAACATTCTTGAGGATCGTCACACTCGACAGCAAATGTAAGAAACAGAACTCAGTCAAGGTCAATGTGAAGGTCATCGGTCTTGCCTGGAATAACTCCAATGAGAAAGATAAATTCAATTAGAACTCCCATATATTTCCCAGTGCAACAAATGCACCTCTTGCTTTTGATATCCGTATTTTGGTATTATTTTCTGGCCCTCCCTCTTTGTCTATATTACTGCCGAGATATATGTAAGATTGTACGTCTAGTAGAGGTATTTCTCATATGTGTATTTGATTATTGCCAACTGCATTAATTCTCATAATTTGTATCTTATCTCTATTATTATTATTTTCAGTCTCATCTGTTGTGATCTATCATCAAGTATGCTCACGTGATCTTGCATCTATTGATGGTTGTGTGATAAGGGAACTATATCATTAGCAAAGTCTATAGCAAAGGTGGTTATCAAGTTGCTTAATCAGTGATCACTGGAATCCATTTCTATTGTTTTGAGTTATTTTCATAATCCAATCTATAGAAGTGAACCATAGACAGTAGACAAACACATGAAAAGACGATTAGAGGCCACAGAGATGGGATTTCTCAGAAGAATGTTGAAAGTTCCCTGGACAGATAAAAAATTCAACGAGGAAGTTCTCAAAGAGGCCAACACAAAAAGGGAGCCCCTATAAAACATCAGAAAGAAACAATCAACATTTTTCGGGCGCATCATGAGAAGAGGAAAGTTGAAATACTTGGTTACAACTGGCAAAATAGAAGAAAAGAGAGATCGCGGACGACAGAGAGAGAAAATACTGGATAGCTTGGTGTCATGGCATGGAAAACAGTCAACAACAGAAATGATAGGACTGTAGATGCCGATGATTATAAATCTATGGCCAGTAGAAAGAGAAATGGAGATAGATGACATCCCTGCCTTACTCCTGTTCTTATATCAAATGCTTCTGTAAACTGCCCTTCATGCACCACACATTTCATTCATGCATACATTGTTCTTCCTCATCATCATCGAGTGCCATCTCCGCAACGAAGGTCGCCTACCATGAAGCGCCATTCTGCTCTGTCTCTTACTTTGATGGTGCAGGTTGTCATAGGCTGGTTTGTCCATCGTTTGATGTTATTCATCCATGTTAGTCTTGGTCTGCCAATTTTACCTTGTATTTTCCCCTCCAGGATTACTTTTAGTAGGCTGTTGTGTCTTTTAACATGGCCCAAAAAATCGCATTTGTCTTGTTTGAATTATGCTTAGTAGTTCTCTTTTCATTTTTAGTTGTTTTAAGACTTCATTGTTTGTTTTCTTTTCATTCCATCCAATACTTCCTATTCTTCTATATATCCACATTTCAAAGGCTTCACTTCTTTGTTCTGTTTTCTTGTTTAATGTCCATGTTTCTGCACCATATAGGATGTTGAAAAGACATAACATTTTGCAATTCTTAGTTTTAGCCCTGATGTTATTTGTTTTGATGTTAGTATGCTCTTCATGACATTAAAATTACTTTTTGCCAATCCTATTCTTTTGTTTATTTAAATTGTGCATTTTCCATCACTGGTTATAGTATGCCCAAGGTAGTTGTAGTTCTGAACTGTCTCCAGGTCTATTCCTTCTATTTTGATATCCACTTGTGGGTTTTGAGTATCTTCTTTGTTTATGATAATAGTTTTAGTCTTTTTGATATTCATATCTAGTCCATTTTTTTTCTTGTCATGTTTATTTCATTAAGTAATTGTTGTAGATCTTTAGGATTTTTTACTAGTAGTACAGTATCGTCAGCATATCTTAGGTTATTGATTATCTTTCCATTAATTTGTAGGCTTGGCATCTCTATGATGTTTTTAAAAATTTGCTCAGTGTATAGATTGAACAAGCTTGGTGATAGGATGCATCCTTGTCTTACTCCTCTTTTTATATCAATGGGTGTAGAGTTCTCTTTGTTATATTTTATTATTGATGTTTGCTCCCAGTATAGATTACATATTAGTCGTATGTCCATGTCATCTAGATGTATCTCTGTTAGGCATTCTATAAGTTGTTTGTGGTGTACTCTATCGAAAGCTGTGGTGTAGTCTATGAAGCAGGCATATATTGGTTTGTTTACTTCTGTGTATTTTTCGATTAATGTTCTCATGCAGAATATGGCTTCTTTTGTCCCGCTATTTTTCCTAAATCCAAATTGCTGCTCATCTAATTCAGTATTTATTTTATTATGAATCCTTCCTTGTATAACTTTTAGGGGTTAACCCAAACATAAATTGCGAGGTGTGGAGAAAGTGCTGCTAGACAAAGAGAAGTTGAGAACGGAATAATTATAACTTGAGGAACTCTATTCTTATTTTGTTGGCCCAGGAAAACAATTATTTCAAATTGGAACATGAAATGGAAGGGCAATGTACCCTGAACTTGACAAACCGGACTTATAAAAAGACAGGGATAATGTGGAAACACCCCCCCCCCCCTCCTTAGACTAGCTGAAGCTGTTGCAGGTCGACATCGCAGCTCTCCAGAAGATTAAGCGTGTAGATTGTGGATTAGGTAAAGAGAAATAGTGAACTTTCTTCTGGCAAGGGCTTAACTCTGAACAATATCGCCATATGGGGTAGGGTTTACTGCTCTAACTAACTCGGCAGTTAAATAACAACCCCATACGGATTGTTAAAGCGCATAATCTATCTCAAGCTTCACTCTCAAAGTGAGTTAATCCAAATTTACATACCAAGACAGAGACCGTATTAATACGAGGTTTTAGTAGCCAGAGAGACGACTTAATTGAGTAAATGTTTATATAGAACGCATGGTGATGGTTAGTACCGAACATGCTGTAGTCGTAATGCCCGCCAGTATCTAATGTCTGCTGTTCCACAAACAATGTCCAGTGGTATGTGAGTTAAGGTCACCGCACTCTGGACACACATTTAGGCGTTACAAAGTTTCCAAAGAATCATGTAAAGTAAGGACATCGAGGGTTTTGATAGTGTGTTCGCTGTGTACACATCTAGCACTAATTTGTATGCTGTTACGCTTACACGTTTGATTTTGTTTTTCTGATTGTTGCAGCCTCAAGACTGCGTCCTTCATCTTCTTTCTTCTTTTTCTAACTTTTTTGTTAGCTACCAGTGGAGCATAAGTTTTCAACAAACACTTTCCATGTCATTCTGTTTTTTGCCATACTCTTAAGATCATTCCATGTATCCCCATCATCTTTATCTCTGCTTCTATCTGTCTTCTCCAGGAATTCCGTGGTCTCCTCTTTGTCTTTTCCCCTGGGGATTCCAAAAAAGGGCATGTTGTGTAATACGCTCAGTTGGCTTCCGTAGTGTGTGTCCTATCCAGCGCCGTCGTCTTCGCTGTATCTCTTTATCCACTGGTATGTGACTGGTACATTTCCATAATTCTATGTTAGTGATGTTGTCCTGCCATTTCAAACATTCAATTTTGCGTAAGCATCCATTATTGAAAGTCTGTATCTTCGTGATTGTCAATTTTGTTGTTCTCCATGTTTCACAGCCATATAATAGGATCGATTTAATATTTGAGTTGAACATTTTTATTTTTGTATTTAACCTAATTTCCATGTTTCCCAGTGCAATGAAAGCACCTCTTGCTTTTGACATCATTATTAAGGACTGCGTCCTTACTGACACATACTTCTTTGTACAACAGTTAATCGCTGCGTGTATTCGAGGCATAGACATTGAACACAATCATCTTCCACTTTAAGAACCCACCAGGTGGTCTACATATCACTTCTATCTGTGGGGTGTGTAGCCTAGAGATACAAGGTCGGCATCAGGACAAGAAAGACCGAAGTTCAAAGTCAACCAGAAGCGGTGGTGACTTTTTTTCAATACAGGAACAAGTATAACCTGTGGTTTCTTTATGACATTAATCTGTCATTTCGTGTAGTGAGATCAGATAACTAGCCCTCTCGGATAAGGACAATAAACAGGAGGTCTCTTGTGCACTTGCAAACGTTAATGAACCTTTGCCCGTTAAAATCGGAAAGAGCAGGCCATAAATATGGCCACTGTCCGGGTAAAGTCGTCAGCAGAAACACACCAACACTGTAGGTCCCGTTCTCTGAAGTTCGTACACGCAGGATTCTCCAGCAGTCTTTACTATTCCTGCCTATGTATAATTGTTGTTCTGCCATTTACTATTATTTGGGTATACTCATTATCTTCTCAACGCAGAACGCAATGTTGTAAAGGGTTCATCTATCTACGAGCAGTGCTGGCATGCACCAGAGATACATCAATCCAATCAATGGCATACCTTCTTGACTTACCAAGCATTAGAGTGCGACATAATTTTGACAAGGTCCGGGCCTATTTAAATTTGATAACAAAAAATAAGAGCATTCTTTGCATTCGGAATTGAGTACGATCAAGGCATGCGTCTCGGGCACGAAAAATCCTGGATAGACGAGGCAGAACAATCCATAAAGAGAGTGTGTAATATGACTGGCATTAAGGTTGCCATTGGTTAGAATGAAACAAAAGCAGGACAATGTTAATTAAAGAAACCATTCAGCTTGCCGGGTCTGCCGGAGCTAGGGGCCTCATGGTACAGGAATCCATCGAAAAAAAATAGAAAAACATTGCATCATCCTTTTATCAGCGCCAACGGTTCTGTAGTTCACTGAGAGAGTAGGGCAGCTCTTGGAGCATCCTGGCATACCAACGTGGATGGGTTGTCCATGACACACTAGTGTACTCTGCAATAAATTGGACTATATGATTGCTGGCATCCCTTGCATTGAGAATGGCCTGACTCTGCAGACAGATTCCATCGACAAGCTCGTTTTTAACACCAGTTTAAACAGCTAAACTAGCAAATTGATTTTGATTATATCTATTGTAATCAATTCTTTCATGTGAAACATAACAGTTTAAGATTTCAAGAAACTTAAGTTTTGTGCCCAAAAATAACATATTTTCAGCTCATTTTGCTGACGATGTCGTATTTTTGTGCGAGAAATCTATACATTTTCTACTTACATGTTTGTCATGGTATCTCAGAGAGTAATAAAGATAGCTTCATGTAATGTGGTATGCATATAGAACATTAAGTCTAGTCATTTCTGAACGTTTCCTTTAGATCTATTCTTGAAAAAAATATGCTCACTTATGGGGAACAATAACATTTTCTTTTTAAATCAGGGGTATGAGTTATAAAATATCACTGAAATAACATCAAGTTAATGATCTATAGCATTCCCATTAGTTCAGGTTTGCCCAGTGGCATATCCCTACTTGTCTGCCAAATATGGAGACAAAATAGTAATACTGTTTTGAGATATTCTAACAAATGTCAGTAAAAATATAGTAAACATTGAATTGAGAGAAAATTGGAAAAAATGTACCTTACCATGGTGTTTTTAAAACATAAACTTGGTTTAATGAGCTCCTGCTGCATATGAGCCATCTTCAGGATATTCCTCAGCTCCCTGAACACCGTTTATAACTCTTTTTATCTTATTATCTATTGTAATCATTTTTTTCAGCTGCTCTTATACGTGCCAGATCAAAACTTCGAAATAACGGCATGTTGTAGTACCCACAGCTTAGTCCCAAATTCTTTAATATTTCAAGGTCTGCCTAGTTCCTCTTCATTACAGACAACAATGGCATAATTCACAGCTATTTCTAGTCTATCTCTAACAACAAAAGTAGTTTTAGTGTACCTTTCCCAGATCAAATGATGGAATACTTCATTAGCATTTTGCGTTCCACCGTACAAACATTTGCTCAATAACTCAACACTTGAAAAATCTCTAAACACAAGTTTTATTATTTCCATGACAAACTCCGGCAGCTTATTTTTTATTTGACCATGGCATCATTTTCCACAGTTTAAATGTATTCCTTTCCTAAGTTGCCAGTTTGACCATATTGCCTTTTTCATTTCTTCTGAATTCCCTACACTTGATCGTATCGCCCCTCCGCAGTGACCCTGAATTCTTTTTATTGCCAAATTGTGTCAGTCTTCCAACACCTCTAATTCTTTTATATGTTTTTTACCATATTCTTCCAATAATTTGCTTTTATTGGCAGTAACTTTATCTAGGAGTCTCTTTCCCATCCTCTTCTGAACATGGCAGCAACATTCTAGTTTTGTTATTGTTTTACCTGTATAAATGGGGGGTTTCAACTCAGCAATTTCTTTGTAGCTTTTTGAATCTCCATCTCCTAGGTAACCAGTGTATTTTAGGCCATACTGACTGACAGATCTTAGAAAGATTCTTTTCAGACCTACAGTTTCCATGTTTCCTGCACAACCATCATGATAATTTTGCAAGTGGTTGTGTATTGTTACTTCCATTCCAGTAACTTGTCACTGTACATTTTCTTATTCCACATGCACCACTGTAATTAGATAGGGCCTCCACATCAAGGACTTTTGCTGGTGATTTCTTAATTACAGACAAACGACAGACGCGCAATATGGAATCAAAATAGCGTCATAAAAATATTACCCAAATAACACTAGGGATATAAATAAAATAGCAACATGAAATAATGTCACATTTACGATACAGAAATCCAAGCAATAAAGTTGGCAATAGAAAAACTGGTGAACAGTATTCTTATCCCACGACATGTAGTGTTTTTGACACATGCAAGACCAGTATTCCAGACACTACAATCCAGAAAATTGCCACATCTGCAGACTTTATTAACTGAACTCTGCAAGTACCACAGGGTTACCCTGCAGTAGATCCCATCTCACTGTGAATACCAGGAAACGAGAAAGCAGATCAGGTGGCAAAAGAAGGTGCAACACACAAACAACCATATGCACCGGTTACATACCATCAGAAGAAAGACTGGTAGTGCATGTGTCAATCGTGACACTGTCATTTAAGATAATTTAATAATTTAAAATATTATTTTAAAATACTTTCAAATTCTTTTTGCAACAAGAAATGATTTATTCAATGCAAAATTGATTATAAAGGGAGGTCAAAAAGTAATGCACACCAATTTTTTTCTCGGAAACTATTCGGGCAAAATGTGTGAAATTTTCACAGATTGTAGCTGAACATCCCCTTTATACTACCTATTTTTCAACATGATCTCCGTCCAAGCGTATTGCCTTACACCAACGCGAAACTAGGTCATGAATGCCTCGTTTGTACCAAGTTTTGTCCTGTTCGCGTAGCCATTTTTTAACTGCACGGATCACATCCTCATCATTGTCAAAGTGTATCCCACGCAGGAATTTTTTGAGTGGTCCAAACAGATGGAAATCTGAGGGAGCCAGATCAGGGCTGTAAGGAGGATGGGGCAGTACAGTCCAACCAAATTTGTTGATTGCTTCCCTTGTTACCAGACTTGTGTGAGGGCGTGCATTGTCATGTTGAAGCAACAAATCTGCAGATAGCTTATTAGGCCGAACTCTGTGGAACCGATTTTTGAGTTTTGTCAGTGTATTGATGTAAGCTGTCGAGTTGATTGTCTCACCTCTTGTCATTACATCAACAAGAATCACACCATCAATGTCCCAGAAGACAGTGATCATCACCTTTCCGGCTGATGGAGATGTTTTGAATTTTTTTCTTTTTGGTGACTGCGGATGATGCCATTCCATTGACTGCATTTTTTTTCAGGCTCATAATAATGTGCCCACGTTTCGTCACCGGTAACAATGTTTGACAAAAACATTTCTCCTTCAACACCGAAACGCTCCAACAATTCAGAACAGAATGTTTTCCTTTGAACTCTGTGATCATTTGTTAGGCACCGAGGAACCCATCGAGCGTAAATCTTTGAATATCCGAGAGTTTTAAAAATTGCGATTGCACTTCCCTTGCTGACTGTAAGCTGCAATGCCAATTGCTGACTAGTGATACGCCTATCCTTACGAATAATGGCATCAGCCCGGTTTAACATGTCTGTGCTGGTAGCCGAGGCAACACGTCCAGAACGCGGTAAATCATGCAGCTCCACTCGTACACTTTCTGCAGCTTTAATTCTCTGAACCCAGCGACTAACTGTGCTCCTATCGACTGCAGAACATTTGTACACTGCACACAGTCGTTTATGAATGTTTGCCACAGTTTCTTTTTCCGCAACCAGAAATTCTATGACAATTCGCTGTTTGTAACGGACATTGTTGACAAGCTCCATTTTAACGGTTCATAGATTGCGTAATATTTTTTTCAGAATGCTGTGCAATTTGGTGCACATAATTGGAACATGTCATATTCCAAGTGTGCAAAATTTCATATTTTATCTTTATTATTAGCCGAGAAAAAAAATTGGTGTGCATTACTTTTTGACCTCCCTACGTACTTTCGTATGGTGTAAAAATTTTTTTAATGAAAAAGCTGTCCTTTTAAGAGAAAAGTAGGGTAGTACCGTATATATTGAACGACTGAAGAGTCTAGAGATGAAAATGGTTCTTGTCGATTCACACTGATTAGTAGGACAAGCATACATGTCTACAATAGAGATCTTGCAGTAATAGTCAGTTTAAATACTCTATAAGATATGCTGGGACGAGCGGTGGAGCGTATATGGGGTTTCCTTTATGTCAATACAAATTATTCCATGAAAAGTATAGATATCAAGGAAAACGTTCAAAGCTTTATCGAGGGCTAAACCTTCAACAAATGTGCCCTGTGAAGAGAATACGGAATGGAAAGTGACTGTGAAGAACGCCTTCAACTGGATTGGTCTGGCACAATATAAGTGCTGGTTACTGGACTGTCTTTCTACTGGAGAATGTGTCTTACAATAAGGAAGCGCACGTACATTATTTATAGATAACATTTAATAATACAAGCAGCCAGCTACCATTGGTTGTCTTCAATATCTATATACATTTCATCTCCGCCCCCATAGACAACGTGTGTCCTCTATAAATAGATTCTAACTGTAAGAGGAAATTGAACAGTTGTACACAGTTAAGCACTACAATTCGCTCTAAACAAAGTTGCAGTAAGTTAATTGATATCAGTCTTATAGTTATAATAATTATTATTTCAGCAGATGACACCATCGTTATGTATTATATGATTTGTATTACACTAGAACGATATGTTTAATATTGACGTAGTCTTGTAATTAATAATAGTAACAATAATATTCTTTCTTTTTCGTAATACAATGTATTGTAGCACCATCGGAGATTGCTTGTTTAATGATGAACACGTACAATTTGTGTTTACTTAAAGTTGCCTATAATGAAAATGTTTGTTTTGTATTATTTAAAGTTTCCTATAATGAACATGCTTGCTTTTTTAAAATAAAAAATTTCCTTAATGAAAATGCATAATTTGTGTTTTATTAAGGTGCCTATAATGGACATTTTACGCGAACGTTTTTACTTTCCGGCTAGCGTGGATCGTTGGGTGTAGGGCTAGCAATTTTACTTTGATATTCGCTAAGATGAGAGCGAGAGAGAGAAACCATCCATGGTTATAGAATCGTGTGGTGTTACGATAAGTTTTGTTAAAAACCTGCTCCATAAATGTCCAGTACGATGAATATCGTCAGCCAGAAAGCTGTAACGTGAATAGGCTGCTGGAATGTTTGAACAATGGTCACTCCGACCAAACTATAGCTAGTTGTCAACAAAATGGACAATCACCACCTTGATGTATTAGGAATTAGTGAAACTAGATGACTAGCATTTGTAAAAAAAATCCGTCCACAACAACATGACAATAATTTATTCAGGTACAGATGATAATAAGCTCTATGGTGGGGTGGGAATTATAATGGACGTCTCCGCTGCTAACAATCTTACCGAATGGTAGCCGGTAGCACATAGATTACTAAGACTACGTTATAAGAAACACGTATTGAAGATTAACAATTAGTCAATGCTATACGCCTATTAACGAAATTTAAGACAAAATTAAGGATGCATTTTACAATCAGCCGAAAATATAATAAATAAAGTTCCTAAGCAATAATATATTAATAGTGATGGGTGACTTTAATGTTAACATAGGAAGAGACAACAATGCTTCAGTTATAATTACAACGGGAAAAGAATGTCAAGACGGAGTTAGGTGAAATTCTAGCCAAAGCAACATATAAAGACCTTGATTATAAGGTGAAAAACTCCGCAACAAGGGATAAAAGAATATAACCAGATTGTCTGTCAGGTGAAGCTGAATTAACTTCCAAAATTGGAAATAGCAAGGTATTATACAATATACAGACACAACTAACAGCTTGTTTACGTCAAATGACTGACATGTTCTGAGTAAAGATTGTCCTTACTAACTTCTAGTGATAATAAAACGAGCCAGATGAACTGAACATTTCCAGGATATTCTAAACCTCCCACATCCCAATCATCTGATGTTGTTTGAAACAGATGCACCAACTTCACATCTAGAACATCAATACTAAATAAATTGCTATCAGGGAAATTGAATTAGCAGTGAAACACCCAGTTAATAATACCGCCTCTGGTGTAGACAAAGTAACTGCAGCGGTGCTGAAAGTATTTAATACTCAAAATGTATTCCACCTAAGAAAGTTAATTAATAGGATTTGGGTGGAAGAAAAAGTTTCTACAAAACTGGAAAATGTGATCATTATCACACTACCTTAAAAGACAAACTTAAAGATTGCAATAAGGGGGTGGGGGGGTGGGGAGAGTAACTCTTTTATCTGTTGTCTCCCAGTTTTAATAAAATATTCTTTAGATAACATAATGCGCGAAGAACAAGCTTGATTCAGAAAGGGGATAAGCTGTCTTGACCAAATATTCACTTTAATGATAATATTAGGAGAACATACTGAAAAACAACAACCATTAATCTGAAATTTCATTGATTTTGAAAAGGCGTTTGACAACATCCTTAGATTGTCTTTATGAAATATCTTGAAACATTACGGAAAACCGCCAACAGTTATCAACATTATAAAAAGCATATATGACGGCCATAGTTGTCCAGTTCTCTCGTAGGAGGGAAGGAGAGATTGGTTTCCAACTGAAACATAAGTGAAACAGGGATGTACACTATCACCATTGCTATTTGCAATTACCAATAAGTACATTATGAGCAAATGTTGCAAAGGCAATACTGGCATTAAAAGGTACAACAAGAATTACTTGGAACATCTATATTTTGCAGATGATATGGTGCTCCTAAGTGTCAATAACAGAAATCACAAAGAAATAAAAAAAAATTAGAACTAGATATGCTACGAGTAGATAAACATATGAGTGATAAGTACAGCACGATAGTACACAATAGATATAATGCTATTGAGAAAATACAGGACATCCAGGAACAGTGGGAAATGCTCAAACAATCGATTCAGCAAAAATAAAAAAGTAATCTACCTTTTTAGCTCCCAGTGGGCATAGGTCTTCAACAAACACTTTACAAATCGTTCTGTTTTTTGGCCATTCTTTTAAGATCATTCCATGTCTTCCCCATCATCTTCATCTCTGCTTCTATCTGTCTTCTCCAAGAATTCCTTGGTCTTCCTCTTTGTCTTTTCCCTGGGGATTCCAAAAAAGGGTCTGTTGTGTAATACTCTCAGTTGGCTTCCGTAGTGTGTGTCCTATCCAGCGCCATCGTCTTCGCTGTATCTCTTTATCCACTGGTGTTTGACTGGTACATTTCCATAATTCTATGTTTCTGATTTTGTCCTACCATTTCCATCATTTTATCCTGCGTAAGCATCCATTAATGAAAGTCTGTATCTTCATGATTGTCAATTTTGTTGTTCTCCATGTTTCACAGCCTTATAATAGGACCGCCTTAACATTTAAGTTGAAAATTTTTATTTTAGTATTTAACCTAATTTCTTTGGATCTCCATATGTTCCCAGTGCAATGAAAGCCTTCTTGCTTTTGATATCCTTATTTTGGTATCATTTTCTGTTCCTCCCTCTTTATCTATATTCATCATTATCATCATGTGCCATACCGGTTGACGTAGGTGATCATGTCCCTGCACAACTTCTATCTACAGTGCATCGTATCAGTTCTGTTGTTGACTGTTTTCCATGCCTTGACAACAAGCTATCCAGTATTTTCTCTCTTTGTCGTCCGCGATCTCTCTTTCCTTTTATTTTGCCAGTTGTAACCAAGTATTCCAACTTTCCTCTTCTCATGATGTGCCCAAAAAATGTTGATTGCTTCATTCTGATGTTTTTTAAGAACTCCCTTTTTGTGTTTGCCTCTTTGAGAACTTCCTCATTGGTCTTTTTATCTGCCCAGGGAACGTTCAATATTCTTCTGAGAAATCCCATCTCTGTGGCCTCTAATCGTCTTTTCATTTGTTTGTGTACTGTCCATGATTCGCTTCCATAGGTCAGAATTGGTTATATATGGCACCGATGAACTATCTTTCTCATTTTTATTGACATAGATTTGTTGCATAATATATTTTTCATTTTCTGAAATGCCATTTTGGCCTGAGCTATTCTGCTTTTTATTTCTGTGGTGCATCTCCCATCTGATGTTATTATTGTGCTCAAGTATTTGAAACGTTGCACTTGTTTCAAATTTGTCTCGTTTATTTGTATGCTGCATGATGGTGGTGGTTGTTTCTTCGATATAACCATTACTTCTGTTTTCTTACTATCCAGACTGAGACCTTTATTTTCGTTTTCTTTTATTATTATGTCACTCATTTCTTGTAGTTCGTTCTCTGTCGCTGCTATTAAGACTGTGCCATCATGCAACATACAAATAAACAAGACAAATCTGAAACAAGTGCAACGTTTGAAATACTTGGGCACAGTGATAACATCAGATGGAAGATGCACCACAGAAATACAGAAAAGCAGAATAGCTCAGGCCAAAATAGCATTTCATAAAATAAAAAATATAGTATGCAACAAATCTATGTCAATAGAAATGAGAAAGAGAGTTCATCGATGCTATATAAAACCAATTCTGACCTATGGAAGCGAATCATGGACAACATACAAACAAATGAAATGACGATTAGAGGCCACAGATATGGGATTTCTCAGAAGAATGTTGAAAGTTCCCTGGACAGCTAAAAAGACCATTGAGAAAGTTCTCAAAGAGGCCAACACAAAAAGGGAGCTCTTAAAAAACATCAGAAAGAGGCAATCAACATTTTTGGGCACATCATGAGAAGAGGAAAGTTGGAATACTTGGTTACAACTGCTAAAATAAAAGGAAAGAGAGATCGCGGACGAACAAAAAGAGAAAATACTGGATGGCTTGGTGTCATGGCATGGAAAACAGTCAACAACAGAACTCATACGATGCACTGTAGATAGAAGATTGTTGAAGGACATGATCGCCAACGCCAACCGGTACGATACATGATGCTGATGATGAAGTGTTAATATCAACACGATGAAATCTATCACATAAACCGTATCATCTATGGCGGAAAAATAAAAGGTCTTAAAATCAACAGAGTCACAGACACACAAAATTAAAATTTAAAATTACCTTTCAGTGCAATGTATATCTCAAATAGTCAGGCATTGAAAAGAGAAGACATACATATTGTTAACCTCAGACGGAAGATGTACAAAAGAGGTGAGATGCAGAATGGCTCAGGCAAAAGCAGCATTCCAAAAAATGAGGAAGGTACTATGCAATCCATTTTTGACAATATAAACCCAAAAAAAAAGTTCTTAAATGTTATGTAGAGCTAGTCTTAACATATGGATGCGAATCATGGGCAATAGGACAACAGACAAGAAAATCACTGGAATCTGTAGAAATGTGGTTTTACAGAAGAATGTTGAGAAAACCATGGACAGCTAAGACGAGTAATGAAAACCTTCTGAAAGAGGTCAAAGCAAAAGGAGAGCTAATGTCCAATATTAGGAAGAAATAATCATAATTTTTTGGCCATGTTATGGGAAGGGAACAGCTGTAACATATTGTAACAACTGGGAAAATTGAGGAACGAAGAAGTAAGCAAAGAGAAAAGTTACCAGACAGCTTAAGAGAATGGCTTTGCAGAAGGTCATTAACTGAAATGATAAATAACTGTCTAGATCGAAAGTTGTGGCGGCACTTGATGATGATATGCTGAGGAGATACAACCACATAATTCCAAAACAGGCTCTTCTATGGAAGACATTATGATATAGAAAAAGAGGAAGACCTAGAGAGACACTGAAGAGAACGCTTGTAAGAGAAGTAAAGTAGGCAGGCATAGACTTATTAGACAAGATCGAACATCACGACAAGTATCAAGATGATTGACGAATAATACTACAAGCAATATGAGACGTCTTACAAAGCGGGAAGGATCAAGAATCAAGGATAATGAACATGGATAATTTGTGATTAATTAAAGTTGTTAATAATGAACATGCATAATCTGTGTTGAATTAATTGTGACTATAATGAACATGCATAATTTGTTTCTATGGAACGTTTTCTATAATCAACATGCATAATTTGTTTTATTGAAAGTTGTCTATAATGAACATGCATTATTTGTTTTTATTGAACGTTTTCTATAATGAATATGCATAATTTGTTTTTTATTGAACGTTTTCTATAATGAACATGCATAATTTGTTTTATTGAAAGTTGTCTGTAATGAACATGCATACTTTGTTTTAATGAAAGTTATCTATAATGAACATGCATAATTTGTTGTTAATGAAAGTTGTCTATAATGAACATGCATAATTTGTTGTTAATGAAAGTTGTCTATAATGAACATGCATAATTTGTTGTTAATGAAAGTTGTCTATAATGAACATGCATAATTTGTTGTTAAGGAAAGTTGTCTATAATGAACATGCATAATTTGTTTTAATGAAAGTTGTCTATAATGAACATGCATCTGGTACTGGTCATCAACTTGTTTTTGAAGTAATAATCTCAATGATCACAACCGTCTGAATCCGGGTCCAAGCTGAAGGATTATTTTTCTTCGTCTTGTAATGTAAGGGAGATCGATGGCCTAACATACTGCTAATATGAACAATCCCTTATTATTAAAATATAAATCTCGTTTAAATATAAATTACACATTATATGCAAGATCTAGCAGTGTTTTCAAGTTGAGGCCCTAAAATAGTGATTTCCAAATGCATTATCCACCCTTACTTTTGAACACGAATGAAACAACTAAATAAAGAAAAAGCTAACTGGATGTATGAACACTACATTTTCATGGAAAAACGTGGTAAATCATGTAATGCATTACAAATTAGTGGAGACAGAAATAAGGGAAATGACAAATCATCCACAAATAATATATTTAATAAAGAGTGGAAGGTGGTTATATAGGAAAAATTAAAAAAATAGACAAAAATGGTATGTAAGAAGCTTTACGTGATAAGTGTACGACACAGACTAAACGACGTTTCGGCCCAATAGGCCTTCAGCAGGAACAAACAAACAAAAAAAAAACACACACACAAAACTAATAACGAAACAATCAAATTAAAAACAATCGAAATATGTTAAAGAAAAAAAAATGTCTATCCTGTGTGTAAACCGAGGTCAAAACGAAAAGGAAATGGCAACCCAGTGCGGCTGTCGTGAACGTACAGAAACGTGCAGAAATGTGCGCAAATGCACACAGAACCAGAGGAGTTCACAAAGGGGTCAGTGTGCAAACACAAAGGAAAAAGAAAAGAACAGCAGACCAACAGGTGCTCAAAAGGCAGCAAGAGTGAGATGTCTGAGAGTGGGGTACAATAAAAACAAATGAGGGGTAAGGAGCACAGAAAATAGATATAGAGGAGAACACCGAAGTGTCTCATTGGGGACTCGAGGAGGAGAACTATAAATAGCATGGCATAGTAAATAGACCAAAGAACCCAACTATGTGCAGTAGAGAAGGCTATGCAAAAGGGAAGGAGCAACCAAAAGGAAGCTATGTGTATGAGTGTGATACATGCATACCTCGTGGGGTCAGCGAACCATACTAGACTATGAGGAAATTTTCCAAAGTATAGCGGCTGCGGTCGCCGGAGTGACAAAGGACAATACCAGTGACATGGATGTCGTATTTGCCCTTGTGATCAGGGGAGTTGAAGTATGGAGACACCGGAGTACCAGTATTCTGTTGGACATCACGTAGATGTTCACAAAATCTTTCCGCTAATCTTCTCCCTGACTCACCAATATAGGTCATGTGGCATCGTTGGCATATGATGGCATAAATGATGTTGCGGGACACACATGTGAAGCTATGCTTGATCTCGAACCGTCCATTAGGGAACAAGATCGAGTCAGCAGGGAGCACATTGGCACAGGTGATACAGTTACGACCACAAGGGACCGTACCGAAGTGTTAAGGGTGGGAGCAAGGGAGATAGATCCTAACCAAAATATCTCTCAGATTCCTGTCGCGCTTAAAAGCGATCATCGGGGGATCACTAAAAAGTAGACGGGTAGTGGGATCAGAGAGTAGAATGGAACGGTAGCGGTTAAGAAACATCACAGCAGCTAAGTTGTGAGGATGATATGTGAGGGTGAGTATAGTTCTCTCAGAAGGGGGGGCGGTTGGAAGGAGTGAGTACCTCGGGACTGGAGATAAGGAGAACCCGCTTGAGGGCAGACTGGAGGATCGAGTCTGGATAAAGCCGGCGGCTGAAAAAACCTAAAATGAGGTGAGCCTGTAGGAGGAATTCTTGGTCATCCTGGTATGTGCGACGGAGACGCAATAACTATGAGAACGGAATTGAATCACGACAAGAAGGTGGATGGGATGAGGTGTAGAGAAGATAACAATAGGCGTATGTGGGTTTATAGAAAACCGAGGTATGGAGGCCAGAAGTACCCAAAGAAACGATAAGATCTAGGAAGGTGACAGAGGAAGTGGATATACAAGACGTGAACTTGATAGCTTTGTGATAGCCACCAATATAGTCGAAGAGGTCATCCTCAGGTAGATCGGTACGTCCGAAGCAGTCATCAATGTACCGAAGGTGGTTATATGTTGGCTGTTGAGTCAAGACAACAAGAGAATCTCAAAACAAAGCCCTAAAATACGGAACCAAAGGGCAGAAAAAGGAAAGTCGACCTAGAAAAACACTAAAAAGAAAACTAAGGCGAGAGTCACAATAGCAGGCATCAGCTCCCGAGCTAAGATTGAGTAATTTGCCCAGAACAAGGATGTGTGCCGAGATACAATGCAGGTTAGGGGGCAAATCTCGTATAGTCGTTTAATTACTCGCAGCGGATGTATCGGTCGGAGACTCGCTAGTCTAGAAATAAGGTGTCGCCGTAAGACAGTAATGTTTCGGGTTCGAATCGAAAAAGTAAAAAAATGTAAACAAAAACTAATGTGCAATCTGCGCGCATTGAATAAAACTTGGCAGGCAAAAATTGGAACATATTGGACCACATATGGCGCTGCCAAGGCAACGATTGTTAAGAGATACAAATCTACTCAAATACACAGTTTTAAAGACCTGTGCCGGTGGTATGAAGTGTGTGCATCTGAGCTGAAACCATCTTCCTTGCTTGGCGTGTGTGACTGCTGTGCTGTAAACAACTTCCGTGCTTGGCGTGTGTGACTGCTGTGCTGTACGGTGTGTAAGTTAATTGGAAGTGGCTCTGGGCACTACGGAGTTGCCAGATGTGCAAGGGAGTCAATTATTTCTTGACTAAACTAAATTTAAAATAAATATATTTCCAGTTATGCCCATAAATAGTTATTGGTGTAATGTCCCTATACATAATGAATAGCTCGGGTTCGATCTCAGGTGTTTCCATTTAACTTGTTGCTATCATCATTGTGGAAAAAAAGGAGTCAATGATTTATAAATTAAAACTAACCAAACTAATGCAAGTGGATTTTATAGGCGTCAGTTTAATCAGATTAAAAAGATGTGTCAACACAGGATTATTCCAAAGTGAAGAGTTATCCTCACAGAACATACGAACCTTATGTGTGGCCCTTTCTTAAAACTAAATATTAAATGAAACATTCACATCATTAAGTTGTCAAGAGTAGATTGCACATTTAATATAATCTGGCGATGTATCCATATTTTAAACTTGATCAAGCTTACACATGTTTCAAAATATTAAAACTCACGACTATTATTTGTATAATATCTGGTTAGTAAATATATTGAAGACTAATTTGCACCTAACAGTTCATTAGTGACCTAACAAGTCAGCATTCTAAAACAGCGATTATTACCGAAACGAAAAGTCTAATACACACATGACTACTAAGGATCTCAAGCAGTAGTTGGAAAAATACATTTCAAAGGAACTGATAAGAGTCGAGTCAAAACAAAAATATATTTCGAGCATTATAAGAAGGCGTTGGAAATACATCGGTCATGTGCTGAACATGAATGAAGAAAGACAAGTATTCATAAATTCACATTTATTAAAAAAATAAAAGAAACAAAGCAGACCAAGAGATCCGCTACGGAGACAAATTACTAGGGAAGGCTGAACATGGGACCAAGAAGCAAACAAGACCTACACAAAATATCAGCAACTGTGGAGAACTAAGTATTGTGTTATTTATTCCGTTTCTTTCCGAGAGGAAAATGAATTGAATTTAAAGACAAACTGATGGTAACAAAGAATGACAGTTTAAGATTTTCTTTTTAAATTGAAGGAATAATAGGCAGGTGAAGAGTTAGAAAATATACAAGATGATTTAAGAGAATGGTTTATTGAAAGTCTACAAGGAAACATTGATAGTCACACTGTTTGAAATATCTGCAAACGTATCATCATCAGGTACCATACCGGTTGGCATAGGCGATCATTTCTTTCCACAATCTTCTATCCACAGTGCATTGTATCAGTTATGTTGTTGAATGCTTTCCAAACCACGACACCTAAGCTATCCAGTATTTTCTCTCTTTGTCGTCCGCGATCTCTCTTTCCTTTTATTTTGCCAGTTGTGACCAAGTATTCCAACTTTCCTCTTCTCATGATGTGCCCGAAAAAATGTTGATTGTTTCTTTCTGATGTCTTTTACGAACTGCCTTTTTGTGTTGGCCTCTTTGAGAACTTCCGCATTGGTCTTTTAGCTGTTCAGGGATCTTTCAACACAATTCTGAGAAATCTCATCTTTGTGGCCTCTAATCGTCTATACATTTCTTTGTCAGAATTGGTTTTATATAGCACTAATGAACTCTCTTTCTCATTGCTATTGACATAGATTTGTTGCATAAGATATTTTTAATTATCTAAAATGCTATTTTGGCCTGGGCTATTCTGCTTTTTATTTCTGTGGTGCTTCTTCCATCCGATGTTATTATTGTGCCCAAGTATTTGACGCGTTGATCTTGTTTCAGATTTGTCCTGTTTGATTTTATGCTGCATGCTGGCGATGATTGTTTTTTTTTATATGACCATTACTCCTGTGTTCTTCATATTCAGACTGAGACCTTTTTTTTTTTTTTTTACTATTATATATATCATTTATTATCCCGTGTGTTACCGGGGCCTCGTTATGACGGTGGTAAAGAATAGTGACACTGTAACATTCCAGACATGTTGTAAGAGGCGACTAAGGAGGTTGATCGATGGCTTGACAAGCTGTCATTGTAGAAAGTATTGTTATGGAAACAGAGCCATAGATTTTAGAGCAGTGATCTCTGCAATATGTGCCACTTTGCCACGCAAGGTTTCTGTTTTTGAGATTGTGGTTCTGCCATATATGCCGTCTTGGGCTCGAAAGGACAATAGATAGATAGGTATAATTTATTGTAGTTCGTTCTCCGTCTCTGCTATTAAGACGTGTCATTCGCATATCACAAATTATTTATGTTGTGACCTTTAACTTCAATTCCTTTTTTGATAAAAGAACTATTACTTCTGATCCCATATTGATCATGGATCTATTGATCTACTATTGATCCCATAATATTTTCGCCGTAAAGTAAAAACAAATCCGGCGACACAACACAGCCTTATCTGACTCGTTTTATATATTGGAATTGTCCTGTTTGGTAGCTAATTCGTATAGCTGCTGTTTGTTGCCATATACACGTTTTTATTATTCGCAGATTCTTATTATCAATGTTTAATTCCCCCATCATATTTATTATTTCCACATGCTTTACTTTGTCAAATGTTGTTGTGTAGTCTATAAAAAGCACACTTATTGATCTTTCTTTACCTCTATCGATGTTTCTATCAATGTTCTTAAGGTGTACATTGCATTATTGGTGTTCTTTCCTTCCACAAATGCACATCATTCCTCACTTATTTCTGTTTTTATTTTGTTCCTTTCACGTCTCATGATGCTTCGTAGAATATTTTAGTCATATGGCTCATGAGACTAAGAGTGCGATGGTCTTCACAATCAGTGGCACCTGACTTCTTCGGTATGGCTACAAATATATATTTTAGTACATCTTCGAGTATGTTTCCAGTGTTATAAATGTCATTGAGTAGTTTTGTTATAACTTCTACTTCCATCTCTTCTAATGCATTCATCTCTTCGATTGTTATATTGTCGGACCAGGAGCTTTGCCTCTTTTCATGTTTTGAATTTTGTCCTTCACTTCACCCTGCATTATTGTTTTACCTGTGGCTTTGTTTGAATTGTTTAGCTCTGGTCTTTCATCATCATAGAGTTGACTGATATATTCTGTCGATTCTTCCATTATCATCTACTGTCCCATTATAATATTTCCATCCTTTGACGTAACACATTCTGAAACTTTGACTTCTTTCCTTCCTGTTAATTCAATAATTGATTGTGCATACATTTTGAGACTTTCTTTTATTGTTTTTCAATTTCTTCACATTTCTGTTTTAACTAAGGTGACCATTCGTCCCGTATTGTCCGGGACAGTCCCGTAATTTGACATTTTTTGAACCTTTGTCCCGGATTAGCAGCCGTACCGGTTTTGTCCCGATTTTGGCATATTTTTTAGCTTTTGTCCCGGATTTGATAAAAAATAATTTGGGACACAAACGTTTATCAATTTTGCCATTTTGGTATACGGCGTACATTTCTTCAATTAAAAAAAAATATTATTCCGTTGCTGTGTGGACAATTTTGTTTAATATCAAAACAGTAGAATGCGCTCCTAGTTTTAAATCTCGTATATATTCGTTGTGTTACTAACTTTCACTTTCGCAAAAAATGGCACCGAAGCGTAATTATAGTTTTAATCAAGATTTACAAAAGGAATACCCTTTTATAAAAAAGTCTACATCGTCATCAGACTTCACTGTAAGATGTAATGTATGTTCATCCGGGTTTACTATTAACCATAGTGGACGTGGTGATATTAAGAGCCACATAAATAGTGATAAACATAAGAGAGCCGTCGCTACTGCTGCATCAAGCTCGTCGTTGACCAATTTTTTTTCGAGCTGAACAGGTTGGGGACAAAGAAGAACAGTTAGCTGCTACAGAAGGTGCTTTGCATATCATACAGTGATGCACAATCACACGTTTAGATCTATGGACTGCACATAAAAATTGCTTCAGGTAACTTTAGAACCAAAATTTGCTTGTGCACGTACGAAAACAGAAGCTATTATTCGGAATGTGTTCACACCCCATGCTCTAAACGAGTTGAGATGTGACCTAGAAAACGTAACATTATCTCCATACTGACAGATGCCTCCAACCACAAAGAAATCACGATTTTTCTTTGCTTGTCAGATACTTTGATCGCAATAAGGGACTGAAATTTAAAATATTAGAGTTGAAGTCATTGCCGGGTGAAACATCTGATATAGTAAGTAGTTTTCTTATTGACTGTCTGACTGAAAATGGTTTAGAACTGAAAGTAGTTGGATTATGTGCAGACAACACAAATTCTAATTTTGGGGGCGCTGAAAGAAAAGGACAGAACAATGTTTTCACAAAACTGAAAGAAAACCTTGGACATAGTTTGATAGGTGTTGGGTGTGCTTGCCATATTTTCCACAAGACTGTTCGAGCAGCTGCAGACGTATTGCCTGTTGATGTTGAAATGACTATTGCAAAAATTTATCTGTACTTCAAATCATACACAGTTAGAGTTGAAAGTCTCAAGGAGTTTTGTCAGTTTGTCGACACAGACTTCCAGATGATTTTAGGCTATGCACAAACTAGGTGGCTTGCGTTCTTGCCTGCTGTTGAAAGGGTTCTTTACATGTTCCTGCCTCTAAAATCATATTTTCAATCTCAAGACAGATGCCCAGTTTGTATACAGGAATTCTTTGAAAACCCACTGTCTGAGGCATGGCTTATTTTGGTTCACAGTCAGGCATCCTCTTTCCACGAAGCAGTGCAGAAAGTAGAGGGACAGATGGTCACTGTATTTGAAGTCATTGACAACATCAATAGGTTAAAAGCTATCTTGGAGTCCAAGCTGGAAGACGGCTTCTTGCCATCAAGAGTTCAGATAATCCTTAAAAAGCTGGAAATGGAAGGATTTCCACGTGATGATGTGAAAAAGTTTAACGCCAGTGTTTCTTCATTTTATGAAACAGCTTTAAGTTATTTGAAGAAATGGGCTGCAAATAATTTTCAAAACCTAGAGTCTTACAGCTGGGTAATGCTGAACAGAGCACCAAATTGGGAAGATATTGAGAAGTCTTCATCATTAGTGAGTCAAACAGTGCCTTCAGTCGACTTTCCAGAAAATGAAATGTATGACGAATATGTCTATATGAAACAGTTCGTTACTTTACAAAAAATTAGTGAGTGGAGTCTTAATAAAACATTACCAGGGCAGCGTTGGGTTGAACTAGCTTCCCACTTCAGAAACAATCATGCGCCCGTTTCACATATTCTGAAGTTGGCAGAGTTCTTTTTGTGTCTACCTGAAACAGAAACTATCTGTAACTAATACCTACTTTAATGTAAAACATAACAAATAAAACACCATAGCGTTATGCTAGAAGTGATCACTGGCATCAACTAGACCTAGTTCATAGTTAGTACCTAGCAGCCTTAAAACAACATCAGAACAACACGTGCATACCACAGCGCAGACTCCAATACAGACAACGCTCTAGTCATCAGTAAGGTTAAAGCTAAAATTAGTCGCCATTATAAATCAAGAGAGCTTTCAGCTACCAAGATCAACATCGCAGAGACTAAAACATAATTTAAAAAAAAGGCATTCTTAGATCTAACTCTGAAGAACTCATAGAAGGAGCAGAAGATTCATCAAGCGTGGATCACACCTGGAACACTCTGAAAACACACATCTTTAATTCGCACTTTCTACTTTCGGCCAAGAAAAGTTTAAAAAAAAAACAACTAGATCGAAATAAATGCAACAAGACCAGACCCACTAAAAGTAAACAAGAAAACGACAGTAGTGAATTTAAAAAACAAACCTAACCAAAACACCACACACCAGCTTACAGATGCACAAGCCACGATAAGCAAGAAGATGCTCAAATGAATATTGGAACAATGTATTCTTTGAAATCCAGACAGTTTCAGACAGGTGCGTCTCAAAAACCATGCATGGCAATATAGAAAAGCCCTAGGACCAAATTAGCGCCCCTCTTCCCTCCCCGCAACATAAAAAATATCCAAGTTTGGACAACTATTTACTGACAAGTGACAACAAATGGAAAGAGGGTAGAACACTACTCCAACCTATACCATGATGGCAGACCAGCAAACACTCTTCAAGCTCAGTCAATACTTAGATATCCTACAATGTCTGAGCTGGGCGCACAGAGCCTACTATGAACGAATTGCTGACGCCATTATTTGCCCTCTCAATCGGCAAAACTGCAGGAAACGACAACATTCCCACAGAGATAATAAAGGAAAACTGAAACGTACTACCACATCTATACAAACGTTAATCACGTGCTGGCGAAAAAGGAAGAAATACCCCATGATATAAGAAATTATAAAATCATAACACTATACAAAAACAAAGGAGACAGGGGTGATTTCAACTACAGAGGCATCTCTCCCTTAGCACAGCCGGCAAGACTTTTGCAAAAAATAGTACTAAAACACCATGCCTAACTTGCAGAGCAGAACGTATTCGTTCCGAGTCTCACTACGGCTTCAGTGCCTGGGAGATCAACTGTAGACATGATTTTCACACTTAGACAATTGCAAGAAAAATGTCGAGAACAAAACGTGTCGCTCTATATTGCCTTTGTGGATCTCACAAGCCCCTAAACTCAGTAAATAGAGATGGGCTCTACAGGGTGTTAGAAATGCATGGGCTGTCCACCTAAATTACTTAAGCCGATGATGTCCTTTAATTAATAAAAATGAAGGCAAAGCCATTTGACATAGCAATAATACAAACATACGCACCTACTCACGACTAAACAGATGAACAAATTGAAGCATACTATGAAGATCTAAACACAGTTATGAAGCAAGTGAAATCTTCAGACATCTTGATTGTAATGGGTGACATGAACGCAAAAGTGGGAAAAGGCAGATATAAAACCATTATATGAAATCATGGGTTAGGAAAAATAAATGACAGAGGAGAAAGCTTAATTCAATTTTGTGAAGAAAACAGGCTAATAATATGTAACACCTACTTTGAGCAAGAGAAAAGGAAATTATACACATGGAAAAGCCCTGGAGATGGAAAGAGGATTAAAATAGATTATATAATGATAAAAGACAGATTCCGGAACAGCGTCAAGAAAGCCAAAACCTATCCAGGAGCAGATATTAATTCAGATAACAATCCTGTAATGATTAAAATAAAAATACAATTAAAGAGAAATAAACAAAATACTAATTATGCAACAGCAATAGATACAACAGATTTAAATCAGAAAGATGTGAAAGACGCGTATACTGTACAAGTAAAGAACACATATCAGAGGCTGCTAGAAGAAGGGATTGAGCAGTACAGAAGAGAAAATCCTGAAGAAAAAGTCACAACCAAATGGCAATGCATACAAAACAGCATACAAGAATCCTGCATCACCTTACCCAAAAAGAAAAGTAACAAAAAATAAAAATGGATAACTGACAATATCTTAGAAAAAAATGGAACAGAGAAGACAATCGAAAAAAACTGCCAAATACAAGGAAATTGATAATGAAATACGAAAAATGTGCAAAAAGGCAAAAGAAGACTGGCTCAACCAAAGATGTCTAGAAATCGAAACTATGGAAAGTAAACAAAATTTAAGAGGAATACACACAGAAATAAAAAAGAATGATTAATAAAGACAAAAAAGCAGCAGGAAACGGATGTATTGCAAACAAAGAGGGAAGAATGCTAATAGACAACCAAGATATAATCGAAAGATGGCAGGAATACGTAACAGAATTATTTCATGACGTAAGGAAAAAAAACAATTCATAAAATGTACATCCAGCTATAAAATCCTGAAATCTGAAGTAGAAAGCTATAAAAACAATGAAAAGGGAAAAGCAGCCGGACCTGACAGCATACAGATAGAGATGATACAGTCACTAGAAGATCATTGAAGTATCACAGACATATGCAATGACATATACTACACAGGATACATACCAAATGAACTAAAAGGCATTGCCTAAAAAGAATGGTGCAGTTGAATGCAGCGATTTTAGAACATAAGCCTAATGAGCCAGGTAACCAAAATTTTACTAAAGTTATACAAGGAAGGATTCAGAATAAAAGTAATAATGAACTAGAGCAGCAATTCGGATTCAAGAAAAACAGTGGGGCAAAAGAAGCCATATTCAGCATGGAGACATTGATTGAAAAGTACATAGAAGTAAACAAACCAATATATGCCTGCTTCATAAACTACACCAAAGCATTTGATAGAATATACCATGATCAACTTATAGACTGCCTAAAAGATATAAATCTGGATGACACAGACATACGACTGATATGTAATTTGTATTGGGAGCAAACAGCAATAACAAAATATAACAAGGAGAACTCTACACCCATTGATACAAGACAAGGATGCATCCTATCACCAAGCTTGTTCAATTTATACACTGAGCAAATCTTTAAAAACATCATAGAGATGCCAGGCCTACAAATTAATGGAAGATAATCAATAACATAAGATATGCTGATGATACTGTTCTACTAGCAGACAATCCTAAATATCTACAACAATGACTAAATATACTAAATTAACTTAATATGAATATCAAAAAGACTAAAACTATGATCATACACAAAGAAAATTCTCAAGACCTACAATTAAATATCACAGTTGAGGGAATACTTCTGGAGACAGTCCAGAGCTACAACTACCTGGGACATACTATAACCAATGATGGAAAATGTAAAATTGAAATAAATAAAAGAATAGGTGCGGCAAAAATTAACTTTAATGCCATGAAAAATATACTAACAACAAAACAAATATCAGCAGGGCTGAAACTAAAATGGAAAAATGTTATATCTTCTCAATATTCCTGTATAGTGCAGAAACATGGACATTAGACAAGAAAACAGAACAGAAAATTGAAGCCTTTGAAATCTGGATTTATAGAAGAATAGGTAGAATTGGATGGAAACAAAAGATAACGAACGATGAAGTTTTAAAACAGCTGAAAATAACAAGAGAACTACTAAATACAATCAAGACAAGACAAATGAAATTTTATGGCCATGTTAAAAGACACAACAGCCTACTAAAAGTAATAATGGAAGGAAAAATACAAGGTAAAAGAGGCAGAGGCAGACCAAGACTAACATGGACGAGTAACATCAAAAATGGACAAGTCAATCTATGTCAGCCTGCACCATCAAAGCAAGAAACATAGTAGAATGGCGATCCATGTTAGCCAACCTTCGTTGCGGAGAAGGCACGCGATGATGATGATGATGATGATGATGATGATGATGATGATGATGATGTCCTTTAATAAAAACATGATTGCAAAAATCTACTTTGATGGAAGTTCATCAGATAGTTTTAAAGTAAACGACGGAATTAAGTGTGGATGCTTCCTTGCCCCTTAACTTTTTAACATATTTCTTGCTACCCTTCTAAATTACGCCTTTGAAAACAACAGTTCAGGAGACATTTACATTCGCACAGGATCAGATGGCTCACTGTTCAACTGAGCACGACTTAGAGCAAAAAGAAAAACAAATTTTGCGTTACTTAAATAACTTTTATTTGCTGACGATGCTGCCCTAGTCGCTCATAGTGAATCTACCCTGCAATCGCTGATGGACAACCCCGACAAAACATGCAACCTTTTCTCTCTGTCAATTTGTGTCCATAAAACAGTAATACTAAGTCAAGGAGATATCAAACCGTTATAGATGACTTTAAAAGATTGTACTCTTGGATTAGTTCAGAAATTCATGCATCTTGGATCCACAATCACGTCAACCATTTCTCTTGATGATGAAACAAACAGCCGAAGTGGTAAGTCAGCTACCACTTTCGGCAAACACACAGGAAGGGACCTCCATGTTTGTTTAGGTTTTCTATGAATGTTGACAAGTCGTGGGCATATTGTACACACATAAACTGTGACTGTTCTTATGTTAAAGTCAGTGATCCATCTTGTGAACATCTGTGCTTTTGCCAAGAAAAGAAACCACAACATTTAAACAGAATTAACTATCAGACAATGACTGAACTAACAGTGATGCAGTGTTACTCCATCTCGGTCAGTGTTTACAGATAATGGCAAGCAAGTACATTAGAAAGCCTGTGCCAATTCCAAAAGAATGGCGAGGTTTTCCACGAACGCCAGTTGAAGATACACAGCCTATTGACAGCATCAAGGACATTGATATACTCACAAAGCCCTATGGACATAATTTACAGACGGCTTTGGAAAGCCAACTTGATACACCATGCAGCAGTGGCCGATCCTCCCCAACAATCACAGTCACTCAAAGCCCCTTGGCAATGTCTCGAGGCGGCTGGACAACTGGCAACACGACAGAGAGCAGCTTAGACTCATCCTACTCAATGGATGACTTCGACAAGCTGGCAACAAATACAGTGTCCCAGCATTTTGAGGAGATCAATTCAGTTCTGTTTGAAGGTAGTAGAGAGACCTTGACCCCGCGGGCTGACGTGGCCAGAGAATGTCAGGAATGGAACTCTCAGTTTCCTCATCTCAGGGTTTTGGGCAAACAAGTATGTCCTTTTAAAGACACAGGATACTACCATCTCCCCTCGCCTCACGGCTCCAGACCTACCTCATCACACGCCTCTCCGGATGTCACAGACAGTGGGAGCTCTTGCTCAGATTCTCAGGGACTCAGCCTTACAGGTCGAAGTGTGTCTGCTGTGCATGCACCCATCACTTCATTGTCAGGGAATAGCTCAGATTCCTCAGCATACTCTTCTTTTGTGGAGGAAGTTATTGATGAGGATGGAATTTATGAGGATGTCATTGCAGTTGATTATAAAAATATATACGAAGACAATATGGAAAATAAAAAGCAGATAACTCCTCAACGACGCCGAATAGGTTATCCTCCAATTACACCTAATGCATGTGTGAAGGACAGTGTCATGAGTGGAGTTTTTGATCATGTTTGGCAAGAAATTATGTCCTGGATGAGGGAGCTATTGAAAAAATATACCTCAGAAATTTCAGGAGGACGTGATCTTCCGGGCAATGTGATGGATAGGCGGCAGGAACCATTGAAGGCTATGTCTGCAAAGTGTTCCTTGTTGCAGTTTCCTCATGTTCCAAGTCCGGCTTGTTGCAGGAGCTACTGAGTTAAGTGCTCTGTGCACACCGTGAGCTGTGTGTCTCATCCATTTTGATCATGTTTCGATATTCCAATTGTGTACGATGAATGATGATATCGTATGACAGGGAACAGTTGGCTGTGTTCACTTTCTGTGCGGTTTCGCCTTATGTCTTTTGGCGTGTGCTGAGACTGCTATGATGGGGACTACAGTTACCTTTCTTTGTTTGGAAGATGAGTTATAATTCGGATGATTCCACTGGCACGGGCGGTTGAGCAATTATGGATTTTAATTCGCTTGCAGTGATACCGAGGCCTTCCATAACCAATAACCAATAACACAGGAAGGGCCTGGAACAACACGAATTTAACCCTAATGATCAAATTCTTAATATATCAGGCATGAGTTATTATCTATCTATCTATTGACCTTTCGAGCCGTAACCGGCCCATAGGGCGTAGACCAAGATACACCTTCTCCTATATGAATTTTTGTTCTAGCAGTTTTCTTTTAAAGATATTTTATCAAATCTCGCCATCTGTCTCTGTTCTGTGCAAGCAGTTCTATCTCATTGAGGGAGCCGATTCCTGCTGCTCTTGCTTCTCTCATCAATGTGACTCGCCAGATTCCCTAGCAACTTCTTTACCTTGATGGAATACCACAAAACTCCAACCACTGCGGGGTACAGAGCCGTCCGTGTTCAGGAGAGTATCCTGAGGTGAGGACACTTTTCAATTGATTCCCTTATTTGCAATCTGGGTAGCTCCTATTGCCCAATTGCGACCCTACCTGCCGAGCTTAATGATTGCTTTAATGAGTCTCTTTTTCTCCGCTGTTATTTCTATCCAATCCTTGCCAACTCTAACACCACATTACATAATCATTGTTTTGGTTAATGAGTTCTTTTGTAGTTATTACATCGTGTGGTTATCTGGTCCAAACGTTCATGTAATTGCCTGACCATTCCTGCTCTATTACGACTGTGTACATACCTAATAATGTCACATGCAAAAGCGAGAGTGCATCCCTGCCCGACACCATTTAGTTGCACTACACTTGAAAGTGTACACTACTACTTGTGCATATATTGAACAAATCAGGCGATAACGCCGATCCATAGGGCAACCGCGGCGATATATATCTCGGCTCAGATGTCCAGGTCCTGTAGCGCCACTTTTCTTCGCCCGAACACCGATTCCGCCCTTCTCTCTAGTTGTGGGTCAAAGCCTATCTCACTGACATGTCTACTAAACTACAATAAACCTGTAAATGAAAGATAAACGGAAACATTTTAATGTGCGCTAAACCAATTTAACGACTGCAATTTTGTGAAAAAGAATAATTAATTGAAATAGTTCTGAAGACCCTAGATAGTGCTACGAAGCTTGTCGATATCTTGCAGTGCATTCAGGGAGAAGAACAGTGTTGTAACGGACACCCGTATAATTATGCTGATTTTAAATTTATTTATTGAAGGTAAATACTTTTTTTTTTAGTTTAGGCGACAGGTCATCCGTAATGCACATCGAACAAGTCCGTAAGTGCTCACATTTGTTTCCAAAGATCTCATCTGCATGTCCATCAACGTGTAGCAAAATCAACGTTGGGTTGGGTGATAAGATTCTCTGGATTCCAGCTCGCGTCTGGCTCATCCCACCTTGATATTCGTACAGTCTAATCTACATCTTGAGGGTCATAAAAACATTCAACAAAGTAACTCAGCCCTGCTCAAACTTGGATTTGTAATACATTATGTTAATGGATATATGCATATAAGTGTATATATAGTATGCATGTAAAGATGTATGTATTTAGCGTAGGTATAAAAGAGTAAAGTAGTCACCACTATACAGATCATCTTCATTTTCCAGAAAAAAAAACATCCACAGAACTATCCATCCACATAGCTTGTTAAATCAACACTCAAATGCTTCTAGAATTAAAAGATGCAAACTAAATTATATATGTGATATGTGATATATATGTGATATATATATATATATATATATATATATATATATATATATATATATGTATATGATATTTAAATGAACCATGATGATATATTATGATATATGATACATATGTAACAAGAAGAAATAATTCATTGGGTTGCTGATAAATGGATTGCAGTAACTTTATAAGAAAATAATATTACACGGGGAACACTATCTGCATGACAATTACAGACAACAATGAAAATGCATTTCACACTTACAGGAATGTGCCTGACGCATCTAAAAGAATGCATCATTGTCAGGAATAGCTAACGAAACATCGATTAAGCATATAGGTGATGTAGCACATAATAGAGTTGGTAAATATGTTATTTAAAATTAAATACTCTCTCTAATCATAATATTAGGAAGTGCAAGGCCCTGATCTCAGATTTAATATGAGAATATATATTATAATTTACCTTAATGTACGAATTAACTTGGCTGAATCTGAGGGAGAGCTGCTAAATCTCATATATCATAAATACTATTAATATTATCAACGATCTATGAATTTTCTTACTGAATATATCACAAATGGTGTAAATGCACAGATCTAGCATATTGAATACAAATATATGTTTATATCACAGGAAATCAGCATCATGTATCTAGCATTTGCCGTTGGCTTGGCTCTGTTGTCTGCGGTATCCTCCCAAACAATCGGTAATGTATTTCTCAAGATCACTTTGCTTCACTACATAATAAGTCGTATCACATGATCTTTTCTTGCTTACATTACAGAAGTATGTATACCTTACCATTACACTTTTATTATAACTGAAGTACTGTATATTATGTACCTCAACACTAGTATAATTTAACAGAATGCATTAGTGTCGCCACTGCTACACTTTAACCAAAAACCATAAAAACAATGTTTACCACTCTCTATATAAGAATATAAACACATTTACTGAATACAAAAATACATGTAATTGTCCTATTGAATACACTAAACGTGTTGAGATGTCCGGAGTAGTCAAGAGAGGCGTTGTCTAAATTGCGGGGAGCAATTGGTAAAATGGAGGAAGACTTGTGTGAATCTGCCTATGGTTCATAATGCAGGATTTGCCAGTGAGAGCAATCTGAACAATTATGGACATTTGTTCAATGTAAAGTAAAGGATAATTTGAAGACTAACAACTACAATACACTTTGAAAAAATATGGGGATACAAGATACTCAACTCGAAAAGAAGACTAAATTTTCAACTGGGGACTGGTTGGTCTCGACGTCTTTGAGGCAGAGACGTTGTGGGTTCAAATCCCTACTAGTTGCGATTTGTATTTATTTTTTCTGTCTTTGGCAAACACCCCTGATCTCAGCAGCGAGTCCCAGCTTGAAACGTCAATTACTCATCGACGGCAAAAATATGAGTACCTCCGAAGACGGAGTTATCTGCCTGTGCGGCGAGTGACCCCTGTGCATCTGGCTGTCAGGGAAAAACGGATTATCACGCAAAATTCAATTCTGTAGGGACTTCGTCAGAGGTAAACCTGGCGAACGCAAAACAAATCCACTCAAAAGTATTATCCACTCTCACTTATGCGTGTTAAAGCTGGAAAACGACAAAGGAATTTTATAAAAGAAGGAAATAAAAATATGAACTCTGTGAATTTTAAGACCATTGATTAATAAAGCTACTATTCATTAAATTGAATAAATTCAAGGATAATATAGAAGTGAGAGATACGGCTATGCTACCTTTATCTCGTCTGTTAATAATTTGTACACGATCGACAACTGCCAGTGGCCGGTGGCCACATACCGTTAGTATAATCGGTCCATCACAGTGGCCGGCGTTTTTGTTCCATTAAGAAAAGCCGATGTTTTGATTTAAATAAATCCATTTTTTCAAATTCAATTCTTCTTTTTCTTCCTCTTTCCTTCCTCATTTGCCTTTCATCATTGAGTGGAGATTAAGGTGACCATATTTTTGAAATCCCATTCCGGGACGGAATAATTTTACTTCAATTTCCCACCAATAAAATTACATTTCTTCTTGCTGTCATTTTCAAGTGAGTAATACATACGTTTTAAAACATCTAATAATATAGACCTACAATACGCTATCAGGATAATCAGGAGATAAAAAAAAACTGTGATGCTCACTTAAATTGAAGGTGAAACAGAGATGCTGTACTTTTCAGATGAGTGAATTTTCTGTAAAATGTCCTTCTCTGTATGCAGCATCTTATAAAATTCGACACATGTTCCCTCATAGTTCACTTTGGTGATCAACATGGCTTTTAAAGTTTCAACACCTAGTTGTGTTTTATCATTTGTATACAAACTGTTCATCAGAGAAAACACTCGCTCTGTTGCAGCATTTGTTCCAGGTAGACACAAAAAGAACTCTGCCAACTTCAGAATATGTGAAACGGGCACATGTTTGTTTCTGAAGTGGGAAGCTAGTTCAACCCAACGCTGCCCTGGTAATGTTTTATTAAGACTCCACTCACTATATTTTTGTGAAGTAACGAACTGTTTCATGTAAACATATTCGTCATACATTTCATTTTCTGGAAAGTCGACTGAAGGCACTGTTTGACTCACTAATGATGAAGACTTCTCAATATCTTCCCAATTTGGTGTTCTGTTCAGCATTACCCAGCTGTAAGACTCTAGGTTTTGAAAATTATTTGCAGCCCATTTCTTCAAATAACTTAAAGCTGCTTCATAAAATGAAGAAACACTGGCGTAAAACTTTTTCACATCATCATGTGGAAATCCTTCCATTTCCAGCTTTTTAAGGATTATCTGAACTCTTGATGGCAAGAAGCCGTCTTCCAGCTTGGACTCCAAGATAGCTTTCAACCTATTGATGTTGTCAATGACTTCAAATACAGTGACCATCTGTTCCTCTACTTTCTGCACTGCTTAGTGGAAAGAGGATGCCTGACTGTGAACCAAAATAAGCCATGCCTCAGACAGTGGGTTTTCAAAGAATTCCTGTATAAAAACTGGGCATCTGTCTTGAGATTGAAAATATGATTTTAGAGGCAGGAACATGTAAAGAACCATTTCAACAGCAGGCAAGAGCGCAAGCCACCTAGTTTGTGCATAACCTAAAATCATCTGGAAGTCTGTGTCGACAAACTGACAAAACTCCTTGAGACTTTCAACTCTAACTGTGTATGATTTGAAGTACAGATAAATTTTTGCAATAGTCATTTCAACATCAACAGGCAATACGTCTGCAGCTGCTCGAACAGTGTTGTCGAAAATATGGCAAGTACACCCAACACCTATCAATCTATGTCCAAGGTTTTCTTTCAGTTTTGTGAAAACATTGTTCTGTCCTTTTCTTTCAGCGCCCCCAAAATTAGAATTTGTTTTGTCTGCACATAATCCAACTACTTTCAGTTCTAAACCATTTTCAGTTAGACAGTCAATAAGAAAACTACTTACTATATCAGATGTTTCACCTGGCAATGACTTCAACTCTAATATTTTAACGTTCAGTCCCTTATTGCGATCAAAGTATCTGACAAGCAAAGGACAAATCTTGATTTCTTTGTGGTTGGAGGCATCTGTCAATATGGAGATAAATGTTACGTTTTCTAGGTCACATCTCAACTCGTTTAGAGCATGGGGTGTGAACACATTCCGAATAATAGCTTCTGTTTTCGTACGTGCACAAGCAAATTTTGGTTCTAAAGTTACCTGAAGCAATTTTGATGTGCAGTCCATAGATCTAAACGTGTGATTGTGCATCACTGTATGATATGCAAAGGCACCTTCTGTAGCAGCTAACTGTTCTTCTTTGTCACCAACCTGTTCAGCTCGAAAAAAATTTGTCAACGACGAGCTTGATGCAGCAGTAGCGACGGCTCTCTTATGTTTATCACTATTTATGTGGCTCTTAATATCACCACGTCCACTATGGTTAATAGTAAACCCGGATGAACATATATTACATCTTACAGTGAAGTTTGATGACGATGTAGACTTTTTTATAAAAGGGTATTCCTTTTGTAAATCTTGATTAAAACTACAATTACGCTTCGGTGCCATTTTTTGCGAAAGTGAAAGTGAAAGTTAGTAACACAACGAATATATACGAGATTTAAAACTACGAGCGTATTCTACTGTTTTGATATTAAACAAAATTGTCTACACAGCAACGGAATAATATTTTTTTTTTAATTGAAGAAATGTACGCCGTATACCAAAATGGCAAAATTGGTAAACGTTTGTGTCCCAAATTATTTTTTATCAAATCCGGGATAAAAGCTAAAAAATATGCCAAAATCGGGACAAAACCGGTACGGCAGCTAATCCGGGACAAAGGTTCAAAAAATGTCAAATTCCGGGACTGTCCCGGACAATCCGGGACGAATGGTCACCTTAGTGGATATATAATTTTTTCTCGTTTTCATTTCTAATCGCCCCTTCTGAAATCATGTTTACTAGGGCTTCTAAAAATCCATCAATCCATCTTTTTCGTGGTCGGCCCTTGAGTCTGGTATTCTTCTAACGTTTCTTGAACTCTCGTCGTTTTGTGTTTTGTTATGTCTGCTTTATCCCGTAGTCAAACCATTTTATCTGTTGTTTCGTTGTACATTTTATGGCGGGGATTATTCATGGGTAATTCCTAGTATTTTTTCTCAGTTCTTCATTTCTGATCTTATCTCTTATGTGTTTGCTGTCATTCATCTAATACATATATCATCTCGATAGGGGTGATTATTCTTATTGTTCTTGCATCGGGGGTATAGGACTGGCATTGGTAGCATAACGTTGAGATATAGATTGTATTGTAGATCGTCCGCTTTGCCTCTAGACTTATTTAAATCTTGGAGAATAGTGATGATAGTTGTTCAAATCTTTGACAACCTTAGTTGCATCTTGAGTCTATTTCTGCTGCTTGTGAATTGCCGAATTAAGAGTGATCCTATGTATTTAATTCCTTTCGCTTGTATGAGTTGACTGTCGTCTATAGTTATGTTGATATTATGTTTCTCTTTTGCGATATTCATAATTACTGTTTTGTTGATGTTCTTCTTTTCATGTTATTTTTGGTACCTATATGTAAAAAAAGTAAGTAAAGTACCCCCGTCACGCCAAATGGCGTATAGGGAAATATGGTGCTAGTGACCCTATATTTTACAGACCTTCAGCACATGATTTTTGGGGTAATGTGGTCAATATTACGCCCGTGCTGCTTTACTTTCCCATAAAAAATCCGGTACCCATTTAAGGCTGGGTGAACCCGGAAGCCGTCGGTTGGGATCGAACCCTACCCCTTGTCCGTGGTAGTTCAGTTCACTAACCACTGAGCTATCGCGGCTCCTACCTATATGTATGTGTATATTTATATTATATATATATATATATATAATATAATTATATTATATATATATATATATAAACACACACACACACATGTATATATATATATGGTTATCCGAAGGCCCCGATATCACAGCAAACGAATGTAAATCTATAATTGCTCATTCGCCTGTACCAGTGGAATCATCCGAATTAACATCTCGATAAATATTCAAACAAAGAAAGGTAGTTGCAGTTCCCGTCGTAGCAAACACAGCATACGTCAAAATACATAAGGCGTATTATAGCACCTGCAGTGAACATCTGAACTGCCATTTGTCATACGATATCAACATTCATAGTAAGCAATCTGAATATAGAAACATTATGCGGATGAAACACACATATCACAGTGTACACAGACCACTACTTAGTAGCTCCGACAGCAAGCCGGGCTTGGAATATGAGGAAACTGCAACAAGGAAGCCTTTCAGACAGTGCCTCAACGGTTCCCTGTCGCCTATCCGCCATATATACCGGAAGATCCATTTATATATTTTTGCCTTTGTTCATGTACGTACCGAATAAAACATACGCTCTGACCGAACAGAAATGAGAGGGTAAAAAGTCGATTATATATATATATTCGAAAAATACGATTGTTAATGTACATCTATTGCATCCTTTATAGTTTATTTGTTCAAATTGTATTCATTTACATGCACTCATAATTATCATCGTGTGACATATCAAGGGACGTAGACGATCATGTCCTTCTACAACTATCTGTCCACAACTCCATACTATCTGGTATTTTCTTTCCTTGTAGTCCGCAGTCTCTCTTTTCCTGTATTTTCCAAGTTTTAACCAGGTATCCAAATTTCCTCTTCTCATGATGTGCTTAAAGCTAGTTTACTTTTTTTTCTTGTGTTATTTAAGAGCTCCCTTTGTGTGTTAAACCTTTTGACCATTTTCTGTTTGGTCTGTGCAGTTGTCCGGGAAACTCTCAACATTCGTCTAGTAATATCTTTGTGGTCTCCAATCGCCTTTTCATACGTTTGACTACTATCTATCTATTGACCTTTCGAGCCGTAATCGGCCCATAGGGCGTAGACCAAGATACACCTTCTCCTATATGAATTTTTGTTCTAGCAGTTTTCTTTTAAAGATATTTTATTAAATCTCGCCATCTGTCTCTGTTCTGTGCAAGCAGTTCTATCTCATTGAGGGAGCCGATTCCTGCTGCTCTTGCCTCTCTCATCAATGTTCTTCTCAGTGTCTCCCTGGGTCTTCCTCTTTTTCTTTTACCTGTTGTTTCCCATGTGAGGGCTTGCTTTGCTATTCGATTATTATCTCTTCTCATCACATGTCCAACGTATGACCATCGTCTTTTCTTTATTACTGAAGATATTAGTGGTTGATTGGCGATTTCTCTAATTTCCTCGTTTGTTTTGAATTCGTTCCATTCTATACCAAGTATTTTCCTTAGGCATTTATTTTCGAATGCGTTCAACTTTGTTTCTATATCTCTTGTTGTTTTCCAGCTTTCACACGCATACGTAAGGGTTGATAGTACATTTGATTTGAATAGCCTAAGTTTTGTGTTTGTGCTAATGAGTTTTGATTTCCACAACTTTTCAAGGCTTCTGAAAGACATTGCTGCTTTAGCCAGTCTGATTCTAATTTCTTTGCTCGTATCCCCTTCTCGATCAATGTGACTTCCAAGATAGATAAAGTGATCGATCTCTTCTACTGGTTTGTTTTCCATGTATATTTTGTCACTTGTTGGAATTAAACTTTTCATGACTTTAGTCTTTTCATGATTGACCTCAAGCCCAATTTTGCTGGCTATTGATGATAGTTCATTTGTGTTTTCCTGCATCGTTTTTATCTGACTGCTGATGAGAACTATGTCATCAGCAAAGTCGAGGTCCTCCAAATGGTCTCCTTGTATCCATTCGATGCCTTTATTACCAGTGCAGCATTTCTTCATTATGAAGTCCATAACAATTCCAAATAACAAGGGCGATAAAATACATCCTTGTTTAACCCCAGTTTCTATTGGGAAACATTCGCTCAGTCCTTCCTCTGTTCGAACTGCACATGTGTAACCATCATACATGTCTTTGATAATATTTATGATTTTTGATGGTAAGCCATATTGCTTCAGAATTTTCCACAAAGAATCTCTATGAATACTATCAAATGCTTTTTTGAAGTCGATGAAGTTAAGTACAAAAGGTTTTTGCTTTTCAATATGTTCCTCCAATATAAGTCGTAGAGTGAAAATGTGGTCAAGACAGCTTCTCCCTTTTCTAAACCCAGCCTGTTCTTCACGCATTACTGTATCTATTGAATCCTTTATTCTATTTAGGATGATTTTACAGAATAACTTTGAGGCAACTGACAAAAGTGTCACGCCTCTCCAGTTGTTACAATCTCTAAGATTGCCCTTTTTTGGGATCTTAACAATGATTCCTTTTTTCCATTTATGAGGCGTCTTCTCTGTTTTCCAAATGATGTTGAACATTTTTTGGAGATGTATTAAATTATGGCTATCAATTGCCTTGAGGATCTCAGCTGTTAACTTATCCTCTCCAGCAGCCTTGTTATTGGTCATTAGCTTTAAGGTGGTTTCTATTTCACTCAAGGTGAAGTCATCTAAATTTACATCTAATTCTGCTGCTGGTGTTTCAGCTTCAAAATCTATTAAACTGTGAGGTAGTGGACGGTTAAGAATTTCTTTGAAGTGTTCTGCCCAACGGGCTTTTATGTCTGCGCTTGTTGTTAGCATTAATCCAGATTTGTCTAGAATTGGTGTTCCACTGGATGTATAGGTGTTTGTCAGCATCTTTTGTACTGTATAGAGAGTTCTGCTGTCTCCTGTAATTGCAGCTGTCTCTGCTTTCTCTGCCAAGTTGTCTATATAAGCTCTTGTATCTCTTCTTGCCGAACTTTTCACTTTGTTGTCTAATTCTTTGTATGTTGCTTTTGCCAGAACCTTTCCAAGATCTGTCTTTACATTAGTCACGGCTCTCTTTGCTTCTCTTCTTTCTTTGATGTATTTCCATGTGGTGTCTGAGATCCAAGCTCGTTTTTCCATTTTCTTCAGTCCGGCACTTGCTTCTGCTGCTGTCATTAGTATTTTGCTCTGTGAGTCCCACATTTCATTGATATCTAAGTCTATTTCACCGAGTGCTGAATAACAATTACTTAGCTCTATGTTAAACTTTTCCTTTATGGCTTCATCTTTCAGTTTATGACTATCAATTCTATGTGTAATTGACCTCTTCTGTTGGTTTCTAAATTTTAATCTTATTTTCCCAATGCACAGGTTGTGGTCACTATTAACATCAGCACCTCTGTAAGCTCTTACATCTATTAATGATGATCTGAATTGTTGTTTAATACATAGGTGGTCAATTTGATTTGATGTTCTATCATCAGGAGATATCCATGTTGTTTTGTGAATATTTTTGTGTGGAAATAATGTCCCACCTATAACTAAATTTTCTATTAAACATAATTCTATTAATTTTTCTCCATTCTGACTTGTTGTATTACAGCCTTCTCTCCCCATCACATGTTCCACTCCTGCGTTATCTTGTCCTACTTTGGCGTTGAAGTCTCCCATTACAATTAAAAGATCGTGTTTTGGTATTTTGTTTATAAGTTGTTGCAGTTGGTTATAAAAAGTTTGACTACTATCAATGATTAACTTATATAGGTCATAATTGCTTCTAAATAGAACAGAAACACATCTATTGAGATAGACTTAGTGAGCACAATATTGTTTCGTCTTCTGAAATGCGATTTGTGGCCTGTGCTGTTTCGCTTTAAGGTAGTGCACCTTCCGTCAAATGATATTATCGTGCCAAGTATTTGAGGGTCTGCACGTGTTTCAGATTTCCCATGCTTATTTTTATGTCACATGATGGTGATGTCTGTTTCTTCGATATAACCTTTACGTATCTTTTCTTACTATCCTTGTTGTTTTCTTTCACTATGTGTCTATTATTTCTTGCAGTTCATTCGCCAACTCTGTGGATTAAGTATGTGCCATCCTGATTTCGTTGACTGTTTTATGTCACAACCGTGGATTCCTTTTTTCGCCTCTTAGCTGTTGGTCTCACAGTATTTTCACTGTAAAGTAAGAAAAAATGCCGCAACTAAAAATAGCCCTGCCTCACTCCTAGATTTATATTTTTACGTGTCATGTAATGTTGCCAGTTTTTATGACTGCTATTTGTTGCCTATACATGTTTTTTTTATTATTCTCTGATCTTTGCCATCTATGTTTACTTTTCTCCAGCATATTGATTTTTTTCCTCAAGCTTTACTTTGTCAAATGTTTTCGAATAGTCTATAAAGCACATTTATAGATCTTTACTTATGTCAGAGTTCCCGTGATTTATATTGTAATTTTAGTACCTTTTCCCACCACAAATTCTCATTGTTCCACACTTATTTCTTGATTTATTTTCTCTTTTTCACGTCTTATAATTAGTTGTAGTAACTTTTTGAACAGTATTGCTCGCAGGACTATTAGTGCGATGGTCTTCGCAATCGGTGGCGTTTTCTTCGGGATGGTGTACACAGATATATTTGAGTAGATCTTGAAGTAGGTGCCAACGTTACGTATATCATTGATTAGCTTTGATATGAATTCCTGGTCATATCAAAGAGATCCTAGCTCTTCTAATGTATCAATGTTATTCAAATCGGGACCAAAGATGTGCCTCTTTTCACGTATTCACTTTATGTACGGAATAAAACATATGCCCTGACCGAGTAGAAATGAGAGAGAAAAAAATTGTCTGTCACCACCGTCTTAAATAAAAAAAAACACTCCAAGTATGTTATTATTGAAACAATCTACATGTTTTATACACGGAATAAAAGAAAATTGAAGTATGAATACATAAGCAGTAAACACAACAAATGTTAACATAATATAATAATATAATAATAATAATAATAAAGAAAGAAGAAGAGTTATAGAAAAACATGTCTCAAAATCCACGACAAATAACACTTGTGTACCATTTCACTTACCAGGTGTTACCATGTGATGGATCATATTCGTATTTTCTTTATAATTAAATCCATTCAGAGTTAATAAATGTGGATACACGCATAATTTTCCTTCATTAGTACAACAATTCTAAAAAAAGAAACGTATATTTTTATGTTTAAACGCTATGTGCAGCACGACATGTCACAAGTCTAAATCTTGTATTATACAATATCAAGAATGAGTTTTAAGAAGCCGGTTTGTTATTTACCCCTAGGCTAAACCGTTATAGAATAATATAAAAACGTTGCCCTATGATTCGTTACAAACATTATAACCATCTCACAAATTGTCTGCAATAAATAGCTTGATGTAAAGCGTCTTATGAAATGAGGCGATTTCGAGGGATCGTCTCCGAAAGTAAAGGAAAATGGCATCTCAAGAAAATCTTTCAGTTTAACTACAAAGTAATCGAATACCACAACTTAATGTAAAAAAAAATGTAAAAGAAATTAACATTTTTTTCTAGAGATTGTATTTTATTTCATCTTATAAAACGTGTTTATTTCAGCAACTAACAAAACAAAATCATGGTGACCGTCAGATATTGTTATTCTCTTTTCTTAAACTTAAGAGAACGATTCTATAGGTCGTTTCAAAATATTTTGAAGGTGTTTAAAATTCCATATCTCTGCAACCAATTGATTGATAATGCTGAAATTTTGCATATGGTCTTGTGATTTTTTGGTCCCAAGAAGTACATTCATTTCCTCACCAACAAACGTATAGTTTTAAATATTATTTATTTGAAGTATACAAATTTAAGGCATTTTGGTCAAACCATATATTTGGAGGAATTACCGCTTCATATGAGTGAGCACCCACGGACTTGTCATCTTGAACGTAATGCGCGCCAATTTCCCTGTTTTAAGCACTAAAAAACACATAAAACGCGTCATAGTTATAATTTTATATCCGGTGCATCCCATTTCCTGTCGTTTTGTTGTGATTTATGTGCAACGGCGTATCCTAATTATTGGGTAATTTCGTTAAATGTGTGATCTGTTAGTCAATGGGTATAAAAGTAAAGTTCCTTACATTGCAATCAGTGGCAATAAAGGTGTATAAATATTTTTGCATAGAAGCTAAGCGTGGAAAACTGTATCGAAGCATCTCAAAGCCAGAAAAGAGAACTATTCACGCATTGGGTATAAGCAAATGCTTTTTCAAACAAGTGCTTAAAGCTAACGGAGTGTCCAGTTCAATCAAGACTAGGACGCTAGGAAGAAAGAAAGTATTGGTCGTTTCAAAATATTTTGAAGGTGTTTAAAATTCCATATCTCTGCAACCAATTGATTGATAATGCTGAAATTTTGCATATGGTCTTGTGATTTTTTGGTCCCAAGAAGTACATTCATTTCCTCACCAACAAACGTATAGTTTTAAATATTCTTTATTTGAAGTATACAAATTTAAGGCATTTTGGTCAAACCATATATTTGGAGGAATTACCGCTTCATATGAGTGAGCACCCACGGACTTGTCATCTTGAACGTAATGCGCGCCAATTTCCCTGTTTTAAGCACTAAAAAACACATAAAACGCGTCATAGTTATAATTTTATATCCGGTGCATCCCATTTCCTGTCGTTTTGTTGTGATTTATGTGCAACGGCGTATCCTAATTATTGGGTAATTTCGTTAAATTTGTGATCTGTTAGTCAATGGGTATAAAAGTAAAGTTCCTTACATTGCAATCAGTGGCAATAAAGGTGTATAAATATTTTTGCATAGAAGCTAAGCGTGGAAAACTGTATCGAAGCATCTCAAAGCCAGAAAAGAGAACTATTCACGCATTGGGTATAAGCAAACGCTTTTTCAAACAAGTGCTTAAAGCAAACGGAGTGTCCAGTTCAATCAAGACTAGGACGCTAGGAAGAAAGAAAGTAGTAGATAGTTTTGACAAGGGAGTGATTAGAAGAGCAATTTGTAAAATGTTCGATTCCAAAGAAACTGTGACTTTAAGAAAACTGAAAATTCGACTGAGAGCAGAAAATGACATTGTTGTGTCGAAAACAACATTATGGAGAACTGTTAGAAGCATCGGTTTTACGTTTAGAAAGTACGATAGTGGTAGAAATGTCATCTGCGAGAAGCCGCACTTAGTTTCTATGAGGAGTAAATATTTACGTGAAGTACGGGAAATGCGTAACCAAGGTTATGATATTGTATTTCTAGATGAATCTTGGATAAATTCTCACCACACAAGTGCAAAGGAATGGCAGTTATCAGATGGAAGTATTAAAAGATGTGTACCCACTGGAAAAGGACAGCGTATTATAATGGCACATGCAGGCAGCCGAAAAGAAGGGTTGGTGAAAAATTCAGAACTTATATTCACCTCTAATTATACTGACAACAGGGACTATCACACCGAGATGAATGGCCATATATTTAGAGAGTGGATTGAAAATACTCTTCTTCCAATTCTAGACAGACCATCCTGTCTGGTAATGGACAACGCGTCGTACCACAACGCTGTGGCAGAAGAAGACAAAATTCCTACATCTACCAGTACAAAAGATGTTATAAAGATTTGGCTAAGAAAGGAAGGAATTCCATTTAACGAGGGATTTTTGAAACCTGAATTACTGTCACTTGTTAAGAAATCGCAAAAGACCAAAGTATTCCAAATAGACAAAATCATTCAACAGCATGGTCATACGTGCTTGAGACTGCCCCCTTATCATCCACAATTAAACCCCATTGAACTCGTTTGGGCAAAAATCAAAGGGCAGGTGGCAGCTGAGAATACAAGTTTTAAACTATGCGATATAAAAGGACTGACATATGCTGCTCTATCACAGATTGACAAAGATTTTTGGTGCAAATGTGAAGATCATGTCTTAGAAGAAGAAAATGACTATTGGAAAAAAGATGGACTATCGTTCGTTCAGCCCAGATTAGTAATCAATATGTTAGACTCCTCTGATTCAGAATAAATGAAATAATAATGGACGTTTTTATATGTCCGCATGATCAATCTTTAGCTAAAGTTGATAACGTTTTGAAAATGTAAAGATTCTTGATATGTGTACTGCAGGCATGCAAAGAAACTAAATCACTTTCATATGTCTTGTTTACGTAAAATAATGAAAGTCACATGGAAAGACATAAAACGAACAATGTAGCTCTTTACAGTGAAGAGGATCCCGTGCTTACATCGGACTCTTTAGTCACATGCGTACCTATAAACAATAACTTTGCTTGATATGTCATGCTCGTTATCGCTCGCAACGGATAATTAATTTTTTTTAAATGTATTCTTTGTTGTATATTGTTTAAATAGTTTTCATTAATGGAACTGTTTATACGCTGATTTGTTTTAGACCGTCTGTAAAGGCTATAACATTGACATTCTCATAGTATTTTAAAGAAAGTAAACAATAGAAAGTAAACAGTTGATAAACGCCTCCAACTTTCAAGTTGTGTAGAGACGCCTATGTCGAGAAGCTGATTTCCATTAATGTACGGTAAATTATTTTCTCCAGGAGCAAAAAGATCCGTAAATTCACTGAGATCAAAGGAAAGTGCTGCTTCATGATGAAGCATACTTCCTACATCATTAAATTTTGTGAAATCGGTGGGACCTTGGTAAAACAAGGCCAGATGCAAAAAATCAAGTTTGTAAGTGCAGGGAAAGAGGAGATATTTCATGTTAATCGTGAACATTTAGATTTGAAACGACCAATAGTTACAGTCAAGGTCTGCTTAGAAAGTTTGAAAACTGCCACGCATGGAAACAAACCACAATAATCAATAGAATTATATTTCTATTTTCTCTTTAACACCTTTCTTTCTCTCCTTCTCTCTTTATCTCTTTCTCTCTCTCTCTCTCTATATATATATATATATATATATATATATATATATATTAATATATTACATATATATGTAAACTGGTGCCCTCTTTTTCATGGAAGACAGACGAGGGAAGCTATTCTTCCCTGATGCAAAATAACATCACATCAACAACACAACTAAGTACTGCATGAACTGATTGCTGGCATAGGTGAGGCACGAATGAAGACCAACAGTAAAGCTTGAGCTGCCACAACAAACACCTCTTTCTTGAGAGCTCGATAAGCCACGATTGCAAAGCAAAACAACTGGGGCGACTCAACGATCCAGGATATAGCAAAAGACTGGGGTATGGTGTTTCACCTCCCAGGGTGAAGGACGCAAACGGAGATCATCAAGAGATCCGTCCACACAATACACTGAACACACCAGTTGTATCAAAGTCATGACGATGTCTATCATTTACCCCTAGTTCGGTCAGACGCTTATTTTGAAGGCCGAAATTACAGGGAAGGTCTCAGCGCTTACGGACTGTTGTTCGATGTAAGATGTGGATAATCCGTCGAATAACTGTGCCTCATATGTTTGGATTTGGTCAAACACGATGTCCTAACATCATCAAGCGCTATACATTTTTAAAAATTATGACGATCAACATTTGCTGGAGGACGTGAACTTCCGGTCAATGTGGCGGATAAGCGGCAGGAACCATTAATTGCTGAGTCTGAAAATTGTTCCTTGTTGCAGTTTCCTCATATTCCAAGTCCGGCTTGCTGCAGGAGCTACTGAGTTAAGTGTTATGTGCACACCGTAAGCTGTGCTTTTCATACGTTTTGATCATATTTCGATTGCTTACGACAAATGATGACATCGTATGACGGGGAACGGATGGCTGTGTTCATTTTTTGTGCGGTTTCACCTTATGCCTTTTGGCGTGTGTTAAGACTTCTATGATGGAGACTGCAGCTACCTTTCTTTGTTTTGGATATGAGATATTAATTCGGATGATTCCACTGGCACGGGTGGTTGAGCAATTGTGGATTTTAATTCGTTTGCAGTGATACCTGGACCTTCTATAACCATAACCATAACAAAGTCATACTTATAATGATCGCAGTGCCATTCTAATACAGGACAGAGGTCCATTTAACCCTTTCAGCCATGACGTTTTTTGTTGTTGTTACGATTTTAATATTTGATGTGTTTCGATCACAATAGTGACCCCAGACAACAATACACCATGATATCTGGTAAATATTATAGCCAATTATTTTTCTTTTTTTTTTTAAATATGAGGTAGGACTCGGCAGGCTTTCACTATCTTATATTTATTATATAAATGGTACAGGGACGAACAACATAGATAATTTGACAATGAAGGTAGACAACCACATCTGTGCGGTCTTGCTGCCAACGCCACCTGTTGGCGATTCCCACTGATATAGTCTGCTAGACATACTGGTCCCGTCAGGAAACAACGCTTGTTGAATGAGATAATGTTGTAAATATGACATTGGACATAAGTCCTGTAAGGGCTAAAGGGAACTAGCCAAATACATGGATCTCAAAACTGAGCTGAGACAACAGGAATCCCATGTTAGAATGGCAGCTATGGAGGTCGACGCAAGAGACCTCTCAGCTACATCTTTCTACGATCTATTAAAGTAGGTAAGACAACTTAGAGGGGCAAGGGCAAAGAAAGGTATTGATAAGCCAGACGAGAGAGCATAATGCTGGTTCATATGCAGCTGAAATATATCAATACTCAGAAAGAATAATCCACGGCTCTGGCGATTAATCAAGTGGAGTACCTATATTCACACATCAACCACTCTTAACTCACACCCCAAGTTTGTAATACATGGACATACTAATTATTGATTGATCCGAGGCTTGGACGACGAGGATGTAAGAACTTACAACATTCAACCTCTCCTGAGTCATTTATCCCACTTTAGCAGTCTATCTATCGACTGACCTTTCGTGCCGTAGCCGACCCATAGGGCATAGACCCAGACACTCTTTCTCTTATCTAAATTTTTTATTCTAGCAGTTTTTAACCCTTCTAAAGATATTTTATAAAATCTATCTCACTATTTATCTCTGTTCTGTGCAAGCAACTCTATCTCATTGAGGGAACCGATTCCTGCTGCTCTTGCCTCTCTCATCAATGTTCTTATCAGTGTCTCTCTGGGTCGGCCTCTTTTCATCTTATCTGTTGTTTCCCCACATGAGGGATTGCAGTGTTATTCGATTATTAGCTCTTATCATTACATGTCCAACATATGACCATCGTCCTTTCTTGATTATTAAAGATACTAGTGGTTGATTGGCGATTTCTCTAATTTTTTTTTTGAATTATTTCCATGCTTTACCACACATTTCCTTATACATTTATTTTCGAATGCGTTTAACATTGTTTCTATGGCTCTTGTTATTTCCAAGCTCTCACATTCATACGTAAGGGTAGATAGTACGTTTGATTTGAATAGTCTAAGTTGTGTGTTTGTGCTGATGATGTGCTGGGGTTTAACAAGCCGCAATCGTAAAAACATCTTTGTTATTGAAACGTAGACCTGGAACTTTAGCAATACCGAAAGTTTAATGAACAGATTTCCCAGCTCGCCATATCGTTATCAGCAATTATTGACTGCCGACCTACATCGCGGTGTCGAGTTGCTCCATTATAAGAGTATTAGTTTCTGGGGACAGGCAGCAAGGAGAGTATATAAGGATATCACGCAGAGCAGGAAGCCATTTTAGACTGCTGTCACTCAGAATCAATGTATAGGTTAAGTTCAGACAGTCGTGTGCAACCGGGTATGATCTGTAGATTTTATCAGGAGTGTTGCGCAAAGTAAGATTTAGTTATTATATGTCGGATGTAGTGTGAACCTGTAAGCCCAAAGTGTAAGACAGTCGACTCCAGGAGTCATGTCACATACGATTCTTCACCCTCCCACAACTCACAAACCATAGATTGTCTGGAGGTTAACGTGCTCAACCGGAAACTGCTTGTGATGATCAAATTACTACCTGCTGCAAATCTATATAAGGAGATACCAAGTCCATTATTATCTCTCAATATGTGTGCAGTGCTCCCATGTGTGACTACTGTTGTATTTCCACGCCTAGGTCGATCACGGCAGTCTGACAATGAGGATCCTTGACGTACTTGCGTCTCTACTTTAAAGTAAACTGTCAGCTACCCTTCATGCCTATTCTACTTGTTGCTTCTATAAACATGGATTTCTCTTTCAGCTGATTATTTTTGTTAATGAACATATATTGTGCTCTAGCAGTCACTTAATTCTCTTCATATCTACGCTATACGAAGCCTGTTCCTAGTCAATAAGTGTTATCAGAAGTCAGACGCTCTTTTCTATAATTTGGTTCTCAATATTGCAATGTTTTTTTAACATGATCTACCTTTTTTTTATCGTGATCGTCTTTCACTTATTTTCTGTCCTTGTCTCACTAGGTAATATATTGGCGTAAAACAAAAGAAAAACGTATTGTTTTTAAATTGGTGTTTTTCCTAATACACCATTTCAAAGCAATATTTTTTGTTATTGTTGTGTTCGCCAGCGTCCATCTCTGATTAAGTCCTTAGAGACTAGCAACTGAATTTTGCGTATTAATCGATTTGGCCCTAGCAGCCGTGTGCACAGGGGTCCCTCGCCGCACAGGCAGATAACTACAAAGCAATATATAATAAATACTGAGATTGTTATGGTAATTTGTTTATATAGTGAAGGAACGTCTTCTTCTTCTACCTTTTTAGCTCCCAGAGGAGCATAGGTCTTCAACATTCATTTTCAAAGTCATTCTGTTTTTTGACATTCTTTTAAGATCATTCCATGTCTTCCCCATTATCTTCATCTCTGCTTCTATCTGTCTTCTCCAAGAATTCCTCGGTCTTTCTCTTTGTCTTTTCCCCAGGGGATTCCAAAAAAGGGCCTGTTGTGTAATACATGAAGGGACTTGCTCAGTATATACTGTTTGATAATTCTGTAAATGGTTCAAAGTAAAAAAAAGGATGGTGCTTCTATTACGTCAGTCTGCAACCGCAGCTCTGTAAAAGGAGATAATAATGTAATAATCTATGTGGTGACAATAAAATGAAATCGAGAGGTCCATCGTCTGTTATGAGCTCAGTAAAAAAAAAAGTAAAGTACCCCCGTCACGCCAAGTGGCGTATAGGGAAATATGGTGTTAGTGACCCTATATTTTACAGACCTTCAGCACATGACTTTTGGGGTAATGTGGTCGGTATTACGCCCATGCTGCTTTACTTTCCCAGAAAAATCCGGTACCCATTTAAGGCTGGGTGAACCCGGAGCCGTCGGTTGGGATCGAACCCTACCCCTTGTCCGTAGTAGTCCAGTTCACTAACCACTGAGCTATCGCGGCTCCCACTAATTTTTAGGGAATTAGTAAAACCCAGGTGTCCTCGCCAGGGTACGAACCCCGGCTGTTGCCGTGGTAAGCCAACCGCCTATCGATTGCGCTAACCGGACACCCTTATGAGCTCAGTATTTGGCATGAAAGGTCGTGATGGGTGAATGTGAGCAGAGTTGAAAATACCTCGTGGATATGAGGTGCTTCCAGAATCACAAGAAGTGATTTGAGTTGGAGATTGAGCGTGTGACGTGGATGGATTTGATTGGTTGCGGCGGATAGTATTAAATGTTCTGTGCGAGAAGAAAAGTTAAGAAGTCACACGTTGTCCAAGGGAAGCTTTAAGTCTGAACCACGCCTGTAGGGATCGGGGCCGTTAGTTAGTGGCAGGGTGAATGCCCTATTAGTTAAAGTTGTAGATAATTCAGTCTGAGGTTGTGTTCAAGCATAGTACAGCGCAGCAATTATTATGTGCCTTAGTTAGGAGAATCATTAGCAGGTGAAAATAAAAATGTTTGTAGTACGTTAAGAGACAGTAGGAGTTTAAGTATGAATAGTTTAGAGGCAGTCAGTACCTTTTTAGCACTACTTTGTTTAAAGGGAGTAGTACCTTGTTAGCACTACTTTGTTTAAAGAAAGTAGTACCTTGTTATAACTACTTTGTTTAGAGGATGTAAGTACCTTGTAAGAACTACTTTGTCAAGAGAAATTCAGTACCTTGTTAGCACTCTTTGTTTAGAGGAAGTAAGTACCTTGTAAGAACTACTTTGTCAAAAGGAAGTCAGTACCTTGTAAGCACTGCTTTACCTGCAGGAAATCCGTATTTGTAAGCACTACTTTGTCAAGAGGAAGGCAGTACCTTGTTAGCACTACTTTGTTTAGATTATTCAGTACTTTGTTAGCACTAAATTGTCTAGAGGAAGTCAGTATCTTGTTAGCACTTCTTTGTTTGTAGGAAGTCAGTACCTTGTAAGAACTACTTTGATTAGAAGAAGTAAGAAACTTGTTAGCATTACTTTGTTTAGGTGAAGTAAGTACCTTATTAGCACTACTTTGTTTAGATGAAGTCAGTACCTTGTTAGCGCTACTTTGTTTAGAGGAAGTAAATACCTTGTTAGGATGACTTTGTTTAGAGGAAGTCAGTACCTTTTTAGAATGACATGGTTTAGAGGAAGCCACTAGCTTGTTAACACTATTTTGTTTAGAGGAAGTAGTAACTTGTTAGCACTACTTTGTTTAGAGGAAGTCACTATCTTGTTAACACTACTTTGTTTAGAGGAAGTAGTACATTGCTAGCACTACTTTGTTTAAATGAAGTAAGTAGCATGTTAGGATGACTTTGTTTAGAGGAAGTAACTACCTTGGTATGATGACTTTGTTTAGAGGAAGTAAGTACCTTGTTAGAACTACTTTGTTTCGAAGAAGTACAATGTTAGCACTACTTTGTTTTGCTAAGTAAGTACCTCGTTAGGACTACTTGTTTAGGTGCAGTAAGTACCTTGTTAGAACTACTTTTGTCTTCTGTCTCCAAGATGGCGGATCTAGTCCACGTCCTCTCGATCGCTGCAGAACATGCACCCACGGTCTGATTAATTTCAGATCTTCGTTGCACTTTTCTGCGTTAATGATATCTGTGTCGCTAAAGCGAGGTCGTAGGCCAATAACAGTCCGTTTTCGACGAATCAAGTATTGAGAGTGAGACCTTCCACCGTCTAGACTTGATCTGCGCTTTACGTTACATTGGTGCTGTTCATGACCGTTGTTGGAATTCTTTGACGCAAGTTATTTCCATGTTACACATTAATGTAAACTACCTCGTCAACCGTAGTTTTGTCTCTTTGGGGAATTTGCTTAGTGTTTTGTTCGTCGTAGGCTGCTTACACTTGAGTAATCAGACAGAAATCTAAAGGGATCGAGATTATGATTTAGGCGACATTGTTGTGTGCTACGTCATCGGAATGGTTCCCTAAACCGGCCGATTGCAAATCTTACGGTCTGCTGTTTGATGTGCGACGAGGATAATTTGACGACTGACTGTGTGTCTATATGTTCGGAATTGGAGTCATCAACGATGGCCTAACATCATCAAGTGCTACGATAACCATTATTTTCAAGAGGACGCGACTTACAGAAGTATATGGGGATAGGCGGCGAGAAAAATTGAAGGCTATGCATGGAAAGTGTTCCTTGTTGCAGGTTACGCATATTACAAGTCGCATGTCTGTGTAGTCATCTCTAGTGACTCGGGCAGATGGTGCTCGTAAACCTGGGAAGGCCGACCATCTAAGGGCAGAATCTCCCTACAGAAAAGATCATCTGCTGCCTCACAGGAAGATTGGGGACAATCAAAGGTTAAGGAAAGCAAACCGGAAAAAAAATGCTGGCTGAAATCTGATGCACTGGGCCACTGGCGCAGAACACAGTGCAAAGTTTTAACAAATATTCAATCGGAGTGGATCTAACAGCCTTAAACAGACAGCTGTCTTCGTATGAGAGTCTAGAGTCATACTCTGATTGAGTCCTGATAGCAGAGAGAGAGAGAGAGAGAGAGAGAGAGAGATTACTTTTCTTTAGATCAAGTAAGTACCTTGGTAGGACTACTTTGCTTAAATGAAGCAATTACCTTGTTAGCACTACTTTGTTTAGATCAGGTAAGTACCTTGTTAGGACTACTTTATTTAAATAAAGTAATTACCTTGTTCGAACCAATTTGTTTGGATCAAGTAAGTTCCTTGTTAGCAATTCTATGTTTAGATGAAGTAAGTACTTTGTTAGCACTACTTTGTTTAGATGCAGTAAGTTCATTGTTAGGATGACTTTGTTTAGAGGAAGTCACTACCTTGTTAGTATGAATTTGTTTAGATGAAGTAAATACCTTGTCATGACTACTTTGTTTAAATGAAGTAATTACATTGTTAAAACTACTTTGTTTAGAGGAAGTAAGTACCTTGTTAGAACTAGTTATCTTTAGATCAAGTAAGTACCATGTTAGGACTACTTTGTTTAAATGAAGTAATTACCTTGTTAAAACTACTTTGTTTAGAGGAAGTAATGACCTTGTTAGAACTACTTTGTTTAGATGAAGTAAATACCTTGCTAGGACTACATAGTTTAGATGATGTAAGTAACTTGTTAGCACTAAATTGTTTAGATGAAGTAATTACCTTGTTAGGATGACTTTGTTTAGAGGAAATCACTACCTTGTTAGGATTACTTTGTTTGGATGAAGTAAGTGCATTGTTAGGATGACTTTGTTTATATGAAGTAAGTACGTTGTTATGATGACTTTGCTTAGATAAAGTAAGTATATTGTTAGGATGACTTTGTTTAGATGAAGCAAGTACATTGTTAGGATGACTTTGTTTAGATGAAGTAATTACCTTGTTAGGATGACTCTGTTTAGAAAAAATCACTACCTTATAAGGATGACTTTGTTTAGATGAAGTAAGTACCTTGTTAGGATGACTTTGTTTAGATGAAGTAATTACAATGTTAGGATGACATTGGTTAAATGAATTAAATAACATTGTTATGATGACATTGATTAAATGAATTAAATACCTTGTTATGATGACTTTGTTTAGATGAATTAAGTACATTGTTAGGAATACATTGTTTAGATCAAGTAAGTACCTTATTAGGATGACTTTGTTTAGAGGCAGTCACTGTCTTGTTAGGATGACTTTGTTTAGATGAAGTAAGTACATTGTTAGGATGACTTTGTTTTGATGAAGTAAGTACTTTATTAGGATGACTTTGTTTAGATGAAGTAAGTATATATAGGATGACTTTGTTTAGATGAATTATGTACATTGTTAGGATGACTTTGTTTAGATGAATTACGTACGTTGGTAGGATGAATTTGTTTAGGTGAATTAAGAATATTGTTTGGATGATATTGTTTAGATGAATCAAGTACCTTGTTAGGATGACATTGCATAGTGGAAGTCACTACCTTATTATGATGACGTTGTTTAAATGAAGTAAGTACATTGTTATGATGACTTTGTTTAGATGAATTAAGTACCCTGATAGGATGACTTTGTTTAGATGAAGTAAAAAAAACATTGTTAACTATTTTGTTTAGATGAAGTAATTACATTGTTAGGATGACATTGTTTAGATAAAGTAAGTACATTGTTAGAATGAATTTGTTTAGATGAAGCAAGTACATTGCTAGGATGACTTTGTTTAGATGAAGTAATTACCTTGTTAGGGTGACTTTGTTTAGATGAATTAAGTACCTTATCAGGATGACTTTGTTTAGATGAATTAAGTACCTTGTTAGGATGACTTTGTTTAGATGAATTAAGTACCTTATCAGGATGACTTTGTTTAGATGAATTAAGTACCTTGTTAGGATGACTTTGTTTAGATGAATTAAGTACCTTGTTAGGATGAATTTGTTTAGATGAGGTAATTACAATGTTAGGATGCCATTGGTTAAATGAATTAAGTACCTTGTTAGGATGAATTTGTTTAGATGAGGTAATTACAATGTTAGGATGACATTGGTTAAATGAATTAAATAACATTGTTATGATGACATTGGTTAAATGAATTAAATACCTTGTTATGATGACTTTGTTTAGATGAATTAAGTACATTGTTAGGAATACATTGTTTAGATCATGTAAGTACCTTATTAGGATGCCTTTGTTTAGAGGCAGTCACTGCCTTGTTAGGATGACTTCGCTCAGATGAAGTAAGTACATTGTTAGGATGACTTTGTTTTGATGAAATAAGTACTTTATTAGGATGACTTTGTTTAGAAGCAGTCACTACCTTATTAGGATGACTTTGTTTAGATGAAGTAAGTACATTGTTAGGATTACTTTGTTTAGATGAATTATGTACATTGTTAGGATGCATTTATTTAGCTGAAGTAAGTACATTTTTAGGATGACTTTGTTTAGATGAATTAAGTACCTTGTTAAAATGACTTTGTTTAGAGGAAGTCACTACCTTGTTAGGATGACTTTGTTTAGACGAAGTAAGTACATTGTTAGGATGACTTTGTTTTGAAGAAGCAAGTACATTGTTAGGTTGACTTTGTTTAGATGAATTAAGTACCTTTTTATGATGACTTTCTTTTGTTGAAATAAGTACCTTGTTAGGATGACTTTGTTTAGATGAAGTAAGTACATTGTTAGGATGACTTTGTTTTGATGAAGTAAGTACTTTATTAGGATGACTTTGTTTAGATGAAGTAAGTATATTGTAGGATGACTTTGTTTAGATGAATTAAGTACATTGTTAGGATGACTTTGTTTAGATGAATTAAGTACGTTGGTAGGATGAATTTGTTTAGGTGAATTAAGAATATTGTTTGGATGATATTGTTTAGATGAATCAAGTACCTTGTTAGGATGACATTGCATAGTGGAAGTCACTACCTTATTATGATGACTTTGTTTAAATGAAGTAAGTACATTGTTATGATGACTTTGTTTAGATGAATTAAGTACCCTGATAGGATGACTTTGTTTAGATGAAGTAAAAAAAAACATTGTTAACTATTTTGTTTAGATGAAGTAATTACATTGTTAGGATGACTTTGTTTAGATAAAGTAAGTACATTGTTAGAATGAGTTTGTTTAGATGAAGCAAGTACATTATTAGGATGACTTTGTTTAGATGAAGTAATTACTTTGTTAGGGTGACTTTGTTTAGATGAATTAAGTACCTTATCAGGATGACTTTGTTTAGATGAATTAAGTACCTTGTTAGGATGACTTTGTTTAGATGAGTTAAGTACCTTGTTAGGATGAATTTGTTTAGATGAGGTAATTACAATGTTAGGATGACATTGGTTAAATGAATTAAATAACATTGTTATGATGACATTGGTTAAATGAATTAAATACCTTGTTATGATGACTTTGTTTAGATGAATTAAGTACATTGTTAGGAATACATTGTTTAGATCATGTAAGTACCTTATTAGGATGACTTTGTTTAGAGGCAGTCACTGCCTTGTTAGGATGACTTTGCTTAGATGAAGTAAGTACATTGTTAGGATGACTTTGATTTGATGAAATAAGTACTTTATTAGGATGACTTTGTTTAGAAGCTGTCACTACCTTATTAGGATGACTTTGTTTAGATGAAGTAAGTATATTGTAGGATGACTTATTTTAGATGTATTAAGTACATTGTTATAATGACATTGTTTAGATGAATTAAGTACCTTGTTAGGATGAATTTGTTTAGGTGAATTAAAATATTGTTAGGATGATTTTGTTTAGATGAATCAAGTAACTTGTTAGGATGACATTGCATAGAGGAAGTCACTACTTTATTATGATGACTTTGTTTAGATGAAGTAAGTACATTGTTAGGATGATTTTGTTTAGATTAATTAATTACCTTGTTAGGATGACTTTGTTTAGGTGAATAAAGTACCTTCTTAGGATGACTTTGTTTAGATGAATTAAGTACCCTGTTATGATGACTTTGTTTAGGGGAAATCACTACCTTGTTAGGAAGACTTTGTTTAGACGAAGTAAGTACATTGTTAGGATTACTTTGTTTAGATGAATTATGTACCTTGTTAGGATGAATTTATTTAGCTGAAGTAAGTACATTTTTAGGATGACTTTGTTTAGATGAATTAAGTACCTTGTTAAAATGACTTTGTTTAGAGGAAGTCACTACCTTGTTAGGATGACTTTGTTTAGACGAAGTAAGTACATTGTTAGGATGACTTTGTTTTGATGAAGCAAGTACATTGTTAGGTTGACTTTGTTTAGATGAATTAAGTACCTTTTTATGATGACTTTCTTTTGTTGAAATAAGTACCTTGTTAGGATGACTTTGTTTAGATGAATTAAGTACCTTATTAGGATGACATTGTTTAGATGAATTAATTACTTTGTTAGGATTACTTTGTTTAGATGAAGTAAGCACATTTTTAGGATGACTTTGTTTACAAGAATTAAGTACATTGTTATGATGATTTTGTTTAGATGAAGTAAGTACCTTGTTAGTATGACTTTGTTTAGATGAATTAAGTACATTCTAAGGATCACGTTGCTTAGATGCATTAAGTGACCATTGTTAGGATGACTTTGTTTAGTTGAAGTAAGTACATTGTTAGGATGACTTTGTTTAGACGATGTCACTACCTTGTTAGGATGACTTTGTTTAGATGAATAAAGTACATTGTTAGGATGACTTTGTTTAGATGAAGTAAGCACATTGTTAGGATGACTTTGTTTAGATGAATTAAGTACCTTGTTAGGATGACTGTGTTTAGATGAAGTAAGTACATTTTTAGGATGACTTTAATTAGATGAATTAAGTACATTGTTAGGATGACTTTGTTTAGATGAATTAAGTACCTTGTTAGGATGACTTTGTTTAGATGAATTAAGTACCTTGTTAGGATGACTTTGTTTAGATGAATTAAGTACCTTGTTAGGATGACTTTGTTTAGATGAATTAAGTACCTTGTTAGGATGACTTTGTTTAGATGAATTAAGTACCTTGTTAGGATGACTTTGTTTAGATGAATTAAGTACCTTGTTAGGATGACTTTGTTTAGATGAATTAAGTACCTTGTTAGGATGACTTTGTTTAGAGGAAGTCATTACCTTATGAGGATGTCTTTGTTTAGATGAATTAAGTACCTTGTTGGGATGACTTTGTTTATATGAATTAAGTACATTGTTAGGATGACTATTGCCATGTCTCATAACCAATGTTTCAGTGTTTCTTCATCATCATCTTTCTCACACTCTCTCAGCATTCTATCGAGTAACAGGTGCAATAATAATAATGTAAAAGCACGTTCGTTTCATCTGTGAAGAAAGTGATTGTTGGTATGTTACTCCATTGTCTATTAATCCGTATATTTATTTTATTATAAAAGTCGTATGGGTAATGTGTGTCCCAGGTTTATACTTCATTAGACACTCCCTTCCTTTGTGAAAAGTTTTATTTTTTTTTACAAAATAGGCGGCACATACTGTTAGTCTGTTTTCTATCATTATCATCATCATTATCATCTTCATCATCATCATCATCAACTCATCATCATCATGTGACATATCGGTTGTCGTAGGCGACCATGTCCTTGCAGAATTCTCTATCCACAGTACATCATATAAATAATGTTGTTGGCTGGTTTCCGTGCTATGACATCAAGCTGTCTAGTATCTTCTTTGATCTTCTCTCTTTGTCGTCTGCGATATCTCTTTCACTCTATTTTACCAGATGTAACCAAGTATTCAAACTTTCATTTTCTCTTAATGTGCCCGAAATGTCTGTCTATTGTTTCTTTCTGATGTTTTTTTAGGAGCTCCTTGTATCTATTGACCTCTTTGAGATTGTCCTTGTTGGTCTTTTTAGCTGGCCATGGAACTCTCAACATTTTTCTGAAAAATCAAATTTATGTGGCCTCTAATAGTCTTGTGCTTTGTTTATCCATAGTCCATGATTCACTTCCATAGAAAAAAGTGACTATATATAGCATCACTGATCTGTCTTTGTAATTTCCTGATGTGCTATTTTGGCCTGAGCTATCGTGCTTTGAATTATGTGGTGCATCTTAAATCTAATGTTATTATGATGCCCTTGTATTGGACACTGCTTGCTTGCTTTAGACTTGTCCCGTTTGCTTTTATGTTGCATTGTGGTGGTGATTGTTTCTTTGATATGACAATTACTTCCGCTTTCTTATGGTGCAGACTGAGACCATTGTTGCTGCTTTAAGTTACTAGTGTATCTGTCATTGTTTGTAATTCATTCTCCGTCTCTGCTATTAAGACTGTGTCATCCGCATATTGCTGATTGTCTTCCATTGTGACTGTTAACATCAATCTCAATTTAGTCTACTGTTGATCTCTTAATGTCTTCACTGTGAAATGAGAACGAATCCGGCGACAGAACACAACCTTGTCTGACTCTCTCTTTTATTTGTTAGTATTGTCCTGTTTGGTTACTAATGACTATGGCTGCTGTTTGTTGCCAATAAATTTTGTTTTTAATGATTCTTGGATACTTGCTCAATGTTTAATTTCTCCAGCACATTGATTATTTCCACATGCTTTACTTTGTCAACTGCTTGTATGGAGTTTATGAAGCACGTTAATAGCTCTTTCTTTACCTCCATTACTATTTCTATCAATGTTCTCAGGATGTATATTACATTGTTGTGCCTTTTCGTTCTACAAATCCACATTGTTCCTCACTTATTTATAGTTTATTTTGGTTCTTACACTGTACATGACAATTCTTTGTAATATTTTGTTCATTAGACTAATAATGCGATCGTCTTTGTCATCACTGGCGCCTGACTTCTTTGGGTTGGTTATCAAGACAGATTTTAATAGATCTGTTGATATGTTGTAAAGTAAAGTACCCCCGTCACGCCAAGTGGCGTATAGGGAATATGGTATTAGTGACCATAAATTGTACTGACTTTTGGCACTTGATTTTCGGGGTATTGTGTGTTCGGTATTACGCCGGTGCAGCTCTACTTTTCCAGAAAAAAATCCGGTAGCCATTAAAGGATGGGTGAACCGGAAGCCGTCGTTTGGGATTGAACCCTACCTCATGTCCTTTGTAGTCCAGTTCACTAACCAATGAGCTATCGCGGCTTCTTTGAGTATGTACCCACTGCTAAATATGTCATTGAAGAGTTTTGCTATGACCTGTACTCCCAGCTCACATAATGAATCTATCTCTTCGATTGTTATGTTACTGGGACCTGTTTTCTACACAATTGTTTATTTTATAATTTTTCCTCTTTTGTTCTTTTCTACTCTGGGTCTTACTTCACAATAATGTTTAATTATTACGATATTTAGAAAAAAAATCAATGAACATTAACAAAAGAAGAGCAATAAATTAAAGATAGAACATGATTATTAAAAAACGATACCACTAAAGATTAATAAAAGTGAGCGGGAAGAGCTGGGTTCTGGGAAAGGTGACGGTTAAAAAAAAGGAACTAGGAGATGAAGATGAAATTATGGAATCAATTCAATAGGCACATACATGGCTTAGTGGCTTAATGAACGTAAGTAATGTTGAACAGCACACATATTGGGACAACATAATTACATGGCGATGATTATGCAACGTTCCCATTAAGTATCTTCAAATTTAGTAGCTTCATGAAATGCTGAAGGACATATTGCTTTCCTGTCTATGTTAGTTACTAAACATAGTATCAAACCATTTTTTTACGTAACTACTGATTTATAATGTTGCTTGCTACCAAACATTTGTCAATACGTCAAAAGCCATATATATATATTAACATATATGATGTATGACGTACATGTAGAAATTGTGTATTTGTAGGTCGCCATATAAAGTGCTACAAGAAATATTAATTTACTGACTGTCATCTTAAATTTAGCATTCTCTGCTGGAGTGTCCAAAGGAAATGTGATAGGAGCGAACAACAATGTTCTGTACGATAGAGTCTTTCTGAATAAAGGATCTGGCTATAACTCCAACAATGGGGTATTCGTTGCTCCTAAGGTAAGCTTATGAGTATGTTTGTGTTATTTGTTAAATAGCACCGCTATTTAAATATCTAAATGTGACTATGCAACAAATAAATAGTTAATTCTTTATGCCGTAATGTATGCTATTAGTGTCATGATCAATTTTCCAAGAACTACAACGAAAATTAACTTGTGAAATGAAATTTATAAGGACAACAGGACACATAATTAGAAGAAATCATAGAAATGAATCCTTGAAATAAATGAAAGCTTTGAAAGAAATACAAGAATTAATGTTTTCTGTTCTTATAACAATAAACTCTAGATTGAAGAACAATTTGCTTTGTTCCACGTTTGCCAGCTTTATTGATGTGACTATATGTATCTAAAGAATGTGTTGGTAATACACATGTTATATCGCTTGCAAAGTTTTAACAGTTTAATTGAATTTCCATCACCAGGGCTAAAACTAAAAATAGCAAAATGTTACATCTTCTCGATATTCCTGTATGGTGCAGAAACATGGATATTAGACAAGAAAACAGAATAGCAAATTGAAGCCTTTGAAATGTGATTTTATAGACGAAAATGTAGAATTGAAAGGAAAAAAGAAAATTGTTGGGGCATTTTAAAATACACAACAGCCTACTAAAAGTAATAAAGGAATGGAAAATACAAGGTAAAAGAGGCAGAGGCAGACCAAGACTAACATGGCCGAGTAACATCAAAATGGTGGACAATCAGCCTATGACAATCTGCACCATCAAAGCAAGAGACAGTGTGGATTGACGCTCCATGGTAGCCAACCGGTGATGCAAAGACGGTACTCAATGATGATGGTGTTGCAAATGAGTATCAAGTGGGTGTTTTCTTTATATTTCTAAGTTTCAGGAGCCATTCTCTAAGTCCCACATTACTATTCAATCGTTTATCAGTGTTGTTAATTCAGTAATTGCGTGTCTTGTATATTCTTCTCTGTCGTTTTCTATGCTGTTGCATGGTACATACATTTTTAAGAAATGTAGATTTGTTTCCTATCTTCTTTTAGTAGTTTGATGGTAACGATATTTCTGTGTGATATCGTTCTCTAAGATATCATTTGGTGTGTCTGATCTGTTATCATCATCAGCATGTTCCATGCCTCCTGTCGTATATGATTATGTATCTCCCCAACTCCAGATCTTGACTGCCTTTTTTATCTCTGTTACTGACCTGCTGCCGAGCCTTTCTCTTAACCTGTTTGGTATATTTTGTATTTGCTTCCCTCTATCTCTTTTTCCGCAATGCCCCCAGTTGTCACAACATGTTCCAGCATTACACGTCTCATTACATGACCAACAAATAATGGTTGTTGCTTCCTACTATTGGAAATAGTTTTGCTCTCATTTTTGTTCTCTTTCAGAGCGTTTCAATACATTCTGAGCTGTCGTATATATTGTCAAAAGTTTTCTATCAAAGCACAATTCTACAGCCTCCAGAGATTTTCTTGACTGTTTTACCTATTGTCTATGGTTACTATATAACATATACTATAATGATCTATTGTATGACAAACTAAGTATTTTTTTCAGCTTGCTTTACCGACTCCCATGAATAATATTATTATTTTTTTGCTTATTTTCCCTATTAGATATGAGTATATTTTCTTTTTTTTTTTGTTATAGACAGGAAACCATTTAAGTATATAACAATTACAAATAGGGGTAATTTTCGGTTAGAAAAGTAGCACAGTGAACCAGGTTCTGTTTGAGGACATAGTGCCAGAGGACTCGCGAACTCATTCTTCTACGACCTATTAGAGAGGCTATGAATGTATGAGGATAGGCGAGTTGTCTGATGAGGGATAGGAGGAACTATTAGAAATGTATTCTCACACTGTGGCCTTATTACTCAAGTTTAGGAACTTGAAACATGTCTCGAAATAAAATCAATGAAACAAGAGAAGCCGTCTGCTACATATGAATATTAGTGTAAAAGTGCACCTAAATGTTATTGATTTTAAGCAACAAATATTAAGCATCAATGTAAGTGGTATTCAATATCTGGCTTATTTATGCACTACTATCTTATTAATTATCAATTTTCATGACCTTCAATGTTACGAAGTCCATTTGGTTAATTCTCTGTATGCTTCGACGTTTCTTTGACTTCGTATTGAAGAGGTTTTTCTACACTGCATTACAAGTCTCCACTAAACATCCTTCCACGCCTTTCTGTGTTAAAAATTGACCACTTAGCTAATCGACAACAGATGTGTGTTTTCATTACAATTCTAACCAGGAGTGAATATGTGTGTCGCCACTATTTAATTCTTCAAAATCCCTGTTATCGACTTCCAAATCATGCAGCACATTTTTTTCCCCTTAACACACGTTTGACTCTCTCCTCTCCATGGTTCCGATTAAATCCGCCGTTCAAAAATAAATAAAAGCTGATTAAAATTAATTGTAGTCCGATAGAAAACCGTTGAAAACAGATGTGGCCGCTAATTACAACTCTAACATGGGGTGAATATGTGTGTCATATATTTCCACTACAATATAACTATCTGTGTCATATATTTCCACTACACTATAACTATCTGTATCATATTTTCCACTACAATATAACTATCTGTGTGAGAAACTCCGTCTTATCTGTCTTAGCAAATCCATCAAACCCATAAATATCCATCTTATCGACTACACATCATGCAGCCTTATTGCTTATTTACACAACTTATGTATCTTACCACCTATACTCGGAAGGTACCGTCTAAACATAGAGACTTGGATAAGTGCTGTGGTCTTGTTCTTGATGTATACGAGGGTTTCCTTGCATGCAATGAATCCTTACACCTTCGCCCGATCCAGCGACCCGGAAATGTGCAAATGACCCGCGCCACTGTTTGTCACAACATAACATTTTCAATAAAACAGTGTGAACAATCAGGATGAACACTTAGATCCTTTCTGGAATTGTACTAAGCTTATACGGAAATGTCCCGCCTGTAGTGGCACCAATAGTTCTAAAGTCAAAAGTCTAATGAGCCGTGTGCTGCAAAGAGGATACCTACAACACAAAACTTGGATTTCCTGTTTTTACTCTGACCAAAAGATCAGACGTACTCTTGCAATACTGAATTAGAGGAGCAACAATTTGGATTCACGAAAAAGCGTGGGACAAAAGAAGCCATATTCAGCATGAGAACATTGATTGAAAAGTACGCAGAAGTAAACAAACCAATATATGCCTGCTTTATAGACTACACCAACGCTTTCGATAGAATACACAATTACCAACTTATAGACTGCCTAAAGGATATAAACCTAGACGACGCAGACATACGACTAATATGTAATTTGTACTGGGAGCAAACAGCAATAATAACATATAACAAGGAGAACTCTACACCCATGGACATAAAAAGAGGAGTAAGACAAGGATGCATCATATCACCAAGCTTGTTCAATCTATACACTGACAATCTTTAAAAACATCTCAGAGATACCAGGCCTAAGCATTAATGGAAAGATAATAAATAACCTGAGATATGCTGATGATACTGTTCAACTAGCAGAAAATCCTAAAGACCTACAACAATTACTTAATGTGATAAACACAACCAGCAAAAAATATGGACTAGAAATGAATATCAAAAAGATTAAAACTATGATCATAAACAAAGAAAATTCTCAAGACCTACAATTAAACATCACAGTAGAGGGAATACATCTGGAGACAGTCCAGAGTTACAACTACCTAGGACATACTATAACCAATGATGGAAAATGCAAAATTGAAATAAACAAAAGAATAGGTATGGCAAAAAGTAATTTTAATGCCATGAAAAATATACTAACAACAAAACAAATATCAGCAGGGCTGAAACTAAGAATGGCAACATGTTACATCTTCTCAATATTCCTATATGGTGCAGAAACATGGATATTAGACAAGAAAACAGAACAGAAAATTGAAGCCTTTGAGATGTGGATTTGTAGAAGAATAGGTAGAATTGGATGGAAACAAAAGAAAACAAACGATAAAGTTTTAAAACAACTGAAAATAAAAAGAGAACTGCTGAACACAATTAAGACAAGACAAATGAAATTTTTGGGGCATGTTAAAAGACACAGCAGCCTACTAAAAGTAATATTGGAAGGAAAAATACAAGGTAAAAGAGGCAGAGGCAGAAAAAGACTAACATGGACGAGTAACATCAAAAGATGGACAAGTCAATCCATGTCAGCCTGCACCATCAAAGCAAGAAACAGAGTAGAATGGCGTCCATGGTAGCCAACCTTCGTTGCGGAGAGAGCACACGATGATGATGACTCTTGCTTAATTGGATTTCTGCCGATCATTTGTATTTAAACTTGGTATGTGAATATCCGCACCAAAGACAATTTATCCAAATTTACGATACGGTTCTCCATTATCTTCAGTGTTATTTATCGCCTACACAGTAGGGGTTACAAGCAAGGAAATCATAGGACGGGGCAGAACAGTATCGTACGCTGAATATGTTTTATTATATTTGTAAAAATTGTAGAGACAGGGCGACCGCTGTGGAAGAATTTTAGACATAGTTTTATCGTATAAAAGTGTAATGTAATGAGGCAAGAGTACTTGGCAACCAGACACAGGCTGCAGTGGCATGGTTTTCTTGAATAAAAACATGGTCAAGTCAACTCCCAATTTTGAATGTTTTCAGAGATTCGGAAGAGAATTCAAGCGATGAACTAGCTAGGAGTATGGTTTGATTGGAGTCTGCATTTTATCAAGCGTGCAGACAAGGTGACATTGAAAGCTAGATAGCGCTTATATGTAACGAAGGTCATGGTTCTAGCACAAATTGAGCAACGTCATATTTTTTCTGTGATACCTGTGGCTGTCTGTGACTGATTATGCATTGGTGAACCTGACTCTCAACATTATACACATGGTACGACTGGAACAGATACCTGTTGTGGGGAACCTGACTCTCAACATTATACACATGGTACGACTGGAACAGATACCTGTTGTGGGGAACCTGACTCTCAACATTATACACATGGAACGACTGGAACGGATACCTGTTGTGGGAAACTGCATCTTTCTTGGGTGCACAATAGATACTGAGTGTAGGACGATACGTTACCTCATCGATTCCCCCCCCCCCCCCACATGACAGGCAGAATAAGACGTGGCTGAACATGTGCCTACCTTCATATTGGTACAGACCCACATCCTCCGATAAACTAAGAATTTAGAAGTAAAGAAGACAGGAGGTTAACAACAGGAAATCATGGATGTTTCAGGCTAGTGATTTTGTTCAGCCGTTCTATTCAAATGAGGATAGACAACGCGGGAGGAATACGTCACGGACGAAGCGTGTGGTTTTCCATGGCTCATGTCTGAGGTAGAACCGCAAAGTATGGACGGTGGTGCTTTTTCGCTGACTACAAGTAGCTGGTCACGGAAATTAGGACTGTTGCTAAGGCACCTACGTAGATTGAGACACAGCCTTATACACAAGTGCGTTTTCTCAATGACACAGTCAGCATGCTCAGAAAGATTGCAACTGGCTGTACTCGACAGAGAATCTATGATGCGGTCTAGTTTCACAAACGTCCGCTTCACTTTTGAGCTCGACAGACCTGCCGCTTTTCCTGATGTGATTGCGGAAGTGCTATGGACCGGGTAACATTCTGAGTGACCTCAGTGACACTGGTATAAAGGACTTAAAAGTAAATTATAAACCTGTATCTGTGAACCAACAGTATTAATATCATGTCTTGGTGGGAGATGCCATACGGGATGGCTGCGCAGGAATACAAAGAAATCATGCCAGTCCATTTTCTCTGTTTAGTCGTCCACGATGTTTCATGTTCTCTATTGATCCCTCCATTATGTTAAACATACTAGGTTACATCGTTTTTCTCCAGACATTTTATGTAAGCATCTCCACCAAATGTCTTCCACACTCGTGTCAATCCTTTATTTTCTCTCCACGCTTTTATTATTGTTTAGTCTCAATTTCTGTATCGAGTATGAATCTTGTAATATATTTCAGCTCCTGTTTCGAGAATACATATGTAACATGTTCAACCAATTTCTCTCTTTAGTTTACATTAATGATTTCTTCTTTCAATTTCTCTTTCGAGTCTACATATCTATTATCTTCTCTCAATATCGCTTTCGAATATACATCTTCGGATACATGTTTTTCAACTGATCTTTCGAATATAAATCTCTAATATATTCTTTCAAATTCTCTTTCGAGTGTACATTTCTATCTTCTTTAAAAATCTCTTTCGAATGTACATATGCTGATACCTTGTATCAATTTTCGAACCACAAATGTCATGTATAAGGTTCTTCTTGTTGAGATATAAACATTTGTTAGACATCTCCTAAAGATTGTCGCAGTCTAGCTGCTCTTAAATGTCTACTGGGGGAAGTGCACAGTTCGTGTTGATACTTAATTTTCCGTCACAAAAATATATCTCATAGTTAATGCGTATCGATAGAAGTGTAATTTTGGCAATATGACCTACGAATGTTGTTTCAAATGTTGATTTTAATTTTGCTTCCTTTTTTGACCTGATGTCCTGTGTGTTTACAAAGTATTTGGTTTTTATTTCAAAGTATTATGTTTTATTTAGTGATTTAATTTTTTTTTTTTTTAGTGGCTGGTGTTTTTTTTTATTTTACCATTTGTAAGATACAAAAGGATTAATGGTTAAATCCTCTTATGGCATTCAGCTCCCTGTGGAGCATATGTCTTCAACAAATACTTTCCAATCCATTCTGTTTCTTGTCATTCGTTTAATATAATTTCATGTTTTCCACATCATCTCCATCTTTGCTTCCATCTGTTTTCTCCAAGAATATCTTGGTCTTCCTCTTTGTCTTTTTTCGGGGAGATTAAAAATAAAGGACATATTGTGTAATACTATCAGTTCGCTTCCGCAGTGTGTGTCCTATCCAGCGCCACCGTCGTCGTTCTTTATACACTGGTATGTATTTTACTTGCACATTTCCATAATTTTATGTTAGTGAATTTGCCCTGCCATTTGCATCCTTTTATTCTGCGTAAGCATCCATTACTGATGGACTGTACCTTTATGATTGTCAAATTTGCTATTCTCCATGTTTCACAGACATTTACTGAGACTGACCTAACATTGGAGTTGATTTGTTTTTTTCTATTTTTGTATTAAATACATAATTGTAAATACGATATGATAGAATATATTTAAAAAAATAAAATAATGATTTGATGGATATGTTACAGTTAATAATAAATATGTTAACCATCAGAAGGAAATACATTATTCAATTGAATTTCTTTTTTTTTTAATTTTTCTTTTACTGGGTTTAATGTTTAATTAATGAGGTGGTACTAACGAGTATTATTATGTACTCGGCTTTCCAGTACCCAAATATTAAAAACATTTTTATTGAAATATTTAATAAATTGAGCGATATTTGATATAGTGGTGTTTCTTGTGTTTGCACTGAATCAATTTAAACGGGAATTTAACTATATATATTTTTACAGCAAACTCACAACGAATGCCTAGATAAGTAATTTATAGAATGAATCGCAGATTTGAAACATAACTGTACGTCTATACAAGTATTTAAAATAAATTGTGCCCCCAAATTTCACATAGTTGTGAATTCAAACTGTATTTTTTTACTTCGTGGTGACTATGATTTTTCGGTACCTTTCTCGATTGATCTTAAGTCGTATTATTCTACACATTGATGACATGACATTTGTTTATTATTGCATCATTTTCATATTGCTAGTGATATGATCAATTGAGATCCAAATGTCTATATAACAGTTTGAAGAAATATATTTACGTAATTTTAATAATTATAATTTAATACCAGTGAAGTTAACAAATATGAATATTACTATTAAATTTACTTGGTATATGATATATAGAGACAATATGGAAAGTGGTCAGATACGTTGATATAGAAGAAGATATGATAAGTATATTTTATGGTAGTGAGTTGGGCGATTTTCAGTTTAGGTGTGCTCGACGCAAATGTTTTATATAAAATAAATATGAATGAACCGATAGAGTGCCGCTGAGTTATAGAGGAAAAATATTAATTTTTACATTGAATATAAAGAATATGAAGAGAAAATATGAAAAGTGGTCGAACATTTTTTAGCAATGGTAGGATGTTTTCAGGTTAGAAACGCCTACATCAAGTGTCTCCTGTAGTAAAATACAGAAACAATACGAAAAGTGGTCAGAGATGGCTGTGTCTAATAAATATAGGTATCATTATGGGTAATGTCCATCAGATAACTATTGTGTATGAAAGTAAAAGTAGACAGTTTAATATAGCGAGATATGAGGTTTTCATAGAGTGAGATCAAAATAATATACTCAGTTTGAAATGTATAATTGAACAATATATTTGTTTTTTAATCAAAACTTTACAATATATAAAATTGTGTACTATAGTGTACATTACGGTACGTTATCAAACTAGTGCTCATATCTCACCAGCACATTTCTAGGAAACATTTCGTTGTAACGCAGTGAATTTTGTATTACAATCCTAGATTGTCATCGCCCTTTCGAATTTGTAAACATAAAGTCAAAAGGCAAAGTGGATTTCGTACATATGGGTATTTCTGTTATAAATTGTGCACTTTATAAGAGATATGAAGACCAAGGCGTGCCGCCCAGCACCAGAGCTGGAAGCTGTCAGCGATCCACAGCTGATGGCTTGCACCAGGATCGGTGAACCAAAACTATCCAGACCCTGCTCCATCTCTCCGCGGTGCCTCCAGTAACAGACTAACCTGTCTAGTCTAAGTGTGTAGGGATCGAAGAGGGAAGACACCCCGGTACTCAAACATGTCGTGCTGAAGTCGGATGTGTTGTGCCGAAAGGCGCAAATATAACAGCTATACTGCAAACTACAACACAACACACACACACGTCAACTACGTCCTTTTAAGGGCAGATGATGAAGAGGAATATTCTAGTCTACCACCATACTCTAGAATACTTTAGTCATCGGGCGAACGCAACCAACCAACCATAAGAGACATTACATTTTAAAGCAAAACACATCATCATGACTCGTTGAAGCTGTGTACACAGCTCTAGTCGAGTAATCGCATGATATTCCATATATACTGTATAATCGTATGGTATGTTGTATGTTCTCAGAATGGAAAGCTACCTACACTACACATAGAGAATGGCTGAGTGTATATACCTAAAACGGCCGTACGGTAATAGTCAACGGCGGAATGGAGGGTATCCAGCTGGACTTTTTCTGTACTTCCGTTTCAAAATGGTGGAACGTTTCACGTTCTCTCGATCGCTGTAGACAATGCATCTGGGGTTTGATTAATTTCGGCTCTCTGATTGCAATTTTCTGTGTTGAAATAAAAATGATGTTCTACTAAGCAAATCTGCTCGACGAAGTGGACAAATCTGCACCGACGAGTACATACAGCAATGTTTCTTTTTGACAAGTCAAGTATTGTAACTGCGACCTTCACCGTCTAGTGTTGACATGTGGTTTACGTCACAGTGAGTGCTATTGAATGGCCGACGTTGGGATTTTTGACGCAAGTTATATACATGCTGAAACGCATTAATGGATTGCTCCGTCAAGTCCACCGAAGATTTTCCTCTTTGGGAATTTGCACCGTGTTTCGTTCGTTGTACACTAACCGCAGGGTCTGTTGTTTGATGTATGACGGGGATAATTCGACGACTGTGTATTTCTATGTTTGGTTGGTGTCAAGAACGATGTCCTAACATCATCAAGCGCTATACATTTTTTGTTCTCAATATGACTATCATCACGTTCGGGAGGACGTGAACTTCCATGGCATATGGTGGATAGCCGGCAGGAACCATTGAAGGCTATGTGTGAAGGGTGTTCCTTGTTGCAGTTTCCTCATATTCCAAGTCCGGTTTGTTGCAGGAGCTACTGAGTTAAGTGAGCTGTGTGTTTCATCCATTTTGATCGTGTTTCAATGTCCCAATTGTTTACGATGAAGGATGATATCCTATGACAGGGAACAGTTAACTGTGTTCACTTTCTGCGCGGTTTCGCCTTAGGTCTTTTGGCGTATGCTGAGACTGCTACGATGGGGACTACAGTTACTTTTCTTGGTTTGGGAGATGAGTTAGTAATTCGGATGATTCCACTGGCACGGGCAGTTGAGCAATTATGGATTTTGATTCGTTTGCAGTGATACCGGGGCCTTCCATAACCAATAACCAATGAGGTTTCAGTTTAAATTAGCCTCATACAAAGATGTTACATACGCATAAGCTACCGTAAGTGTTTATATTGGGGAAAAAGATAATAAAAGTAGTAGACTTATACCACGAATATTCTCTCGTGGTCTCAGTTAAACTATAACCTAGTAACAGATTTGAATAAGAGGCGTACATATTTTCCAATCAGAGAAGAGAGTTAGTATGACAACACAAGAATAGTTATATCATTCTTTTATTTATATAAACCGCAAGTGATAGGAGTAGTACAGCGATATAAAATAGCTCCAGACAAAGATCGAATTACAGTGCATTAGAAATATAAACAACCAATAGTTATCAATACAGTTAAGCGAAATCTGTCTTCAGTGTTATGTGAGTCAGTAATGTCATATGTAGGGGGACTGATTGGTCTCGAAGGTTGTGAGTTCAAATCCCGCCTGTACCAGCTTGATTTTGTTATTATGCTTTCTGTCTGCGGTAACCACCCCTTGATCTCAGCAGCTAGGCTCGTCTTGAAACGTCAATTAATCATCAACCTGAAAAAAATGAGTACCTCCAAAGTCGGAGTAGTTTGCCAGTGCGGCGAGAGACCCCTGTGAAAACATCCTACCATTGGTAAAAGATTCTCGACCACTTTTCATATTTTCTCTTCCTAATTCGTATTAACAGCATCCGTCAGTCATAGTTAACTATGGATTTTTCAACGCCCCTAGAAATGTTTTTTTTTTCTTTTCTTTTCTTTCGTCGTGTATTCTCTTTCTCTATGAATCTGTCTGCTTCTTGTTCGAGGTGAACATTTAGAGTGTATTTCCAGAGATTGCGGTCTGCAACTATGTCTTCCCATGCTGCAGGGTTTATGTTCAGAGTCTTCATGTCGCGTTTACACACATCTACAAATCGAAGTTTTGGTCGCCCCTTTGTTCTTTTACCATTTGCCAGTTGTCCGTAGAGTATATATTTCAGTATGCGGCCATCTTTCATAAGGTGTACATGGTCAAGCCAGCGTAACCTAAGTTGTTTGAGCAGCGTGTAGATATTGGGGATGCCTGTGCAAGTCATGACCTCCACGTTTGTCACTTTATCCTTTCAGGTGATACCAAGATTACGGCGTAGACATCGCATATGGAATGCATTTAGCCTTCGCTCCTGCTTTGCATAGGTTGTCCAAGATTCGCTGCCATACAGGAGGATACTAATTATGCAAGCATTGTACACTGCGGCATTAGTTTTAATTGTCAGTTTGCTGTTTTGTCAGACAAGCCTTGTTGGTTTCACTTGTGTGGCAGGTGTGGATGGTATCCTGTTGACATCAAAATGGCGATTCTGGAGTCGTCTCCAGGCGCGAGTTTGGGCAGAAAAAGAGAGAGACAAGTTGTTGTCCATGCAACATGTTTCTTCACTCCGCGCATAAAATCAATGGAAACATTAATGTTTCCTAATTATCTCAGCGGCACTCTATCGGTTTATTCATATTTTTTCTATATAAAACATTTGCGTCGAGCACGTCTAAACTGAAAACCGCCGACCTCGCTACAAACAAATCTACTTTTCATGGTTTCTCTATATCACCATCTCTGACCACTTTCCATATTATCTCTGTCTGTCATATACCAAGTAAATTTATTAGTAATATTCATATTTTTTAACTTCACTGGTATTAATTTATAAGATTTAAAATTATGTGAAAAAAAATGTCTTGGAACTCCTTTATGGACTTTGGATCTCAATTGGATGACCTTGGATTTGTATACGATAATGTTCTTATCAATAGCAATATGAATATTATGCAATAACAAGCAAATGTCATGTCATTTATGTGTAGAAAAATACGTCTTGAGACCAACCAAGAAAGGTAATGAAAAATCATAGTGGCCCTGAAGAAAGGAAATACAGTACAAAGTCACAACTTAGTTAAACTTTAGAGGCATAAATTATTGTATAATACTTATATAGACGTACATCTCTGTTTCACACTTACGATTCCTTCCATAAATGACGTATCTATGCATTCGTTATGAGTTTGCTGTTAAAAATATATAGTTAAATCACCGTTTAAATTGATTCAGAGCAAACACAAGAAATACCATCATTAATTACAAATTGAACCAATTAAAAGAAACATACTAATAAAACGATCATATTTCGTTTATTCACTATATGGTTCTGCCATCGTCAACCTAAGTGTCTCGTTTTTATTGTAATCTCATATTTATTATTTGTTTTAATTGAATAATTTATTTCCTTCTGATGGTTAACACATTTGTTATCAGCTCAAATATAACCATAAATATAATTATTTTATCGCTTCAAATATATTTTATCATTTCGTATTGAATAAAGTCCGATGAGTCCTGAAACACAATTGTTTGCCTGCTGCCTAATTTTCTCAGAAAGTGAATCCACAAAGTACAAACGGATTTAACATAATACATAAAAGTAATCAATTTACATTTCACAATAAATGTCGGTTAGTATCCTTATCTCTCTCTCTCTCTCTCTCTCTCTCTCTCTCTATATATATATATATATATATATATATATATATATATATATAGACCTTTGGAGCCGTAGCCGTCCCACAGGGCGTAGACCAAGATACTTCTTTCTTTATCTAATTTTTCTATTCTAGCAGTTTTCAATTCTTTTAAAGATATTTTATCAAATCTCGCGTTTTTCTCTGTTCTGTGCAAGCAGCTCAATCTCATTGAGGGAGCCGATTCCTTCTGCTCTCGCGCTCTTGCCTCTCTCATCAATGTTCTTCTCAGGGTCTCTATGGGTCGTCGTCTTTTCCTCTTACCTGTTGCTTCCGACATGAGACTTGCTTTGCTATTCGGTTATTATCTCTTCTCATCTCATGTCCAACATATGAACATTGTATTTTTTTTATTACTGAAGATATTAGTGGTTGATTGGCGATTACTCTCATTTCCTCGTTTGTTTTGAATTCGTTCCACGCTATACCAAGACATTTTTTTTCCGAATGCGTTCAACTTTGTTTTTATGTCTCTTGTTGTTTTCCAGCTTTCACACGCATACGTGAGGGTAGATAGTACATTTGATTTGAATAGTCTAAGTTTTGTGTTTGTGCTGCTGAGTTTTGATTTCCACAACTTTTCAAGGCTTTTGAAAGACATTGCTGCTTAACTAATCTGATTCTAAATTCTATGCTTGTATCCCCCTCTCGATCAATGTGACTTCCAAGATAGATAAAGTGATCGATCTATTCCACTGGTTTGTTTTGCATGTATATTTTGTCGTCTGTTAGAATTAAGCTTTTCATGACTTTAGTCTTTTCATGATTGATCTCAAGCCCAATTTTGCTGGCTATTGATGATAGTTCATTTATGTTTTCCTGCATCGTTTTTATCTGACTGCTGATGAGAACTATGTCATTAGCAAAGTCGAGGTCCTCCAAATGGTCTCCTTGTATTCATTCGATGCCTTTATTACCAGTGCAGCATTTCTTCATTATGAAGTTATAACAACTCAAAATTACAAGAGCGATAAAATACATCCTTGTTTAACCCCTGTTTCTATTGGGAAACATTAGCTCAGTCCTTCCACTGTTTGAACTGCACATGTGTAACCATCATACATATCTTCAAGAATATTTAGGATATTTGAAGGTCAGCCATATTGCTTCAGAATGTTGCACACATAATCTCTATGAATACTGTCAAATGCTTTTTTGAAGTCGATGAAGTTAAGTACAAAAGGTTTTTGCTTTTCAATGTGTTCCCCAATACAAGTCGTAGAGTAAAAATGTGGTCAAGACAACTTCTCCATTTTCTAAACACCGCCTGTTCTTCACGCATAACTGTATCTATTGAATCCTTTATTCTATTTAGGATGATTTTGCAGAATAACTTTGAGGCAACTGACAAAAGTGTCACGCCTCTCCAGTTGTTACAATCTCTAAGATTGCCCTTTTTGGAATCATAACAATGATTCATTTTTTTCCATTTATGAAGCGTCTTCTCTGTTTTCCAAATGATGTTGAACATTTTCTGGAGATGTATTAAATTATGGCTATCAATTGCCTTGATAATCGGAGCTGTTAACTTATACTCTACAGCAGCCTTGTTGTTGTTCATACGCTTTAAGGTGGTTTCTATTTCGCTCAAGGTGAAGTCGTCTAAATTTACATCTAATTCTGCTGCTGGTGTTTCAGCTTCAAAATCTATTAAACTGTGGGGTAGTGGACGGTTAAGAATTTCTTTGAAGTGTTCCGCCCAACGGGCTTTTATATCTGCGCTTGTTGTTAGCATTAAACCAGATTTGTCTGGAATTGGTGTTCCACTGGATGTATATGTGTTTGTCAGTATTTTTTGTACAGTATAGAGAGTTCTGCTGTCTACTGTAATTGCAGCTATCTCTGCTTTCTCTGCCAAATTGTCTATATAAATTCTTGTATCTCTTCTTGCCGCACTTTTTACGTTGTTGTCTAATTCTTTGTATGTTGCTTTTGCCAGGACCTTTCCAAGATATGTCTTTACATTAGTTATGGCTCTCTTCGCTTCTCTTCTTTCTTTGATGTATTTCCATGTAGTGTCTGATATTCATGCTTGTTTTTTTCCATTTTCTTCAGTCTGGCACTTGATTCTGCTGCTGTCATTAATATTTTACTCTGTGAGTCCCACATTTCATTTATATCTAAGTCTATTTGACGGAGTGCTGCATAAAAATTATTTAGCTCTATGTCAAACGTTTTCTTGATGGCTTCATCGTTCAGTTTACAACTATCAATTATATGTGTAGTTGATCTCTTCTGTTGGCTATTAAATTTTAAATTTATTTTCACAATGCACAGGCTGAGGTCACTATTAACATCAGCACCTCTGTATGCTCTTACAACTATGAATGATGATCTGAATTGTTGTTTCTCTCTCTCTCTCTCTCTCTGCGATCATGACTCAATCAGAGTAAGGATTTCAGACTCTCACATGAAGTCAGCTGTCAGGTTAAGTGTGTTGATCGCCGCCACAGACGAAACATCACATTTAAATTCTGCCAGATCCACTCTGATTGAACACCCGTTAAAACGTTGCACTGTGTTCTGCGCCAGTGGCCCAGTGCATCCGATTTCAGCCAGCATTTTATTTGGGTTTGCTTTCCCTAGCCTTTGATTGTTCACGATCTTCCTGCAAGGCAGCAGATTGTCTTTTCTGTAGGGGATTCTGCCCTTAGATGGTCGGCCCTCCCAAGTTTACGAGCACCATCTGCCCGAGTCACTAGAGGTGACTAACACAGACATGCACACACAAAGATGTGAGATGTGACTAACACAGACATGACCACACACAGATATCAGATGTGACTAACACAGACATGCACACAGCGATACGGGGCATGACTAACACTGACACACATCAAGATATGAGATGTGACTAACACAGACATGCACACACAAAGATGTGAGATGTGACTAACACAGACATGCACACACACAGATATGAGATGTGACTAACACAGACATGCACACAGCGATACGAGGCATGACTAACACTGACACACATCAAGACATGAGATGTGACTAACACAGCCATGCACACACAAATATGTGAGATGTGACTAACACAGACATGCACACACAAAGATGTGAGATGTGACTAACACAGACATGCACACACACAGATGTGACTAACACAGACATGCACACAGCGATACGAGGCATGACTAACACAGACACACATCAAGATATGAGATGTGACTAACACAGACATGCACACACAAAGATGTGAGATGTGACTAACACAGACATGCACACACAAAGATATGACACATGCCTAACATAGACATGCACACAAAGATAAGAGATTGTTGTTTAAAACACAGGTGGTCAATTTGATTTGAGGTTCTATCATCAGGAGATATACATGTTGTTTTCTGAATATTTTTGTGTGGAAATAATGTTCCACCTATAACTAAATTTTCTATTAAACATAATTCTATTAATATTTCTCCATTCTGACTTGTAGTATCACATCCTTCTCTCCCCATTACATGTTCCCTTAATGCGCTGTCTTTTCCTACTTTGGCGTTAAAGTCTCCCATTACAATTAAAAGATCGTGTTTTGGTATTTTGTTTATAAGATGTTGTAGTTGGTTATAAAAGTTGTCCTTAACTTCATCCTTAACATCGTTTGTAAGCGCATAGCATTGAACAATTGAAAGTCCTCCATATTTTGTTTTGTAGCGTGTTCGTATCAGACGGCTATTTACCGGTTCCCATTCTGATAAATTACTTGCAGCTATGTCTGTCATCATTATCCTACTCCTTCACGGTGATATCCATCTTCCCTTCCAGAAACAAAATGACTATTTTATTATCAACAGATTTCCTACCTGTTCCAAGCCAGCGCATTTCGCTTAGTCATATAATATCTAGATCGTATCTATCCATCTCGCTCACGATTTGTGCTTGTTTCGTCGGCGCGACCATTGTACGCACATTCCAGAATCATCGTTGTTGTTTTAGGGCCGAAGAAATATCACTATCATCTACTGCTAATTTACACATTCTGTATCAGGTCTACGTTTCATTAACAAAATCGTTTTTACAATAACGGATTGTTAAACCTCTGATCAACGGTTCTATACCAAGCCGGAGAAAAATGATTCCTCCATTTTGGATACATCCGGAAACCGGTATATAAATATATATACATTATATACATACACACATTTATCTTCACATTCATTCAACCTAATCATATCTCCGCCTCTTGTCTTCGACACATGGCCCTTAAACAAATCCGTATCCTTAACAAATAATCGCATTACCAAGTAAAACAAATTCCTTCTCTCAATAAACACATGAATTCCAAAGGAGTAACTGCTAACGGAACCTCTTTTCCGACTCTTTTCTCTGAATAAATACTCCCCCTATTCAACTTAATTAAGACACGCCATCACCTGTCGCATAAGTTGGTGTAAACATATAAGTAAATTAAACCCCCTGCAAGAAAGAAAAACACACAAATAAACCTATCCTACTTTGTGTATTATTGTCTCTATATAAAACCATTAACTCTGTTGTATCTTTCCGTGGCTCAAATGAAACACCCACCATTAAAAAAGAAAAATAAATTAGTGAAGAAAACAAACACTTTATAAACACACGACGTCAGCAAGGTCACGGCAGGTCAGTTCAGACCGCTTGGCAGTTGGTGCGATGACACATTTGACACAATATTTGAAGCAGCACTTGAAGCAACATTTGAAAAAAAAACATTTGAAGCAACACTTGAGGCAACATTTATAGCAGCATTTGAAGCAACTTTTGAAACAGCATTTGAAACAACACACGAAGAAACACTTAAAGCAGCATTTGAAACAAATGTGAAGCAACATTTAAAGCAACATTTAAAGCAACACTTGAAGCAACACTTGAAGCAACATTTGAAACAACATTTGAAGCACCATTTGAAGCAACACGTGAAGCAACACTTGAACCAACACTTGAAGCAACCTTTGAAGCAACATTTGAAGCAACACCTGAAGCAGCATTTGAAGCAACACTTGAAGAGGCATTTGAAGCAACATTTGAAACAACATTTGAAGCACCATTTGAAGCAACACGTGAAGCAACACTTGAACAAACACTTGAAGCAACATTTGAAGCAACATTTGAAGCAACACTTGAAGCAGCATTTGAAGCAACATTTGAAACAACATTTGAAGCACCATTTGAAGCAACACGTGAAGCAACACTTGAACAAACACTTGAAGCAACATTTGAAGCAACATTTGAAGCAACACTTTAAGCAAAACTTGAGGCAGCATTTGAAGCAAAACTTGAAGCAATATTTTAAACAACACTTGAAGCAACACTTTAAGCAACATTTGAAGCAACACTTGAACTTTAAGCAACATTTGATGCAACATTTGAAGCAACATTTGAAGCAACATTTGAAGCAACACTTAAAGCAGCATTTGAAGCAACATTTGAAACAACATTTGAAGCAAAATTTGAAGCAACATTAGAAGCTGCATTTGGATCAACATTTGAAACAACCTTGGGGCCTCGGTATCCTGGTTGGGAAAACCACCCGATTGTACTACCGACGTTCGGACAACCCGTGTTCGATTCCCGCTGGGAGCAGTGTGAATTGTACTCGAGGTTGGGAAAAAACAAATATACCCCCACGGTCGACGTTGGCAGAAATGGGTACCAGGGTATTACCTTGGGAAGGTGAGGAATGTCGCCTCGCATCTGAGTTTCGATACTTGAGGCAACACTATCCAGAAATCTCCGAACATTTCTGAATAGGCGGCCGAGCACGTTTCCATGGGTGGAAACTCGCGTGCTAAGACGTCGGTTCAAGTCTCGTACTTTACCTTGCCTTTAACTTTACTTGAAGCAACATTTGAAGGAACATTCGAAGGATAGTATGTACACATTACCCTACTATCAATATAACTATTTATTCAGTATGTCGACATATATCTTTAGTAACTGTGAGTTCTTGTCTGTGTGAGTACATTATAGTTTTATATATTTTCAATTAACCAATAATATAACTATAAGTTGCATATGTTCATTATGTTTATTATTTAATTGTGTATATGTTCACATGATTTTCTTTCCAGACAGGCGTATACTTCTTCAGTATCTATACACGCTGTAGACCAGATTATGATTATTCATATCTTGGTCTCTTCAAGGATAATCAAATAATAGCTACTTTGTTTGCAAGGGCCGCTGTTAACACTGACAGCGCAGGTGAGCTAACGCAAATGAAGTGAATGAGACTATGAACTTCTGTAATGGCGGAATGCTAAATACGGAATGGATAAACTACACAGAGGATATATTGTACAAGGCAAAAGGAATGACATTGCGGTTGGGGAGATGGTGCGAACAAAAATAGAAGGCCGGGAGGTGTAAATGTGAGGAGAGTTACGAGAGAAGTTATGAGGAAATATTCATGTAGTAATGGGTTTTACAAAGAAGGATTATGCCTGACTAGATGCTAGGAGAGATATCTGAAAGTGGGGATATAGAGTATGAAAGAGAAAGTAGAATAGATCAGTAAGGAAGAAGGGATATATCGACAGTCAGAGATTAACAATTATTGATAAAGGAAGATAATGCATAAAGGATGGATGACAGAGATGTTGTAGGAGTAGAGTGTACAGGGTAGGATGAGGTTGACGGTACCATTAGTCGTTAGGTAGGACGACGACTAAATTTGCTGGTGGACAGATATATGTAGGGGAATGTAAGGATGTAGGGAAATAATGAAGTTAGGGGCAGTGTAAGGAGAATTGAGAGAACCATCGTACGTGTGGGGAAAGTCACGGGAAAAGTAGTGAACAGTTTGCTTGGGTGAGTAGAGATGGGGAAGTCTCGTGATTATGGGGGACTATTGAGAGGCACGGACGAGTGAATAGACTTAAGGGAAGCGATGGTTGAGATAGAGGCTATGACGGAGAGAGAATTAATTAGCTGGTGAATTAATTAGGTAGTTTTGATTGGTTGACGCTGGGCAGAACGTGTCCAGAGAGAGAGATAGATGGCACATGTAAGCTAAGGTATCAGGAGACTGGCCACGCCGCTAGGGTGCTGGGCCCTTGTAGCGGTAACTGAGCAAATACTTTTTGTTAGGTGTGGATAGGATGGAGTTTACAAACAGGAGGAACTGGGATAAAAACGAAGTAAAAGGAGAAGACAACGGTATTTAAGTTGGCTCTAGTAGCAGTACCAAAGGGAGAAGACAACGGTATTTAAGTTAGGTTCTTGTAGCAGTACCAAAGGGAGAAGACAACGGTATTTAAGTTAGGTTCTTGTAGCAGTACCAAAGGGAGAAGACAACGGTATTTAAGTTAGGTTCTTGTAGCAGTACCAAAGGGAGAAGACTACGGTATTTAAGTTAGGTTCTTGTAGCAGTACCAAAGGGAGAAGACAACGTTATTTAAATTAGGTTCTTGTAGCAGTACCAAAGGGAGAAGACAACGGTATTTAAGTTAGGTTCTTGTAGCAGTACCAAAGGGAGAAGACAACGGTATTTAAGTTATGTTCTTGTAGCAGTACCAAAGGGAGAAGACAACGGTATTCAAGTTAGGTACTTGTAGCAGTACCAAAGGGAGAAGACAACGGTATTTAAGTTAGGTTCTTGTAGCGGTACCAAAGGGAGAAGATAACGGTATTTAAGTTAGGTTCTTGTAGCAATACCAAAGGGAGAAGACAACGGTATTTAAGTTAGGTTCTTGTAGCAATACCAAAGGGAGAAGATAACGGTATTTAAGTTAGGTTCTTGTAGCAGTACCAAAGGGAGAAGACAACGGTATTTAAGTTATGTTCTTGTAGCAATACCAAAGGGAGAAGACAACGGTATTTAAGTTAGGTTCTTGTAGCAATACCAAAGGGAGAAGATAACGGTATTTAAGTTAGGTTTTTGTAACGGTACCAAAGGGAGAAGATAACGGTATTTAAGTTAGGTTCTTGTAGCGGTACCAAAGGGAGAAGATAACGGTATTTAAGTTAGGTTCTTGTAGCGGTACCAAAGGGAGAAGATACGGTATTTAAGTTAGGTTCTTGTAGCGGTACCAAAGGGAGAAGATAACGGTATTTAAGTTAGGTTCTTGTAGCGGTACCAAAGGGAGAAGACAACGGTATTTAAGTTAGGCTCTTGTAGCGGTACCAAAGGGAGAAGATAACGGTATTTAAGTTAGGCTCTTCTAGCAGTACCAAAGGGAGAAGACAACGTTATTTAAGTTAGGCTCTTGTAGCAGTACCAAAGGGAGAAGATAACGGTATTTAAGTTAGGTTCTTGTAGCAGTACCAAAGGGAGAAGACAACGTTATTTAAGTTAGGCTCTTGTAGCAGTACCAAAGGGAGAAGACAACGTTATTTAAGTTAGGCTCTTGTAGCAGTACCAAAGGGAGAAGACAACGCTATTTAAGTTAGGCTCTTGTAGCAGTACCAAAGAGAGAAGACAACGGTATTTAAGTTAGGTTCTTGTAGCAGTACCAAAGGGAGAAGAGAACGGTATTTAAGTTAGGCTCTTGTAGCAGTACCAAAGAGAGAAGACAACGGTATTTAAGTTAGGCTCTTGTAGCAGTACCAAAGAGAGAAGAGAACGGTATTTAAGTTAGGCTCTTGTAGCAGTACCCGAGCAGAAGATCTTTGTTAGTAGGAGTGGATAGGATGGAGTTTCAGGCAGAATAGATACAAGATGGAAACTAAGTAACTAGGACGACACAGTTGAGCTAAGTTAATAGGACCGAGCAGACGCTCTTTTAGTGAAAAGTGATTTAGTGTATAAGGAGAGATTCTTGAGAGTGATTATAAGAGTCGGAGGTAAATGATATTTCCTTAACATGTGCTTTGATACCGGAGTAATGACGTCAGGCTGCTGGGCTTTGTATATTGATGTCTTGCTGTTTTTTGGACCATGCCAATGAAGGCTTACTATTCTTTTATACGAGAGACTTGCGTGTACAAACAATTTCATGTAGACTGTGTGCTGTATTCCAACATGACGAACGAATCTGATACAACGCGAAGTACGTACATTTGACAAGTCTACACCAGCCACTGAGCATTGTCATCGAAGAAGAGATCGAGCGGCCAAGGTGAGATTAAATAACCGAAAACCAAAGACATCCACGTTTATAGAAAGGGAACTGTGAGCCCTATCCATATTAGAGATCTCTTCGACTGTGGGAGACCTCTCTCGACATTACTTATATAGATAGATTTAAATAAAACAATAAATAAGTGAGGATCAATGCGAATTTGTTGAAGGAAGCGCCAATGATGCAATAAACATCATGATAACATTGATAACAAGAGATATATGGGTAAATAAAAATCTTCATTTGTATTTCATAGAGTGCACGAAATCATTAGATAGAGTGAATAGTAAAGACAACCATTAAAGTACCCCCGCCACGCCAAAATAAAAAAAAATAAAAATGCAAGATTCAAGGACACAGGAGTCATAAAAATCATGTGTTGGCAATAACCAGGAGGTAATGAGAATTGCCAACAAAATAGGACAGTTCCAGTATATAATATAAGGAGTTAGTCAAGTTGTGTACTTCCACCGGATTTGTTTTCACTTTACAACAAAAATATGAGCTCAACAGTAGACACAAAAGTAACTGAAGTTAGCAGTAAAATATATGCGGATGATAGTCACAATAGCAGAGATAAAGAATGGATTACAAGAACTTATAGACATAGTAAAAACAGCAATAAGAAAAGTCCCAATCTGAATAGTAAGGGGAAAATCCAGATAATAAAGTTTCACCCAGATTACAATGCATAAATTAGAGAATGCACGAAGCCAACATCATTTTACCTAAAAAGAAAACACTAACAAATATAACAAATCGATGATTGATGCCATATAAGAAAAAAAATGAATACAAGAAGACAGGCAAAAAACACTAGCCAATAGAATTACCAACACGATTTTAAAAAAAGTAACGGATATAAAAATCTAACAGACTACTTGTATTGTAAACAAGAATGGAGATATGTTAACAGTAGCAGTACTGTTCGCAGATGAAAGAGATAAGAAACCAACCTTAGCGTGCATGTCAGGTTAACAAATCTTACAATCTTAAGTAGAGAGAGCTATAAATGGAATGAAAAATAGAAACGAAAAAGCGACAACACACAGATCGAGATGATTACAAACCCTTGGAATTTTTAGCGCACAAATTATCACAGACCCATGCAATGACATATACAATACAGTATACTTACCATATGACTTTAAAACATATATATTTATTGCCTTTCCCAAAAAGACCGTAACTATGGAGTGCAGTCATTTTAAAACAATAATTTTGATGTGCCATAAAACAAAAGTCTTGCTTACAGTTTTAGAGGGAATAATTCAAAATAAAGTCAATAAGGAATTAATAGAACAACAATTTGGAATTATAAAGAAAAGTTGGACAAGGGAAGCCACATTCTGCATGAGGACATTCATAGAAAAATACATAATAAGTAAAGGAAACAGAAGTAAACAAACCAATGCATGCATGCTTCAAACACTACAACAAAGCTTTTGACAGAATACACAATAAACAATCAAATGCCTGAAAGATATACATCTAAATGATGCTAACATAAGACTGGTAATTTATACTGTGAAAAAACAACTTTGATAAAATACAGCAATGAAAACTATGCACCTATTTATGTAAAAGAAGAGTTAGATAGAGCTACATTCTATAACTATGACTATTTAACTTATAAACAGATCAGATCTTAAAGACACCATGGGGATGCTAGGACTAAACATCAATGGATAAATAATCAATAATCTAAAATATTGTGATGATACCGTATTGATGGCAGAAAATACAGAAGACCTACAACAACTGGTGAAGAAAATAAACAAGACAAGTAAACACTATGGATTGGAAACATTAAAACGATTAAAACCATGATTATTAGAAGAGATAGGCACAACATATACAATTATATATTTAACTAGATGGAAAAAACAAACTAGAAAGAGTTCAAGAATATAGCTATCTTGGACATATTATAACAAATGATTGAAAATGTAATACATAAATAGACAAAACAATAGGAATGGCAAAAATAAATATTAGCAACAACACAATATACCTAAATCAAAGTAAACAACATCATAACTAAAATTACGATTAGCAAAATACAATATTTACTCAACATTCCTGTATAGTTCTGAAACATGGACATTTAAATAATAAAAAAAACAGCAGAAAATAGATGTCTCCGAAATATGAAACTTTTGGAAAATGAGGAGAAGTGGGAGGAAAGAAAAAAAAAAGAAGGCAATTCTCAATTAGCTGAAAATGAAAAAAAGGACTACTTTACATTAATTTTCATCAATTACATTACTTAAACAACAACTGAAATTTGTTGGACACGTGAACAGACATAAAAACCTTCTAAAGTTACCTGGGAGGGTAGGCACACAACAGATGATACAGATGCAAATCAAGACTAAAGTGGTCGCATGGAGGACAAATGTAATCATAATGATGCAACGATAAGCGGGACAAACTTGAAACACGTGTAGGGCGTCAAATACTTTGGCACAATAGTAACAACAGACGGAAGATGCGCTATAGAAATATAAAAGAAGAATAACGCAGGCCCAAATAGCATTTCAGAAAACAAAAAATATTTTGCGCAATAAGTCTAGGACAATATAAGTGAGAAAGAGAAATCATCGATGCTATATAGAAACAATTCTGACATAAGGATGAGAATCATGGACAGTAGACAAACAAATGAAAGACGATTAGAGGCCATAGAGATTGGATTTTTCGGAGGAACGCTGAGAGTTTTCTGGACAGGTGAAAGGACCAACAAGGAATTTCTCAAAGAAGACAACACAAAAAGGAAACTCCTAAAAAAAACATCAGAAGAAAACAATCGACATGTTTCGATCATCTTTTGAAAACAGTGAGAAGATGAAAGTTGATACACCTGGAAATAATGGGTCCACGAACGACATAGAGAGAAGTACTATTTAACTTAGTGACATGGCACAGAAAATAGCAACAGAATCGATGCAGTACACTTCGGATAGAACATTGTGGAATGACACGATCGCTCAAACCAACCGGTATGGCACATGATGATGTTAGAAGGGTCTGTGCATTACATTGCAAATGTATTCTGTTGTCTTCGTATATAAACATATATATATATATGAATTTACAGCAGATTTTTAGCTACTATGTTTTTGTTAATGAATTATACGACAAGTACTAATCTGTTTTCTCTAATATTATGGAATAACGACTCGACTTCATATTAATTGCACGTGGTGACTGCTAGACAGAACAGTCCTGTGTACCATCACTTTGTTATTTAAATCAGTCGATTAGCGACTGGATCAAGACCTTTTTTTGCTCAAATAAAATGTAAAGGACTAAACAAGTCATGGCAATTGTACCTGATTATAATTGCAGCTTTAAATGGAACAAGTACAACCGAATCAATGTGATTAAGGCAAATGCTTTGTTCCATAAAAAGAAAAAAAATAATATTTTGGAAGAAATCTCAACAAAGTAAATGTCCCCAGTGTTAGGTGAAGCCAGTGTTGACATTTAGAAGAGAAGACAATCTAGCACCAGGCATGGACATCGTTGACAGTCACAAAGGTTTACTTTCACAAATAACGAATGTTGACATTATCGTGGATAACTAAAAACAGCAACTATGACCATCTAAGGGAAGCTGGCAAAAAGAAAAAAACAATTTTTTTCTCGACATCAAGAAAACATAACTATCATCTCTTAATGCAAAGGTAACGAATTAGAGATATCAACTGTGCCGATTATGAAGAGATATAATTAGTTAAACAAATAGAAACAATATAAGATAATGAAAGAGAATGGGCTTGGAGGAAGTGAACCAAAAACGAAAAGACAACTATAAAGATAGTAAGTTGTGGAGAGACATGATCACCAATACCAGTAGACACGGTGTTTGCTGATGCATTCTATATATACAGTTAACCTATGAGGGAAAGCGTGGGTTTTTTTTTTGGTTTTAAATTCTTGACTCAGTGTGTAGCATTGGTGGTTACAGACCTTGTTGCGAGGAATGTCGCTTCGCATCAGAGTTTCGATGCTTGAGGCGACACTATACAGAAATCTTCGAACATTTCTGGATAGGCGGCCGAGCACATATGGGTGGAAACTCGCGTGCTAAGACGCCGGTTCAAGTCTCGTACTTTACCTTTACCTTTACCTTTAGACCTTGTTGCTGAGAATTTCATTAATAATGTTATTTTACGATTGGTCTTTCTTAACGCTCAAAACTGATATCCAAAACCTTTGTAGACGTGTACAAGTAGTTGTCTATGCTATTATTTCATCTGATGGTTGAGCCCTTTTTTCACAATCAATTCTATGTTTGATGCAGTGTTTGGTTGCTCAATTTGTCTTTATTGTCTCCTAATTATATTTATGTTTACTTTCTTGCATACCGTTATAGTTGTCAATTTCAGTGAAAAATTGAATTATTATTTCCACAAACATCTGTGATTATCTGTAACGGAAAGTGACAAATTTTAAAAAAGTTCACTTTGGTGGCATTTTTCTTCTTTCGCTCTGCTGCATAAACCGTGTTGTGTTGCAAGCAACATACAGATCTTTCTTCGTCTATTATGCAACTTGTGTTGTCTTCGGGAATTTACGACATTTTAGCACTTGAAACTTTCTGATTCCATCTATTCACATGTCCTATCCTGTTCTTTCAATAATGGCAGTTGAGTTGTCCACGATAGATTAACCTTAAGAAGATTACCAGTTTAAACCTTGTGGCAGCCAAGTCATTGGACATCGACTATAAATTATCAAACTTATTCTTGCAATAGTTCAGCCTTTAAGATGATCATTAAGTCTTTGACTCTACTTTGCAGCCATGGCTTAAATTATGTATAAATGAATTGTTGCGATGATCATTTAAATATTTGTATCATAAACACAACCTCAAAATATCTAAATAATGTAGTAGGTATTTGCTTTATCATTGCGAAGAGAGATATGATATCAATGTCTTGTCAGCATTACTGCAACAAACATCACATCAGTTGTCTTAATGACATTCTCGAACATTTGATGTAAACTATATATAATTCTGCTAATTTAAACCAATCACGTAAGATTGTTGAATAGATAATAAAAAAACTATTATTATTATGATAATTCCTTGATAGGAACAGTCTGAGAGATAAAATCAGAAATGAAGAACTGAGTAAAAAGCTAGGATTAGCCCCCGCCATAGAATATATAATATAATATACATTATATATATATATATATATATATATATTATGTTTAATAGAAAATTTAGTTATAGGTGGGACATTATTTCCACACAAAAATATTCACAAAACAACATGGATATCTCCTGATGATAGAACATCAAATCAAATTGACCACCTATGTATTAAACAACAATTCAGATCGTCATTAATAGATGTAAGAGCATACAGAGGTGCTGATGTTAATAGTGACCACAACCTGTGCATTGGGAAAATAAGATTAAAATTTAGAAACCAACAGAAGAGGTCAATTACACATAAAATTGATAGTCATAAACTGAAAGATGAAGCCATAAAGGAAAAGTTTAACATAGAGCTAAGTAATTGTTATTCAGCACTTGGTGAAATAGACTTAGATATCAATGAAATGTGGGACTCACAGAGCAAAATACTAATGACAGCAGCAGAAGCAAGTGCTGGACTGAAGAAAATGGAAAAACGAGCTTGGATCTCAGACACCACGTGGAAATACATCAAAGAAAGAAGAGAAGCGAAGAGAGCCATGACTAATGTAAAGACAGATCTTGGAAAGGTTCTGGCAATAGCAACATACAAAGAATTAGACAACAAAGTGAAAAGTTCGGCAAGAAGAGATACAAGGGCTTATATAGACAACTTGGCAGAGAAAGCAGAGACAGCTGCAATTACAGGAGACAGCAGAACTCTCTATACTGTACAAAAGATGCTGACAAACACCTATACATCCAGTGGAACACCAATTCTAGACAAATCTGGATTAATGCTAACAACAAGCGCAGACATAAAAGCCCGTTGGGCGGAACACTTCAAAGAAATTCTTAACCGTCCACTACCTCACAGTTTAATAGATTTTGAAGCTGAAACACCAGCAGCAGAATTAGATGTAAATTTAGATGACTTCACCTTGAGTGAAATAGAAACCACCTTAAAGCTAATGACCAATAACAAGGCTGCTGGAGAGGATAAGTTAACAGCTGAGATCCTCAAGGCAATTGATAGCCATAATTTAATACATCTCCAAAAAATGTTCAACATCATTTGGAAAACAGAGAAGACGCCTCATAAATGGAAAAAAGGAATCATTGTTAAGATCCCAAAAAAGGGCAATCTTAGAGATTGTAACAAGTGGAGAGGCGTGACACTTTTGTCAGTTGCCTCAAAGTTATTCTGTAAAATCATCCTAAATAGAATAAAGGATTCAATAGATACAGTAATGCGTGAAGAACAGGCTGGGTTTAGAAAAGGGAGAAGCTGTCTTGACCACATTTTCACTCTACGACTTATATTGGAGGAACACATTGAAAAGCAAAAACCTTTTGTACTTAACTTCATCGACTTCAAAAAAGCATTTGATAGTATTCATAGAGATTCTTTGTGGAAAATTCTGAAGCAATATGGCTTACCATCAAAAATCATAAATATTATCAAAGACATGTATGATGGTTACACATGTGCAGTTCGAACAGAGGAAGGACTGAGCGAATGTTTCCCAATAGAAACTGGGGTTAAACAAGGATGTATTTTATCGCCCTTGTTATTTGGAATTGTTATGGACTTCATAATGAAGAAATGATGCACTGGTAATAAAGGCATTGAATGGATACAAGGAGACCATTTGGAGGACCTCGACTTTGCTGATGACATAGTTCTCATCAGCAGTCAGATAAAAACGATGCAGGAAAACACAAATGAACTACCATCAATAGCCAGCAAAATTGGGCTTGAGGTCAATCATGAAAAGACTAAAGTCATGAAAAGTTTAATTCCAACAAGTGACAAAATATACATGGAAAACAAACCAGTAGAAGAGATCGATCACTTTATCTATCTTGGAAGTCACATTGATCGAGAAGGGGATACGAGCAAAGAAATTAGAATCAGACTGGCTAAAGCAGCAATGTCTTTCAGAAGCCTTGAAAAGTTGTGGAAATCAAAACTCATTAGCACAAACACAAAACTTAGGCTATTCAAATCAAATGTACTATCAACCCTTACGTATGCGTGTGAAAGCTGGAAAACAACAAGAGATATAGAAACAAAGTTGAACGCATTCGAAAATAAATGTCTAAGGAAAATACTTGGTATAGAATGGAACGAATTCAAAACAAACGAGGAAATTAGAGAAATCGCCAATCAACCACTAATATCTTCAGTAATAAAGAAAAGACGATGGTCATACGTTGGACATGTGATGAGAAGAGATAATAATCGAATAGCAAAGCAAGCCCTCATATGGGAAACAACAGGTAAAAGAAAAGAGGAAGACCCAGGGAGACACTGAGAAGAACATTGATGAGAGAGGCAAGAGCAGCAGGAATCGGCTCCCTCAATGAGATAGAACTGCTTGCACAGAACAGAGACAGATGGCGAGATTTGATAAAATATCTTTAAAAGAAAACTGCTAGAACAAAAATTCATATAGGAGAAGGTGTATCTTGGTCTACGCCCTATGGGCCGGTAACGGCTCGAAAGGTCAATAGATAGATAGATAGAATATATAAGGAAACAACAGAAAAAATGGTGTGGCCACGTGAGAAAGCAGAAAGATCAAAACACAACACAACGAGCCTTTAGCAAACGTTGTGAGAACACCAGACCTAAGGGTCGACCACGAAAAAGATGGATCTGTGGATTATTAGAAGCGCTAGGAAACATAACAGCAGCAGAGGCGAACAGAAAAGCAGAAGGCAGCAAATTATATCTCCCCTCGACGATGAAAGGCAGATGAGAAAAGGAAAGAAGAAGAAAGAAGAAGAGGAAGATTCCTTGATTTATTTCTTATGCATCACATTTAGCAGAGTTGTACATTACAAAACCATATCTCTCTCTCTCTCTCTCTGCGTTCAGGACTCAATCAGAGTAAGGATTCCAGACTCTCATATGAAGTCAGCTGTCAGGCTAAGTGTGTTGATCGCCCCCACAGACAGAACATCACAATTAGAGTCTGTCAGATCCACTCTGACTGAACACCCGTTAATACGTTGCACTGTGTTCTGCGCCAGTGGCCCAGTGCATCCGATTTCAGCCAGCATTTTTTCAGGTTTGCTTTCCTTAGCCTTTGATTGTCCCCAATCTTCCTGCAAGGCAGCAGTTGATCTTTTCTGTCGGGGGATTCTGCCCTTAGATGGTCGGCCTTCCCAGGTTTACGAGCACCATCTGCCCGAGTCACTAGAGGTGACTAACACAGACATGCGACTTGTAATATGAGGAAACTGCAACAAGGAACACATTTCATGCATAGCCTTCATTTGTTCCCGCCGCCTATCCCCATAAACCGGTAAGTCACGTCCTCTTGAAAATGATGATCATCGTAGCACTTGATGATGTTAGGCCATCGTTGATGACTCCAATTCCGAACATATAGACACACAGTCAGTCGTCAAATTATTCTTGTTGCACATCAAACAGCAGACCGTAAGATTTGCGCACGGCCGGTTTAGGGAACCAATACGATGACGTAGGACACAATGTCGCCAAACTCATAATCTCGATACCTTTAGACTTATGTCTGATTACTCAAGTGTAAACAGTCTACGACGAACAAAACACGAAGCAACTTCCCCAAAGAGACAAAACTGCGACTGACGAAGTGGTTTACATTAATGTGTAACGTGGAAATAACTTGCGTCAAAGAATCCCAATAACGGTCTTGAACAGCACTAATGTGACGTAAAGCACAGATCTAGTCTAGACGGAGGAATGTCTCACTCACAACACTTGATTCGTCAAAAAACGGACTGTTGTCGATCTACGACCTCGCCTTAGCGACACAGATGTATCAAGCATATCATCATTTTGACTTTTACGCAGAAAAGTGCAATGAAGATCCGAAATTAATCAGACCTTGGGTGCATTTTCTGCAGCGATCGAGAGGACGTGGACTAGATCCGCCATCTTGGAAACGGAAGTCCAAAAACCATATTATATTCGTTTACTTTTATATTGAGAAACTAGACTATTTTAGAGCTTGCAAGGGTCTACTGTGTGTGTTTCAATGTGAATATATATATATATATATATATATATATATATATATATATATATATATATATATATATATATATTTAGTAGTAATGTAGAGCGCAAAACCACATTTTATTGTATTTTGTTTCATTTTAGGAAACTCTTTCATTGTGGATCTTGTTAAAGGAAATAACATTTATGTTAAGGCCATACGCAAGGCAAAAATAGAATCCGGCAACGAAGATGTGTATACAACCTTCTCGGGATTTTTGATGGGAGAGTAATCAGAGTGATCTGTATAGAGTTTGCATTAGACGGAAACAATATGCGTGCGACACACATGATTTGATTTAACTTCTGCCTTAATCCACAAATAAAATTGTATGGATCAAGTGATTTTGTGTTTGTTTGATAATAATGGTCTATTGCTGTTCAATGGATGATGTTTAGAAAATTGTGTGGTTTCGTCATCCAAAGATTTGTTTCTCGTTCCTTGACAAATACTCCTCAGAGAAGAAAGCAGAAAGAATGTGAATATTCACACCTTGCTTTATCTACCACATGAATTGCAATTATAGCGATAAAGGAAAAACAACTCCAGGATACAACATTTGGTCACAGTTGAAGATTTAATTGTGCTTAAATAGAAAAAATAAGCAAAAGAAAGGCACATAATAATAGTTGTACATAACCAAAGATTATAACAACTTAAGGCGTGTATAATTGTCAAAGGACAGAAAATAACCTCATTATTTCCTTACAGTTAGCATAACTTGTAGCTTTCATCCAACAAACATAACCGCATTGTTTCCTTACAGTTAGCATAACTTGTAGCTTTCATCCAACAAACATAACCTTATTGTTTCCTTACAGTTAGCATAACTCGTAGCTTTCATCCAACAAACACAACCGCATTGTTTCCTTACAGTTAGCATAACTCGAATCTTTCATCCAACTAACATAACCTCATTGTTTCTTTACAGTTAGTATAACTCGTAGCTTTCATCCAACAAACATAACCGCACTGTTTCCTTACAGTTACCATAACTTGTAGCTTTCATCCAACAAACATAACCGCATTGTTTCATTACAGTTAGCATAACTCGTATCTTTCATCCAACAAACATAACCTCATTGTTTCCTTACATTTAGCATACCTCGTAGCTTTCATCCAACAAACATAACCTCATTGTTTCCTTACAGTTAGCATAACTTGTAGCTTTCATCCAACAAACATAATCTCATTGTTTCCTTACAGTTAGCACAACTTGTAGCTTTCATCCAACAAACATAACCTCATTGTTTCCTTACAGTTAGCATAACTCGTAGCTTTCATCCAACAAACATAAACTTATTGTTTCTTTATAACAAACATAGCCTTATAGTTTACTTCAACAAACATAACCTTATTGTTTCCTTACAACAAACATAGCCTCATAGTTTTCATCCAACAAACATAGCCTTATTGTTTCCTTACAACAAAGATAACCTCATAGTTTCCATCTAACAAACATAACCGTATTGTTTCCTTACAACAAACATAGCTTCATAGTTTTCATCCAACAAACATAACCTTATTGTTTCCTTACAACAAACGTAGCCTAATAGTTTTCATCCAACAAACGTAACCTTATTGTTTCCTTACAACAAACATAGCCTCATAGTTTTCATCCAACAAACATAACCTTATTGTTTCCTTACAACAAACGTAGCCTAATAATTTTCATCCAACAAACATAACCTTATTGTTTCCTTACAACAAACATAGCCTCATAGTTTTCTTCCAACAAACATAAACTTCACTGTTTTATAATACAAAAATACATTGTTTTCTAGGTGCAAAAATAACGACCTCACTGTTTTCTAACAACTAACATAACGACATTGGGAGCCGCGATAGCTCATTGGTTATTGAACTGGACTACAAAGAACACGAGGTAGGGTTCGATCCCAACTGACGGCTTTCGGTTTCACCCAGTCTTAAATGGGTACCGGATTTTTTTTCTAGGAAAATAAAGCGGCACTGGCGTAATACCGACCACATTACCCCAAAAATAATGTGCTGAGGGTATGTAAAATTTATGGTCACTAACACCATATTCCCTATACGGCAGTTGGCGTGACACCGCTTCTTTACTTTTTTATCTTTTACATAACGCCATTGTTTTCTAGCATCTTACATTATTTTCTTACAACAATAATAACCTCATTATTTTCTTACAATTTGCATTGTCTCCTAACTACTAACTTAACCTCAATGCTTCTTCACAACTAACATAACCTCATAGTTTGCTTCAAACAAAAATAAACTTCATTATTCTGTAACAGTGGGAAATGCTAAAAGATTCAATGCAACAAACTTCAACAGAGTTCAAACCACCAGTGAGGACAAAGCGAAGAAAGAAATGGATAACAGATGCCATTTTGCAGCTAATGGATACAAGAAGAGGAAATAAACAAAATAAAAATGAGTATAATAGATCAAATAAATAAATTGTAACCAAGTGCTATGAAGAAAAAGAATCATGGCTAAAAGAAAGATGCAAAGAGATCGACTCTACACCCATTGATATAAAAAGATGAGTAAGACAGGAATGCATCCTATCACCAAGCTTGTTCAATTTATACACAAAGCAAATCTTTAAAAACATCACAGAGATACCAGGCCTAAACATTAATGGAAACATAATCAATAACCTAAGATATGATGATGATGCTGTACTACTAGCAGAAAATCCTAAAGTCCACAACAATTACTTTATGAAATAAACATGATAAGCAAAAAATATGGACCAGATATGATTATCAAAAAGACTAAAACTATGATCATAAACAAAAGAAATACTCAAAACTCACAAATGGATATCAGAATTGAAGAGACAGCTCAGAACTACAACTACCTTGGACATACTATAACCAGTGATGGAAAATGTACAACTGAAATAAACAAAAGAATAGGATTGGCAAAAAGTAATTGTAATGCCATGAAGAACATAATAACATCAAAACAAATAACACCAGGGCTAAAACTAAGAATAGCAAAATGTTACATCTTCTCAATATTCCTATATGGTGCAGAAACATGGACATTAGACAAGAAAACAGAACAGAGAATTGAAGCCTTTGAAATGTGGATATATAGAAGAATAGGTAAAATTGGATGGAAGGAAAAGAAAACACACGACGAAGTCTTAAATCAACTAAAAATGAAAAGAGAACGACTAAACACAATTCAAACAAGACAAATGCGATTTTTGGGCCATGTTAAAAGACACAACAGCCTACTAAAAGTAATCCTGGAGGGGAAAATACAAGGTAATAGAGACAGAGGCAGACCAAGACTAACATGGACGAGTAACATCAAAAGATGGACAAATCAGCCTATGACAATCTGCACCATCAAAGCAAGAGACAGAGCAGAATGGCTCTCCATGGTAGCCAACCTTCGTTCCAGAGACGGCACTCGATGATGAAGATGAAAGAGATCGAAATGCAACAAAAAGGAGATGCCAAAGCTATATACAAACAAATTGAAGAATTAACAGGAAGGATTCGAATGGCAATGTGAGCTCATTAACGATGACGTAGGTCATATCTGATGTGTAAAGTGCGATATCCGGATGAATTTAATCCTCTTGATGCATTAGGGGTATTTCCTGGAAGGTCAATAACCATATCCCAGGTGTTGGCTGCTATGTCCAGTTATCGTTGAGTTGTTTCAGTTGTTTTGCTTGTGGCGTGCGACCTGTCCAGCTCTGAAAAAATAAGTGTTTGTTGTAGCTGGTCGAATGATAGTGTTGGATTTTATCTGTGCCCCGTCCACGAATGCAGCCAGTTCATGCAGCCCTTTGTTGTGCCCGACACGTGTACCGCCATTGGCCGAGCACTATCTTGAATGAGGAAAGAACATACTCCATCGTCTGACTTCCATTACAAGAAGGACATCGATTGTCATCTGTTTTTTTTCCATTTAACAAGTTTTCAGGCTGATGGCAGAAGGTCGTACATCGATCTATATTTAGCTGAACCTCAGCGGTGCCATATGTAACATGTCATTGCTTATGAGCATCCTCTGTAAGGTTTCATCCCATGAGGTCCATTGGCCTCGCTGAACCCGTTGGGCTGCCATTTTCACACGATTGTTCTCCTCGACATCTCTGATCTCCCGTCCTACCATGTCCATATGTTGTCTGTTTGATGTTTTTGACCACCATTGGATGTCTCCGTTACCAAATCTACGGATGTTAATATGTGTATTTAGCTGTCATGAAATTCTTGTACAAACGACCAACAGCAGCTGTACGTGAGCATTTACTTAATTAGTTGTCAGGTCATATTCAACCCAAAACAGTTTAATGCGTGTCGATCCTCCTTCAATATAATCATACACATGTTTGCTATTTAATACACCAACTCTATTTTGATAAGACGCGTTTACTTTCACACACTACATAGATCACATGTCTGGGTGATACCTTTCTTAGTTACTTCTCTGTCTGGTCATGATAGCATGTGCTCAATCATTAAATCGTTGACTCATTCAGCATCATATTTATATAACGTGAAAGGCATTTTCCCCCCATCCCCACCCTCAAACAAAATCTAACAAATGCGAAACACATGTATGTCAACTCTGGCCATCTCTGAGACTATAACCGATGTATTTCCTTTCAATATTCAAGGCACAAGATTCACTGAATCACTGTAAAAATCGTGTTGAAAGAGTATCCGATCCAATAAAACAACTTCATCTACTTTAATGTCCTAAACACGTGTAGTCACTGGAAGATGTCGCTATTCTTCGTAAGAACGCTGTTTACAATATTTTTCAACTCAGGACATAATGGACATAAACAAATGTGTATAAATTATACGTCCCACTCGAAAAAGTTTCTCTTAAATCAACTACGACATTTACAATTTCATGACCAAAGACTAAACTGTTTCTGTTTATGTTCAATGTAGTAGAAAGACGGGGTATAGGTTACTCTGCGGTAGTGCTCACAAACGTACTTTACTACTTTACTCCGACTCAGTTGGCAACTACATAGAATACAATAACAACATCTTTGATTTAATCTTCTGTAGTGTGTCTCCTCGTGGACATTGAGGCCCGCTATTTCATTATTCCACAGTTTCTAAGTTGATAATGTCCCCTTCATTTGTGATTGTGATCTCTGATAGATATTATCTGGACGTGATCGTGTTCAGTGACAAAATCAATTCATTTGTTCTCTCTAAATATAATCCACTATTAGTTTTACTCCAATGATTATTTTTTTTCATTTCCTGTATGGCTCTTGTTGTCACAAACAGCTTTACTCATATGAACCTCATGAATGTAAGAAAGTTATCTATTTGTTTAATGTCCAATCTGGCACTGATAGCAGAGTTTTGGAGGTAGAGTAGCCTCCGTCAGTCATAGTTGTCTATAGGTTTTAGCAGCGCCCCTAGAAATGTTTTTTTTTTTCTTTCTGCGTGTATACATTTTCTATGCATATGTTTACTTCTTGCTTGTTTGTTCTTGCTTGTGTTGAAGCTTTAGAGTGTGTTTCTAAAGATTACAGAACTCAGTCGTGGTCATTGCGGCTGTCAACGGTCTCATCTGGGATAATACCGATGAGGAAGATACAGATATACAGACGGATCTGTAATACGATACAAAAGAAGTGCATGGTATTTACGCCACGCTCGGCGGGAAGAATAGTCAAGGAAGACAGTAATGCATACGTAATGACCACGAGTAGCATGACGATGGAGGTGATGGCAGTGACCAAGGCATTCATCTGGCTAGAGTCACAAGACTACACCCACGCCTGTATACAGTGTGATTCGAAGAACATAATAAGAAAAGTTGAGGCCAGATCTGTACGCATGAAACGGTTAGAGTCATTGCAGTAGTACCAAATACGTAAGGTCACCTTTGTCTACGTCCCAGGACATGCTGGAGTACGGGAGGGCGGATAGGTTGGCTAGCTGCGACATTGTTGAGGACGATCAACCGATGGATCGGGCGGGCATCATCAATGCCCTCCGGTAAGTTGGAAGGACACTTTACTTCAATAACCATGAATCCACGTCACTCCTTCGGATGTAAGAGATGGTAGTTAAGATGGACACAGCCAGAAACGAGAAAATTAGTGGGCGTATAAGAAGACTAATCAACCAACACAGAACTGGAGTTGTCAGTCGCTGGACACCTCGAGACTTGCTGAGGAGGGGATCTGAGAACCTTTAAACATGTTCGGAGTGCAATGATAATGACCCGCTAATAACTCAATAACTCTATTCTAAAGATTGCGGTCTGCAGCTATTTATACCCAGGCTGCAGGGCTTCTGTTGAGAATATTTATGTCACGTTTATACATCTACAAATCGATGTTTTGGGCACCCCATATATCTTTTGGCATCTGCTAGTTGCCCATAGATTATATCTTTTGGTATACTGTCATCTTTCATGTTTTGTATGTTGCCAAAACCAGGGTAACCTACATTATTTTAGCAGTGTGTTCGGGAGGTCTGTGCGAATGAGGACCTCCACGTATGTTACTTTGTCCTTCCAGGTGATACCAAAAGAAAACGGCTCAGACATCGCATATGCATTGTATTTACCCTTCTCTCTTGCTTTGCACAAGTTGTCCACGATTCGGCACCATATAGAATGATACTTTTGATGCAGGCATTGCCAACTGCGGTCATCGTTTTAATTGTTAGTTTGGTGTTTTTGTCGTGCAAATTGTTAGATGGGCCAGCTTGCATGATGTGAACGTTCCAGCAACCCAAACGTACGTTAAGTTTCTTTGTTGTTGATTTCACCTGTGTGGCAGGTAATGGTCTACTTTTCGAGCTTTCCCTGATCCACATACACCCAGTGGGGAAACCATGCCATGACAAGATAGTTCCTTAGTGGCTTGGGGCTGCTCAACTTTAAGCGGGGGCTACACAGCATTAACGTGTTTAAAAACATCACGATGGCCCCTGTGTAGCAGTATGAACATATGTACATGCTCGTGGTACATGTGTAGAATTTGACAAAAATAATACTTTTTTTTAAAAATCGAATAAATAATTACGATCAAGTTTCACCTCGTATCTGGAACATTTGGATGTTCTCTGCGTGGTTTTTCTTGAATGGGACATGGCACTAAAGGCCGCTACTAGGTATCGCAGGTAAACGTACAGTTCGTTGCGCACCTACGTGCTCATTCTACAAAATGCCACTTATGCCTTATGGTGTAATCATCGACTGGTCGGAGGGGGTTATGACGCCTCCGACCCTGTTTGATGTGACCTGTTAGCCTAAGAATGACAATCTATCTAGGAGAATGTCAATTCCGATTATAAATCCCTGCTGCACAAAAGGTCTAGCTGTTCACAAAATAGACCCTACGGAAATTCAGTATTTTTTTTAAAACATTGCTCTGTCAACTCCTGGGATGCAACTGATATCAAAATGTTCCAGACCTTTGGATCGTTCAGTTGAGTAGAGAGAAGAAATATGTTGCATGGGCAACAACTTGTCTCTTTTGTTTCTGCCCAAGTTTGTGCTCTGGAGAGGATGCTTTCCATGTGAGATGTCAGCGCCGTATTCTTGATACCACTTGGAAGGACAAGTTAACAAACGCGGAGGTCACAACTCACATAAGCCTCCCAAACGCTGCTCAAATAACATAAGTTATGCTGATCTGGCCACGTGCACCGTATGAAAGATGGCCGCATACAAAAAAAATATACTCGATAGACAACTAGCAGATACCAAAAGAACTAGGGGGCGCCAAAACTTCGATTTGTAGACGTATATAAACATAACATGAAGACTGAACATAAACTCTGCAGCCTGGGTAGAAATATCTGCAGACCGCAACCTTCGGATACACACTCTAAATCTGAAGCTCATGCAAGAAGCAGATAGATCCATAGAAAAATAATACACGGCGAAGAAAAGACAAAAAAATAACATTTCTTTACGCGCTGCAAAATCCATAGTCCACTATGACTGACGAAGGCTACTATACATAATTATCATCATCATGTGGCATACCGGTTGTTGTAGGCGATCAAGTGCTTCTACGATCTTCTACCTACATTGCATCGTCTCATATTACATTAATGATTATTCCGAGTATTTCGCAATAATTGATGTGAGGTTGCAATTGCAAGTTTTAAAAAATATGTTTTTTTTTTCCTTCAACAAATAGAACTACAGAGATGTAAATAATACCGCACCACGAATGTATAAAAAAAAAGTTCTACTATTTAAAAGCCACACCAAGAATGTATCAAATAAAAGTTCTACTATTTAAAAGCCACTTCAAGAATGTATCAAATAAAAATTCTACTATTTAAAAGCCATACCACGAATGTATCAAATAAATGTTCTACTATTTAAAAGCCACACCAAGAATGTATCAAATAAAAGTTCTACTATTTAAAAGCCACACCAAGAATGTATCAAATAAAAGTTCTACTATTTAAAAGCCACACCAAGAATGTATCAAATAAAAGTTCTACTATTTAAAGCCACACCAAGAATGTATCAAATAAAAGTTCTACTATTTAAAAGCCACACCAAGAATGTATCAAATAAAAGTTCTACTATTTAAAGCCACACCAAGAATGTATCAAATAAAATGTATACTATTTAAAAGCCACACCAAGAATGTATCAAATACAATCTGCGATTCTTTGCTCTTCTGTTGGCCTATTCTAGTGTTATCCCTCCTAGTGACTCTAGTATTCCCTTTATCCATCTTTTTCTCGGTCTTCCTCTTAATCTGGCGTTTTCGTAGCGTTTTATTATGGCTCTATGAGTCATTGTTATTTCTTTTTGTACTATAAAGGAAGAATAAAGTAATCGTATCAAAGCTCATATGCTCATTTAGCTTCAAATTGGTACGAATTTTATAGAAAAGTAAGGGTTCATGGCGTACAACTGATTAATTAGCTTATAATATATGGCGTTGGTCATGGGCAAATATGGACATCACATTCGCCGTTAGCCTTTAGAAGTTAATCCTATTTTATAGTTACTGCCTTCGTTTTATTTGTTACCCCAAATTACTGCGTCATTACCAACATGTTTCAAATAAGGCAGTAATTCTATTTTGCTCGTCTTTCACTCAAGTTAGAAGTTCATATATTTAGGTATTTTAGCGCTTTCAATTATGTGTGTGTGTTGCGAATTTGCTTACGATAGCTTCTTCTGTTTGCTATTTGACATGTCGCTGGATAAAACCCGAGGAATCTGCATTAGAGCAACAGTAGCAGCCAATAACGCGTAGTTCCATTAAAATAATATCGACATTTGCCGGGATTGAAAGGACTTTCCCAGAACAGGACGTATGACTGTACACACTGCGGGTTTTGTGCAAAGTCTGATGCTTTTAGTAACAAATATCGTCGGACATGAACAGTTTAGTGACGTATACACATATCGATCTGGAAGGCCTTCAACTTCAGAAGACACAGTGCTTGATATCCAGACAAGAATTACAATGAACCCTTAATGAATCTTTAAGGTGGTTGTCTCAACAACTAAATTTACCAATAACTACCGTCCACAAGGTTCTGAAGAGTAAGCTGCACTTTCGTTGTCACAGATTAACCGAATAGTATGAACTGCATGAAAGAGATTGTTAATTCCAGTTGAACTACTGCATGTGGTTTCAAAACTTTATTTCTGAACAAGGTGATAAAGTCCTTGGCGTGATTTTCTTCACTGATTCGGCATGGTTTCATCCCTCCTGGTGTGTCATCGCTCATAATAATTGTTTGTGGAGTAGTGAAAGCCATGAATTACATCAGGTGCCGCGTCACGATCAGAAAGTGTGAGTATGGTGGGCCATAAGTCGTATGTGGATATTTGGGTCAATATTTTATTTTTCAATGCAACCAACATCATATCAGCATCAAGTATCGTGCCTGCTGGTGCAGGTGATCATGTTTCCCGACAACTTTCTATCTCGACAGTTTGTTTATCATTTCCGTTGTTGACCTTCTGCCATTGTCTTAAGCTGTCTGGTATATATTCTCTTTGCTTCAGTCTATCTCTTCGTCCCTCAATTTTTCCCAGTTATTACAATTTATTCCAGCTTTTCCCTTCTCATTACATGACCAAAGATTATGCGTGTTTTCTAATATTATAAATTTGTTCTCTTGTTGCTTTAGCGTCTTTCAGAACGTTTTCATTACTCGTCTTAACTGTCTATGGTATTCTCAAAATTCTTCTGTAAAACCACATTTCTTCAGCCCCCAGTGATTTTCTTGCATGTTGTCCTGTTTTCACTGATTCACATCCATATGTTAAGACTGGCTGTACGTAACATTTAAGAAGTTATTTTCTTGTTTCTATTGTCAAAAATTGATTGCACAGTACCTTTCTCATTTTTTGGAAAGCTGGTTTTGCCTGAACTATTCTGCATCTCACCTTTGCTGTACATCTAACATCCGACGTTAACATTGTTCCAAGATATTTAAATTCATTTACCTATTTTCATTTTTTTCCACTTGTGTCTATTGTGCACAGCGGTGTTGACTTTTTCTTTGTTGTTACCATTACTTATATTTTTTTCTCTGTTTAAATCTGAGTCTTAGTGTTGCTTTTTTCACTATGATGTCTAACATATCGTGTAACTCATTTGAACTCTTAGCGATTAAGACTGTATCACCATCATACCTTACATTGTTTATATTATGACCTCGATTGTTATGCCCCGATTGTTATTCCATCCATGCACCTTATGGGTCTGAAAATAATCTCACTATACATATTAAACAAATCTAGTGACAGCACACAACCTTGTCTAACGCACTGTTTTATGTGTTGAAACATTCCCACTAGATTCCCATTTCTTATGGCCGCTGTTTGCTGCCAGTACATGTTCTTTATTATAATATTCAATGCAACAATCAACGTTGAATGTTACCAGACTTTAATCCTAGAACCATTCATAGCCCACCGTAGAGAGCGAAGGAATGAAATAAGTCTGGTTTCAGCAGGGTAGGGCAACAGTACACACAGCCGCAACACCAATCACCTATTTAGAAATCATGTTTGAAAATCGTATTATTGCACGTGGAGCATGGTCTGCTTGTTAACCAGAACTAATTTAGCCTCTCTATTATTTGTGTGTTGCGCTAAATTGTATCTAAATGACCAGATCTAACAAATATCACCAGTCTTTATCAAGAAGGTTTTCGAAAATATGAAGAAGCGATTCAACAAATGTCTTGAAGACGGTGGTAAACATTTTTAGCACATGCTGTAGACAACTTCATTGTGTGAATAACCACTTTACCCAATACAAGTCAGGCAAGAGTACTAGTGTCTAGATGAAATATTAACAATTTACTTTACAAGTTCACGTAAATTTCATATATATTTTCACTGCGCAGCAACTTTAAAAACACCCCGTATAATATAATATAAACACCAGCCAGTTTCAGTAGCCACTGCAGACGAAAAGGAAACAAAATAACATGAATATTTACCAATTTGTTGTTCAATTTTGTTTAATTTCTATTTTTTTAAAATCATATATTCTTCAATTTGATATCCCTTTTTTACGTTCATCCACCACTTATTGTAAAAGGAAAGATAGTCATTTTCTTCATCCGCCCTTATTAGGACGCTTAATAGACTATGTATTGCAGTAAAACTGTGATATTTGCGGTTTTCGACCCAAACCATCCGACAGCACCAGGTTATTTTCCCTCATTACTCACTGGACCAGGTGATTATGGATTGTCTGTTTCTACAGGCGTCGAAAGAAAGTGGAGTAAGATCTACATAGTTCTGGTGAAGTGATTCTGATGAAGTGATTCTGGTGAAGTGATTCTGGATAAGTGATTCTGGTGCAAGCAATAAGCTTAATTCGTTGATAGCTTCCAGTCCAGTTGTTGACGTGTGCCTTCGTACTCTTCAATATTGTTTCAAATCGTTATTTGATTTCGATTTATATGTTTTGATCAACTGTGTCTAGTGAAGGGCGAATATTCTATACAAGAAGACAGCAACAAAACGCAGTAAATAAAGCCCCCATGCGATGCTATAACTTCTAAGAACGTGACATGAAAGAGTCAAGCTGCACATTAGTGACCAAACATACATTCAGTTGGAGGTAAGCCATAAATACTGGTCTAAAAAGAGACAAATTCAAATCAGAGTGGTCTTACTTCGACACAATTCTCAAACAGACACTAGTTCTATTGTACATCGTAACAGGATCTCAACATTATCTTATTTAATGTCTCTAATTTTGAGATATAATGCAAGTCATGTGACCAGCTCTGGTGCTAGATAACAAAGATAGTCGGACACAGAGAGATTAGAATTTCTGCTGTATGTTGAAGAAGACGGTCAGCTCATTGATAGGACAGTATATAACTCAATAACGCAAATATAAACACGTTTTGTTTAGGTATAGTTTGCTGTGTGATAACATGAGCTGGCAACAATGACTCGTTCCTAGTAGAAGAGTGTGAAATAAGGTCGCGTCATGTCATAACTTTTATTTGTAATTAATTAGGCAATGGGGAAATCCATAGAAGACAGACAACTCGGCACTAAAGAGATTGGTAACAAACTATAGGAAGATCTCAGCGACTTGGCGATCTGGACCTTACTAGTTGTGACTGTTGTTAAAATATTGTGTCCATATATAATATACAACTGTGTAAATGTCGTAAGTGCCATTTAAATTGCTATAAATGTATTAATTTTCATATAATTTTTATTGCATTCATTTTTCATTTTTTAAAATTCATTCATTCTTTTTAAAGATGACAATGCACTATTATTTATTTATATTTATTTTTTATATCACTTCATTCTTTAGTGTTTTTATTTTGTCTAAATAATATAGCAGTAACATAGCGATAGCTTAACATTAAATTATCAGTAGCTTCCATCTAAACTTCAAGCTCCTCAAATAATCACCTAAAAATGATAGTACCTGCCTCCGTGACTGGATGTATGTAAGAGAAGCGAGAAAGTGTTCAGGTCTAAATGTTTGTAGCCTTGCGGAGTTAACAGCAATTAAGGAAATTAACAACAAATTATAACGACATTTGGACACTGGACATCACTTACTATATCTCTTATAGTTCTCAATACATATCAGAACAATGTTTTCATGAAAAATTAAGACCCCATTCAGGCCGTCTATTTTGAGATCCTTAATTTATATTGTGTTAATACATTTTTATTGTGTTATTTGTGAGTCATCATCATCGTACTCCGGACATAACTATAGGTGTTCAGATCACTTCTCACTAAGTCCGGCAGTGTCCAGAAACGGACGACTCCAGTTCTGTGTTGGTTGTTTAGACTTCTTACACGCCGACAAAGTTTCTCGTTTCTGGCTGTGCCCATCTTAACTCACGTCTCTTTCATCCGAAGGAATGACGTGGACTCGTGGTTGTCGAAGTCCTGTGTCCTGCCCACTTTCCGGAGTCCACTGATGATGTCCGCCCGATCCATTGGTTCACCGTCCTCAACAATAGCGCAGCTAGCCAACCTGTTCGCTCTTTCATTTCCCCGCACTCCAGCATGTCCTGGGACGTAGACAAAAGTGACCTTACGTATTTTATTTTACTTCTGCAATTACTCTACCCATTGGATGCCTACAGTGCTCGCCTCCCCTTTTCATGCTCATGGAATCACTCAGTGTACAGGCGTGGGTGTAGCCTTGTGACTCTAACCAGATGAATGCCTTGGTCACTGCCATCATCTCCATCGTCATGCTACTCGTGGTCATTACATATGTACCACTGTCTTCCTTGCCTATTCTGCATGCCGAACGTGATGTCAATGCAAATGCACTCCGTTGCTGGTGCATTACAGATACATCTATATAGATGATTGCAACTTTCTCATTGGTGTTGTCCCAGATGAGACCGTTGACCTCCGCATTGAACACGACTGAGTTCTGTTCCCTACATTTCCTGTCGAGTATGACAATACAATGGATGATGTAGGCACATGTATCCTCGCCCATATTGGTGGTGGTAAGAGAGAGGAACTTATTGATGATATCTGCTACTCGACAAACCAATGATTTGCCTCTTTTTAAGCTTAACCTCCTTCCGTGTGTTGAGCTCGTGGTGCGATGGATGTTCTTTATCTGAACTTACCTTCAGGTAAGCTATTGCCCTTCAGATCTTGAACCTATCATCCATGGTTGGAAAGTCAAGAAGATATCTCATTGTTACACAGGCTATGAGCCTTGTTCACCCTAGACAATGCGCATACCTTCATTCTCTATTTTCTCTAGCTTGTCAATTTGTGTCGTATTGACAGTAAGAATTGCCATGGCATACTCGATTGGTGAGAGGTCCAGTCCCTGGAATAGAAGGGTAATAATCCTCTGGTCGAATTTGGCAGCTGCCATGACCTTCACGGCAACTAATCCATTGCGAGATTTTGTAAACACATGGTCGACGTGGTCCCGAAACGCAAGCTGCGATCAAACCTAACTCCGAGATATGTCTTCACCCTGTCCCTGCTCACCTCATCAGCTCCCATTCGTACCACCGGTGTTTCCGTGCTAACAATATGATTGTTATGAGAGAACCATGCAACTGATGCTTTATTAGGATTGACTAATGCACCTGATACTCCACACCAGGAAGAGATGCGATCAAATCTTTGCCCTTTCAGAATTGTGTGATGATGTAGTGCTGGGTGAAGATCTTACAACCACAACCGATACCATTCGCACAACCCTTAAAAGGTCACACAAAATTCCTTCTTGTCCAGATGGTGTTTGGTATGGCGATATAGGCGATTTAGCTGACGACGACTTGCAAAAACTGGCCAAGAATTTCAATGCTAGCATTCAGAGTGGCCAAATTAAGGGGGAGTGTCTACACAGCTACTTACTATCACTACCGAAACCAAGCCAGGTCCATTTTCAGATTAGTGCCTACAAAATTATCACGATGCAGAACACTGCGGGCAAGCTACTGGAGAAAAGAGTTACTCGTGTACTCACTTGTCACATTGAATAGAAAGGTGCATTCCCATTCACACTCGAAGGTTATAGATATAACAAAGAGACATGGCTCAATGCGGCAGTCTTTGCCTATGACGTATTCGAAGGCTTCCACAGGAGAGAGGAGACATGTGCTGCTAAAGATCTGGTGAATACATACAACTGAGTACCGTTTGAAGACCTCATGTATATGGACCTCAAAATGACTATGCACTCCTTCCTCATTAGATGGATCGCCTCTGCACTGTTTCAGAGGAAGGTGATACTCATATGTCGAAGTTTGTCATCCGAGACAGCATCCATTTGTCCAGGGTTGCCACAAGGTTGTGTCCTTCCCACTTCCTGTGTCCTTCCCACTTTCCTGAGTTCACTGAAGATGTCCGCCCGATCCATCGGTTCACCATCCTCAACAATAGCTCAGCTAGCCAACCTGTCCGCTCTTTCATTTCCCCTTACACCCTGGACGTAGACAAATGTGACCTTATGTACTTTTAACTTCTACAATGATTGTACCAATTGCACACGTACAGAGACCGCCTTCCCTTCTTATCATGTTCATCGAATCACTCAGTTTACAGGCGTGGGTGTAATCTTGTGACTCCAGATGAATGCCTTGGTCACTGCCATCACCTACATCGTCATGCTACTCGTGGTCATTACGTATGCACCACTGTCTTCCTTGACTGTTCTGTGTGCTGAGCGTACTGTAAATGCCCAGGCACTCATTGGCATTATCCCAGATGGGACCGTTGACCTCCAGATTGATCACGACTAAGTTATGTTCCCTACATTTTCTGTCGAGTGTGACAATACACAAGAATGTCCCCCAGAATGACGTAGGCACCGGTACCTACTCTTCGCCATGGTTGTAATGTAAAAGTCTCTTTATCAACCGAAGCTGCAGTGATAACAGTAGCAGGCTATACAGACCACTTCAAAGTTAGAACATGATTAAGGCAGGTGTGCGTTCTATCTTTCTTGTTATTTACTACCTATGTGGACTACATATGTAAGTTAGACAACCCTTCTGAGACGGGATATTAGCGATCTTATATTTGCTGACGAGTGTGCACTGATGATGGTTGGGAAAATAGCAAACCTTCTAGAATACTTAAATAGACTTAACAGAAAGGGCAATCATTATAACATGAAACAGCATGAAACATCAGCACCAACAAGACAGAAGTCATGATCATCGCAAAAAGAGGAATAAAACATCAACATAATGATATACATTAGCAGACAATTACAAAAGTGAGAAGAATTTAAATGCCTAGGGAGTCGTTGTGACAAAAGGCAATTCACAAGTAGAAGAACAAGCCTCAAGATGCAGGAAAATCGTCAAATGAATTAAACTAGTGAGCATTATGTTGTCAGCACTACTGTACAACTAGGAAATAACCCAGGAGCAAAATGAGTACAATAATTTTCCAGTAAACGCAGATGTGATTAAAGACTGACTTTTTCTCTGAACAGTCAATACATGCTTGTGAAACACATAAACACTTTCTAATTTTTTTAAAGAAAGTATTTTTCATTTTTATTAAAACTAAATTTAGAAAATCTTTGTGTTATTAATGGATCTAATTATTAGATTAGATTAGATAATAATAGAAACATTAGATCGGTATTCCATGTTGGCAAGCTAGAAAACACTAGCCAAGAAATGAATAGAATTAAATTTAACTTCTAGGGACTATGTAAAATGAGATGGAGAGTAGCAGGATTATTGTCACGCGACAGTGGAAATGAAATTTACTCATGTGGAGGGGGGGAGGAGGGGGGGAAGGGGGGATCCACACACGAAAGCATCATTTTAGTAGAGAAAGAAGCAAAACAGTGAAATGATTTTAGGCAGTATCAGATTACATTCTGCTGGTTGTTGCTGACGGATTGCCACGAGTTGATGCGGGCAAGTTGCCATTTGACTCATTAGATGTGGCGGGTCGTAATGGCTTACTTGACATTCTCGACTCTTATTGGAGAGGTTGGAGTTCATCTATCCCAGGTTATGCTGGGAAATTACTAGTCCAGCCCAGAGGTACTGCAATACAGGGTCTTCTATAGCAGTAACAGCCACCACTACAGGGAACACGGCGATCCTAGCTTCTGTTAACGAGTCTGCTTTGAGGCAATCTGTTACCAGGGGAGACCACGAGGAGGTAGAACTGCTAGGTCTTGGTCGGCTTATGGTGCGCCGACCCTGCTATTGCGACCACAGGTCGCAGGCGCTTCTGCTCCCCCACATTCTGCTGGTCAAATTGAGAGGTAGACCAACGGAACAGCTAAAGTTCAAAATGTGACTGGTGTGTGGGGGCATAGCCTTTGAGAGACGAATGACAGAGGGGATATATTGATAGATTGGGCAAAGATACATGAAATGATGATAGGTAATACCTGGTTCAGACAGCCCCCTAGACGATTATAAATATGGCACAGCCCAGTCAACGAAGTACACAATCACATTGATGCTAATTTGGTACAGTGAGGTTTCAGGAATGGGCTAACATCTGTTAAAACAGAGCCAGGAGCAGATTGCTACAGCAATCATGTATTTGGAAAAATGAAAATAAAGCTGCGAATATATAGAAATCCACATAAACATGGAATAGGAGCAAGATACGCTAAGAGTAAATACACAGATGAGTGATGCGTACAATACGATAATACAAAAGAGATGTAATGCTCAAATATTCGATTGAGCAACCATCAAAAGAAGTAATACCAGTGACTAAAAGAACCAACAGAAAGAAATGCATAACAGATGAAATACTAGTATTAATGAACGAAAGACGAAAATATAAGAAAGACTGACTGACTGAGTTGATACGAGCTTGCTGCTCTTTGACTCATTAGATGTGGCGGGTCGTAATGGCTTTCTTGACATTTCCGGCTCTTACTGGAGAGTTTGGAGTTTTGGAGAAAAGGGAGTACAAGTCATAACAAAACTGCTCAATGACATATAGAACACTCGTCATATATCATCATCATCAAGTAACGGGTCTACTGGCGAAGGTGATCATGTCTCTCCACAACTTTCAATCTCGGCAGCTATTTATCATTTCTGTTGTTGACCATCTGCCAAGCAATTATCTTAAGTTGTCTGTTATTTTTTCTCTTTGCTTCCCTCTATCTCTTCGTCCCTCATTTTTTCCAGTTGTTACAATATATTCCAGTTGTTCTATTCTCATTACATGGCCAAACAATGATGATTGTTTCTTCCTAATATTAGAAATCAGCTCTCTTTTTGCATTGACCTCTCTCAGAACATCTTCATTACTCCTCTTAGCTGTCCATGATATTCTCCACATTCTTCTGTAAAACCACATTTCTACAGACTCCAGTGAATTTCTTGTCTGTTGTCCTATTGTCCATGATTCGCATCCATATGTTAAGTCTGGCTCTACGTAACATTTAAGAACTCTTTTTCTTGTTTCTATTGTCAAAAATGGATTGCATAGTATCTTCCTCATTTTTTTGGAAAGCTGCTTTTGCCTGAGCCATTCTGCATCTCACCTCATTTGTACATCTTCCGTCTGAGGTTAACAAAGTTCCCAAATATTTAAATTCATGTACCTGTTTTAATATTGTCCAACTTGTCTTTATTTTGCACTGAAGTGATGTCTTTTTCTTTGTTGTTACCATTACCTGTGTCTTTTTGCTATTAAAATCATATTCGTCATATATAGGAAGATCTATTAAAATCTATCTTTGTAGCCATACCGAAGAAGTCAGACGCCATTGATCGTGAAGACCATCGCAATATTAGTCTCATGAGCCATATAAGGAAAATATTACTAACAATCCTCATGTGACGTGTAAGAAACAAAATAAAACCAGAAATAAATAAAGAACAGTGGATTAGTGAAAGGACACCAATAATGCAATATACAACCAGAGAACATTGATAGAAAGAGCTATATAGGTACAGAGATATATGTGTTTTATTGACTACACAAAAGCATTTGACAAAGTAAAGCACGTGGAAATAGTCAATATGATGGAAAAATTAAACATTGATAGCAAGGATGTGGGAATCTTAAAAAAATAAAAAAAAACATGGGCTGGCAATAAACGATTGTCGTAAGAATTAGCAACCAAACAGGGCAGTTCCAATATATAAAACATGGAGTCAGGCAAAGATGTGCATTTGTCTCAGGATTTGCTTTCACTTTACAGCAAAAATATGAGATTAATTGTAGACAAAAAAGGAATTGAAGTCAACGGTCGCAACATAAATGCGATGTGCGGGTGACACAGTCTTAATAGCAGAGACAGAGTGAATTACAAGAAATGATATTCATAATAGTAAAAGAAAGCATCACGAAAGGTCTAGGTCTGAATAGTAAGAAAACAGAAGTAATAGCATATCAAAGAAACAATCATCACCACTATGCAGCATACAAATAAACAGGAGAAATCTGAAACAAGTGCAACACGTCAAATACTTGGGCACATTAATAACATCATATGGCAGATGCACCACAGAAATAAAAAGTAGAATAGCTTATGCCAAAATAGTATTTCAGAAACTGAAAAACATCTGGTGCCCCAGCCTATGTCAATAGAAGTGAGAAAGTGAGTACATCGGTGCTTATAGAGTCAATTCTGACCAAAGGAAGTGAATCATGAACTGTAGACACGTAAATGAAAAGACGATTTGATGCCTCAGAGATATGATTTCTCAGAAGAATGTTGAGAGTTACCTGGGCAGCTAAAATGTCAAACGAAGATATACTCAAAGAGGTCAATATAAAAAGGGAGATTCTTAAAAATAGCTGAAAGAAACAGTCGGCAGTGTTTCTGTCACATCATAAGAAGCGGAAAGTTGAAGGACGTGGTTACAACTGACAAAATACAAGGACAATGTGAGAAAGAGAGAGAGAGAGAGAGAGAGATATTGCAGAGACAAAGAGAGAAGATACTATAGTTCGTTCACAAATTCGTGTCCACAGAGTTTATTAATTATCTCGGAAACTATTTCATGGATTTATTAATTCCTTTTCGTAAAATATTATTTTTCACCGACCTTTAGTTTGATTTTTTTTATCTACTATCATGCATTTAGGAAAGATTTTTTGCGTATTTGAGGTATATAAAAATATGACTTTCATCTTTTCCTAAATTTTATAATTTTACAATAACAAACATTCGATGTAATCAACTCACCAATTAAACAGGCAAATTTCATGTGCACACCATGCACACTTAGCACCGTTTCGCAGTCTTAACTTGTAAGCCCGACGCCACTCCGATGTTTTTTTTTCGTAATTTCTTTTCCAATTTCTTGTTAAATTGGTCCAGATTCGTATTTTAACAAAAATAGTTACTATTACAGAATATTCTTGTATGTGTGATAATTTGTAAGCTGTTTTGAAGTGACTACTTGATTTTTAAAACCATGAAGAGTTTAAAGTGTAAATTCATCACTATGTTGGTGTATATCTGTGGGCTCACGATAAAACCAGAGGGATAAAGGCCGATTGGCCAAAGCAGTCGCCACAACATGTGAGACTCCGGATTTTTGTTTCACCCCCGATAGAAAAAAAAAATTCCTTTCGACAGATAAATACCGCGAGTTTCGAACTCTGTACATCGGCTTTTCAACCAGCGAAACAATGGATGTCGCCGCTTCTTAAAATTTAATAGAAAACATTTTTTTTTTTTTTGATAATCAAACGCTTAGATCTCATAACTTTAGATTGAAAAATGAATGGATTAAAGTGACTAAAAACTAACAGCTAGCGTAAGAAACAGTAAATTATCGCTGATCAAGACCGCACTCCATGCTCATGTCGTAGATAGATATAATAGAATAGAATAGAATAGAATAGAATAGAATAAAATAGAATAGAATAGAATAGAATAGAATAGAATAGAATAGAATAGAATATAATAGATGGATGGATGGATGATTGGAAGGATGGATGGATGGTGGGATGGATAGATAGATAGATAGATAGATAGATAGATAGATAGATAGATAGATAGATAGACAGACAGACAGACAGACAGACAGACAGACAGATAGATAGATAGATATATAGATAGATAGATAGATAGATAGATAGATAGATAGATAGATAGATAGATAGATAGATAGATAGATAGATAGATAGATAGATAGATAGATAGATAGATAGATAGATAGATAGATAGATAGAATGATGATAAATTGGTAGATATAAAGACAGACAGACAGACAGACAGACAGATTAGATAGATTAGATAGATAGATAGATAGATAGATAGATAGATAGATAGATAGATAGATAGATAGATAGATAGATAGATAGATAGATAGATAGATAGATAGATAGATAGATAGATAGATAGATAGATAGATAGATAGATAGATAGATAGATAGATAGATAGATAGATAGACAATCAGACAGACAGACAGACAAACAGACAGACAGACAGGCAGACAGACATGACATACAGGACAGACAGACATGATAGACAGACAGGATAGACAGAAAGACAGACAGACATACGGACGGACGGACGGACAGACAGACAGACAAACAGACAGAAAGACAGAGGCAGACAGACAGAGACAGACAGACAGACAGACAGACAGGCAGACAGGCAGGCAGGTAGGCATTCGATATATCAGATAGATATATTAGATAGATTAGATAGATTAGATTAGATAGATTATATAGATATATAGATTAGATAGATTAGATAGTTTAGATTAGATAGATTATATAGATAGATAGATTAGATAGATTAGTTAGAATTGATATATTAGATAGGCAGGCAGGCAGGCATGCAGGCAGTCATTCAGGCAGGCAGGTAGGCAGACAGACAGACAGACCAGACCAGACCAGACCAGACCTGACATACTAGACAGACAGACAGAGAGACCAGACAGACAGATCAGACAGACAGGCCAAACAGACAGACCAGACAGACAGACAGACAGACAGATAGATAGAAATAATTCCCTTATTTATATTTGTCGAAACCCTGTGTTCTATATGTATATGGCCCCTTTCGTCTTGTCAGACGGTTTAGTGGAGGCTATTGTGTATCTTTTGAGGGTTTTTTTTTGTCGAACAGCTTCTCTCGTGGCTAATTCTACCAATGTTTGATAAACACACGCGGTCACATAATGAACAAGTCAGGCTTGCTGATCCACATGGTTTTCTATCTTTTTTTCATGAGTCTGTTGTCTCTTAAGTACCATTCCTTATACAAGTTTTCCATGATATGCGATTAAAATTTGCACTTCTGTCAGTGTGTTTGCTTTAGCAAGTCCAGGGCAAATGGTCCTTACGTTCCATGTGCCAAGTTTAAACATTGGTGCTTTCTTCCTCATTTCACTTTGCCTACTCTGCCTGGGCACGGAATATGGAGATAGTGCTTTACCCAGTCGCAATATTCCCCTCTCGATTTCGTTTCAAGGATTTCCGAAGGAGGGACAAAGTCCATACGTTCGGAAGTGAAAGAAGGTGCAGGGGATGCCAGAAAGACGGTTAACGCCGTCTACTGCCTTAGGGTCCCTCCCTCCGGATTTTTACTCTGGGTGTACTCCCATAACCTTCGATTCTAACTAGAATCTAGACCACAATGTAGTGGAGGGTTTTGTGGTCGAAGTTTCCCTTCTGCTAGACGGGTTGCCAGCCAAGGTTTATGAGTCCCGTCTACCCGAAGCGATATCTAAAGATACGCCTTTGTCAGGCTCAGGCGCCCGAACATCCGAGAAAACACGTTACTGTCAATGCTAGACTAGAAATTACTCCAATGCACGAGTACCAAATCCGTGAAAAACACATCACTGAAACAGTACATAATCCATTTAATGAATTAAACATCTATAGAATGAATTGTCGACATAGGACTTCTCCTCACGATAGCATTTTACTGCGTAATTAAACACAAAAATCGAGAGCCAGAAGCTTCACTGCTATCGGTGACCATCTTGACCGGAAACTCAGGCCGCAACATCAAATACATGTTCTATACACACACACACACAAACACACACACACACAGAGATATATATATATATATAAAACATCACTAACTTAACAGTTATGAGTGGCAGCAGCAACTACTTTATTGAAATCACCCGTTGATCAAGTGATCCGTGTTCACCTCCACATTTTTCTTTGATTTTCTGGTATATGTAAAATAAATGTCTTTACGATTGAAAGGCTATCTCAAATATCTCAACCTTGACAAATGTGAAGTTAAAATGAACTCTAGTAATGTATGGGTATTTTCATGTTGCTAATCTCATAACACACTAATGTGCTGATATTAATGAAAGATTAAATGGGCACACATCCCACATCACTGTACACTACATAGAGCGCTAGGGATACCACTGCATTGTTGATATGGTTACAAAATTTAAATACGTGAAGGACAAAAACGAAAGTAAAAATGATGTTGAAGCCAAGCTTACTAGCTAAAGGACACATGTTTGGATATAATCTAACGTGTATATGAATTTTTCATAAGGTGTTCGAACTTTTGTTCTCTCTTTTTAGCCATGATCCTATTCATAATAATACACCAACATTATATTGTGCACAATTAGACGATTTGTGTCATGAAATAACTATTTCAAAATTGGAGAATAATTTCACTCGAAATATGATATGATGTAGGTTTGTGACTATTTGTGCCAAAAGAGATGGTATGCTGATTGTTGGTTTATTCTACCGGGAGAGACTGTGTGTCGATTGTTGATTAATACTCAGGGAGAGACTGTGTGTCGATGGTTGGTTTATTCTACCGGGAGAGACTGTGTGTCGATGGTTGGTTTATTCCACCGGGAGAGACTGTGTGTCGATGGTTGGTTTATTATTCCGGGAGAGACTGTGTGTCGATGGTTGGTTTATTCTACCTGAAGCACCTGTGTATCGATTGTTGGTTTATTCTACCGGGAGAGACTGTGTGTCGATGGTTAGTTTATTCTACCAGGAGAGACTATGTGTCGATGGTTGGTTTATTCTACCGGGAGAGACGGTGTGTCAATGGTTGGTTTATTCTACCGGGAGAGACTGTGTGTCGATGGTTGGTTTATTCTACCGGGAGAGACTGTGTGTCGATGGTTGGTTTATTCTACCGGGAGAGACTGTGTGTCGATGGTTGGTTTATTCTACCGGGAGAGACTGTGTGTCGATGGTTAGTTTATTCTACCGGGAGAGACTGTGTGTCGATGGTTGGTTTATTCTACCAGGAGAGACTGTGTGTCGATGGTTGGTTTATTCTACCGTGAGAGACTTTGTGTCGATGGTTGATTTATTCTACCGGGAGAGACTGTGTGTCGATGATTGGTTTATTCTACCGGGAGAGACTGTGTGTCGATGATTGGTTTATTCTACCGGGAGAGACTGTGTGTCGATGGTTGGTTTATTGTGTCGACAGAGATAGTGTCTCTCTGGGCGGGTAGCTGTGTCAAGATTGTTGTGAACATATAGGCAATTGTTTATATAAAGTGAGATTATAGTGATGTTTGATGATTACATGTATCAACTTGATCGTTGTGCCGTTTAATGGTTGCTTATATTATAATGATCGTTGTTACGGATTGATGGTTGCTCGTGGTAGAGATATTGTTGTATTGATTGATGATTGCTTGTTGTAGAGTGATTGTTGTGCAGACTGATGGCTGATTGTGCAGTGAGTATTGTGCAGATTGATGATTGCTTGCATTAGAGTGATTGTTGTGCCGATGGTGGTTGCTTGTATCTGAGAGACCATGGTACCGATTGATGGCTGTGTCGAGTGATCTTTTTGTATGTAGAGTTTGTGGTGTTAATTGGTCTCGTGTTCAGAGATGTTGTAAGTTTGAGCGTTGTTGTAATAATCAAGTCTGTCTAGCGGGCATCCAGTCTATGCCAATGGGGATTTTTTTTAATATCCCTTAGCTGTACTCTGCGTTTGGCTAGGCGAAAGTCGTATGTCGCTAAGTGATAATGTGTATGAGATGCATGACACAGAGCTTATCTAGCTTTATTTGCTTGCAGAATAGGACTTGAAACTAACAGAGAAAAGACCAAAGTAGTGATTACCGGCACCACTTACCTGGATGGGAAGGATATGGAGGAGGTGGATTACTTTAATCCCGGTAGCAGTATAGATCAAGAGAGTGAAATTACAAAAGAGACCATAATCATGATAGCAACGACGGCTTAAGGTTTTATAAACCTTGAACAAATATGGCATTTAAAGATACTCAGTGCGAAAAAAAAAGACTTAGAATTTTAAATTCAAACATATTCACCCTCACGTATATGTATGAAAGATGGACAACAACAAAGGAGATCGAGAAAAAAGCAACGCGTTTGAAGATAAATGCAAGAAAGATACTTTGCATTAAATTGAATTAAATCAAGACTACTGCTGAACTTAGACAAAATGATCGTGCAACCATTTATTTCGTTTACGATTAAAAAACGAAGATGACATCATCTCGGACATGTATTGATAAGAAATGACCTGATATATACTAAGCAGCTATTAAATGGAAACATTCGATAAGAGGAAAAGGGGGTGACATTCAAAAACACAGAAAAGAACTCTAACAAAAGAAGCAAGGTTGGCAAGCATAGACTCACTCTCTATAATCGAAAAGCTGGCCCAGAACAGAGACAATTGACGGATGACTCTACGAGCTCTACGTGCCGCCTAACGGGGACTGGACGAATTAATAATCAAGAATTGACTTTTTACTTAAGTTTCCTGTCTGTGAAGCTTCATCCAATGTGTGTAGTTTTGATAGTTGACAAGGACAAGGAATGAGGATGGTATTCTCATCAAGTAAGCAGTCAGTTAACGTCAGCTGTGTGAAGTTACGAGTTTGCAGAACTAGAAGGGGTAAGCTTGAGCCACAAACTCCGTCCCTAATCGTCAAGATTAGTTTGAGAGTGAACAATCCCTTAACAACAAAGACTCATCTTCACGACAACAGACACCTTCCTATTCGCATTTTATTATAAATGATATCATTATGTTCGTTATCAAAATACTCTCCTCAATACAAGTCTTCATCGTCACAGTAAGCTGTTTTCACTCTTAGTATCAATCATCCTTCAACATCATCCACAGTTACGTATTTTAATGTGATAGATCAGTTCTTAATGTTTTACTTTCTTCCAGCTCTGTTTATGAACGGTGTCAATCAAGAAAAGAAAAACAATTTCCTTGACGTTGTAAACACTCACATATAACTTTACCACTCGTACATCAACAATAAAACACAAGTAGTTAATCTTAACTGAATTTAAATACATTTTTTTTGTATTTGTGAAAGAAACGAAATTAGCATCAAACTGTGTGTCTGCCACAAAGCGATTTCGAGTAACGTATGGCGTTACATGAAGCTATCTCGATTAGGGTACTACATAGTATCCACTGAATGTTGTGTATATTTCATTATATTCTCCGTAAAATAGTCCATGTTGTCTGTTAAACGCATATACAAAGTCATCCTTTCTCAACTGCAAAATAACAGCGTTTCCTAAAATAAAAATAATATCATATCTTGTCTCTCACTGTCAATATCAGTACATAGTATAATCCATAGCCAACAATATGTATCCAGTTTTTATTTTTTTAAATAGTAGAACTTTTATTTGACACACTCTTGTTGCGGGATTATTTGATACATCTCGATAGTTCTATTCGCTGAAGAGAAACATATTTTTAAAGGTACAATTACAACCTCACATCAGTTATTGCGAAATGTTTGAAATAATCATTAATGTATGTATAGTAGCCTCGTCAGTCATAGCCAGCTATGGATTTTGTATTTTTTTTTTTTGCTGCTAGAAATTTTAGTTTGTTTTTTTTTCTTTCGCCGTGTATTCTTCTTACTCTATAAATTTGTCAGCTTCCTGTATGAGCGTGAACTTTAGAGTGTTTCCAAATGTAACCTATGTGGTATGAGCATCGTCTACATGTTAGAGAGGTCTGTGCAAATGAGGACCTCCACGTATGCCACTTTGTCCTTCCATGTCAAACCAAGAAAACGGCACAGACACCACATATGCATTTTATTTACCCTTCTCTCTTGCTTTGCATAAGCTGTACATGATTCGGTGCCATACAGAATGATACTAATTTTGTAGGCATTGTAAACTGTGGCCTATGTTTTACTCGACAGTTTGCAGCTTTGCCAAACATGCCTACATAGATCGGCGAAGGTGGTAGCATCTTCACCAATGCGGGTGTCAATTTATGTATCTAAAGATATTATGAAGATAGTTTATAAAGATAGTTTATAAAGATAGTTTATAAAGATAGTTTATAAAGATATTTAAAAAAAAGAAAAGTAAAGAGCCCCCGTCATGCCAAGTGGCGGCGAATAGGGAATATGGTGTTAGTGACCATAACTATTACAGACCTTCGGCACATGATTTTTGGATTAATGTGGTCGGTATTACGCCCATGCCACTTTACTTTCCCAGAAAAAAATCCGGTACCCATTTAAGGCTGGGCGAACCCGAAAGCCGTCGGTTGGGATCGAACCCTACCCGTTGTCCTTTGTAGTCCAGTTCACTAACCACTGAACTGAACTCGCGGCTCCAAATAAAGATATGTATATATCTTTATATATATATATATATATATATATATATATATATATATATATATATATATATATCCAGGGTGTTTTTAAAGTCGCAGTGCAGTGAATTTATACTCTCTAAAGAAAAAACGTCACCAGAAATGCGGTTAACCAATGCGTCACACAAATTGTAAAATAAATGGTATTATTCAAATATACTTGACTGCTATCGGCGAGCTTATAATGGGTAATGTTGGTATTAACACAATAAAGTTGTGCCTAAAGCATATGTTGAAAATGTCCACCACGGGCCTCAAGACATGTCGTGATTCGTCTTTCCATATTTGCGAAAACCTTCAGAATAATGTCTGGTGATATTTGTTTAATCTTGTCTACTATTTCAGTCTTTAGGTCATTAATTGTCTGCGGATTATTTTCATAAACTTTCCCCTTCAATGCCCCCCACAGATAATAATCTGGGGGTGTTAGATCTGGTGAACGAGCAGGCTAGATTCCACGTGAAATAATGTGATTTGCAAATATGCTTTCTAAATAATTGAGTGTTGTTGTGGCTGTGTGTGCTGTTGCCCCATCCTGCTGAAACCAGGATTCCATAATTTCCCTATCTTTAAGGTGTGCTATGAACGGTTCCAGAATTAAAGTACGGTAACGTTCTGCATTTATTGTTTCATTAAAAAATATAGGTCCTATTATCCGCATACGACTTATAGCGCACCACACTCCGACTTTTTGATCGTAAAGCGGCACTTGATGAAATTCATGGGGGTTTTCACTGCTCCACAACCGATTGTTCTGACTGTTCACATAACCGGATAAATGAAACCTGGCCTCATCAGTGAAAAAAGTGACGTCAAGGATGGCAGAGCCATGTTCATAAATAAAATTCTGAAACCACATGCAGTAGTTTAAACGGGATTCATAATCTCTTTCTTGGAGTTGAGACACTTCAGTTAATTTGTAAGGACGATAGTGTAGTTCACTTCTTCAAACCTTGTGAACAGAACTCATAGATACTTGCACCTGTTGAGACAAGTGGCTTAAAGATGCATTTGGACTCATTGTAATTCTGTCTTGGAGTTCCATAATTTGGTCTTGTGAAATTGAAGGTCTTCCAGATCGGTATGCATCTACCACACTACCGGTTTCACGAAACTTTTTGATCAATTTTGTAACAGAATTTCGGTGAGGGACTTGTGAGTCTGGAAATTTCCTCACGAATTGTCTAATGACCTCATCCGTATATTTACCGCCATTACGGAAGACATGCTCAACCAGAAATACCCTGTTTTCAATCGTCAACACCATTTCCTTCAAGCAATGAGACAGTGAAAGTAGCGTAGTGCCCGTCCTTTACGTAAATAAAACCTTAATGGAAGCAGCGGTTTGTTCATAAATGTGGTTTACTAAATTATGGTACGTATATGATGATTACGTCATTTACTGAATATTAGAAATATTCACTGCACTGCGACTTTAAAAACACCCTGTATATATATATATATATACATATATATAGATGGGCTCTACAGGGTATTAGATAGCAAAGGCTGCCTATATTAAGCACATTATACCCTTTCATGAAAATACGAATAGTAAAATCCACTTTCATGGGAGTTCATCAGATAATTTCAACAACGGAGTGAAACAAGGCTGTGTCCTCGCCCCCACCCATATTGGCATGTTTTTCCTGCCCTTCTAAATTACGCTTTCGAAAAATTGTATTTACCTTGTCGCTAATAATGAAGGTACCAAACAATCGCTGATCAGCATCCTGGACAAAGCATGCGACCGTTTTTCACTGTCACTTAGTTCAGGAAATAGTAATACTAAGTCAAGGCGATATCATTCCTGTATTAATCAATTTAAAATATTGTCCACTGGAATCAGTTCAGAAATTCACGTATCTTGGATCAACAATTACGTCAACCACTTCTCTTGATGATGAAATACACAGCCAGTTAGTAAGGCAGCTACGACTTTCCGCAAACTCACAGAAAGAGCCTGGAACAACACGAAACTAACACTAAAGATCAATTTCTTAATATATCAAACTTGTGTGCTTAGCACACTATTATATGGATCCGAAACCTGGACAACATACTCAAATCACGAAAAAAGACTAAATTCTTCCACGTGCGATGTCTCAGCAGAATAATGCACATCATATGGTAGGACAAAATAACCAACTTAACTGTCCTGCAACGTGCTAAGACCCCAACAATCATGTTGATGCTCAGAAGCCGAAGACTAAGATTAACTCTGTGTCGAACACATCGTGGGATGAATAATGTGGTTTATTTCTGGTCATTATCGTTTCATGCATCCTAAAAGTGACTTTTTTAATGTCTCTAGCCATTAAGCACTATTTTCTCATCTTGCCTTCAGTTCCCAAAGAACTCTAGTACTCAGGTTTCTATTAAACATATGTAATGCACGTACATTACTTAACATTTCCGGTTTATTAACAGATACGCAGGATATGTAGTTTTAGTTTAATCTCAGATGTTTATGCATATATTATTTAAATACACAGGGACCTGAGCACATTAATTTTAAAGTTTCTATATTAAATTTCCTCACGAAATAATTGTTTTGATTGTGATTCGATATTCCGATTGCTTTCCATGAATGATGATATCATATGACGGGGAACAAATGGCCGCGTTCACTTTCTGTGCGGTTTCGCCTTATGTCTTTTGGCGTGAGCTGAGACTGTTATGATGGAGACTGCAGCTACCGTTCTTTGTTTGTGAGATAAAATTTTATAGCTCGTTTCAAATCACTTGCCCGACTTCAAAACGCTATTGCTCAGAAACCGTTTGTTAAGTACTGTTGAAATTTTCCGAATGTTATTAGAATGCAAAAGACCCTTTAAATGTATATTTAACAAATATCTTGCAGCTGCAGTTTTCTTAAAGCGGCGAATTTCTTTGATGTTTGTCAAAATTGTAAATTGTGAACCCCTAAATAATAGAAATTACCGTAGTTGCTGGTCTATGATTAATTCTCACTAGGTAAAGGCGTGGTGGTAATGGGGAAATAACTCAATAATAAAAAAACACCAGGAGAATTATTGTCTTCTCAGTTAGAGGACGGACGATAATATCAAGGTATACCTGTATGTCCAATTTTCATAGTTGTGTGATCCTGAAAAGGACCGTTTGTTGAACTAATTTAAGGTATTATAGGGGCCAACATTGTGGGGGCTATATACTTTCATTCTGAATCAGACGAGTCTAAAAGATTAATAACTGTTTGGGGTTGAACATTCCACAAACCATCATTTTTCAAATATTCCTCTTCCTGTTTTAAGACGTGGTCTTCACATTTAGCCCAATAATCTTTGTCTATATTTAATAAAGCGAGATTAGCAAGAGTCTTTACATCGCATATTTTGAATGTTGTATTTTCATCTGCCACTTGTCCTTTTAATTTTGTCCAGATTAGTTCTATTGAATTTAAATGAGCATGGTAAGGTGGCAGCCTCAAACTTATATGACCGTGCTCTTGGATAATCTTATCTATTTGAAAAATCTTTGTCCTTTGTTTTTGCTTTACTAGAGATAGTAATTCAGGTTTTAAGTGCATGTTATTAAATTGTGTGTGCTCCTTTGTGAGCCATAACTTAATAGCATCTTTTGTACTGGATGACGTCGGGACTTTATCTTGAAGTGCAACAATGTTGTGGTACGCTGCATTGTCCATTATTAGGCAAGATGGTCGATCTAGTGATGGGAGAACAGAATTTTCAATCCAATGTCTAAATATGTGACCATTCATCTCATAGTGATAATCCCGATTGTCTATGGATTTTGAAAGAAAAATGAGCTCTGCATTCTGTATTAGTCCATGTTGTCGACTACCTGCATGAGCAATTATCAAGCGCTGTCCTTTGCTGCTAGGTATTAATCTCTTAATCGTTCCATCTGATGACTGCCATTCCCTTTGGATAGTGTGGTGAGCATTGATCCATGTTTCATCCAAGTACACAATATCATAACCTTGCTTGCGCACCTCTTTTACTTAGTACTTACTTCTCATGACTACTATATGTGGCTTCTCACAGATGATGTTTCGTCCATTGGAATACTTTCTGAATGTCAAGCCTGCAGCTCTCACATTCCTCCATAATGTAGACTTTGATATTTCAATACTGTTGTTCTTTTTCAGCGAAATTTTTAATTTTCTTATTGTAATAGTTTCATTCATACCCAACATTTTGCGAATTTCACTTCTAATAAGTTCACTGTCGAAATTATCCAACATTTTTGCTCTTCCTTGTGATTGTGTATATTTTGAACATTGACGGTCACGTGCTAGAATCCAGCGATTAAATGACCGTTTAGATAAATCCAAAATGTGTCTTGTCCTATTCTCAGGGTTTTCTAAAGAATGAAATAATCTTCCTCGTTTAGCCTCTTTGCAAAAATAGTCATACATTTTTATTGCGATGTTTTGTAAACTGCAGAATTTCATTTTAAGACTCATGATAAGTGTTACCGTTCCACGTCTACACCTATGAATGAACGGAAATGGAACACACAATTTCTCAAGTGTCTAATTGTGTAAAAAAAACCACGGGGAAAGCGTGCAAATACGTCAATTCTACCGTGTATGGATTTGTACTCCCTATTTTTAGTTTAAAATACTGTAAACATTAAGTTTTGACTACATCAATGGGTCGTTATAAATTTATATAAATCAAATAAGCAACAATAATAACCAAATGTTTTTTTCTAATGAAATTAATTCCCTGTTGGGTTCTATTCATTATAACTTTACATGCAAATTTTGAATAACTTACAAAAAGCGGTTGAAAAGCTATCGATTTTAAAAGTTGGGCACGAGTTATGAAACAAGCTATAATTCGGGTGATTCCACTGGCACGGGCATTTGAGCAATTATGGATTTTAATTCATTTGCAGTGATCCCGGGGCCTTCCATAACCATAACCACAAGGAAATAATTTAAATGAGATGGCATCTATGTATTGACCGTGCCGCCTTTAATTAAATACTTTATCTTGTTACTGTTCCTCATTATTTAGTTGTACTTCGCTTCTATGTAAAAGTTGTAGCTAAAGTGCATTTCTCTTTCTAGCATATATCGTGCCTTTGCAGTTCTGACATAAACATTTTTTTTTTAGGGGCATCTTTTTCTCCTTCGGTAACTTCTGAAAAGAGTGTCTGAGCTCCTGAAAAAAAAAAAAAAAAAACTTTAAAGACGTGCATTGTCATTGTTATATTATTAGGGCGTATTATTTGAACATCTCCCGTGTGTTACCGGGACCTCATTATGTGGAAAATAAAGAATAGTGACACTGTGACCTTCTATGCATGTCGTAAAAGGAGACTAAGGAGGTTGATCGATGGCTTGACAAGCTGTCATTGTAAAAAGTGTTGTTATGGAAACAGAGCCATACATTTTAGAAGCAGTGATCTCTGCAATATGTGCCATTTTGGCACGCAAGGTTTCTGTTTTTGAATGTGTGGTTCTGCCCTGTGTGCCGTCTTCGGCTCGAAAGGACAATAGATAGAATGATATTTCCTTTTTTTTTCTTTTTGCATTCAATCAAAATTGTCACTTTCAGTGATACATTGAAATATTACTTCCCAAAAAATATGTGATTATTTGTAATGGAGAGTGAAATATTTAAAAAGTTAAAATATGCAGCGTTTTTTTTTTCTTCTTTTGTTCAACGGAATAGACCGCATTCTTCGTCTATTATGTAGCTTGTGTTGTTTTCGGGAATTTACGAAATAGTAGTACGTGTAACTTTCTGTTTCCGTCTAACCACCTGTTCTATTTTCTTCTTTTAATAATGGCAGTTGAGTTGTCCATGACAGAGTAGCCTTAAGAATATTACCAGTTTAAGCCATGTCACAATCAAGTCATTGGACATCGACTATAAACTATCGCATTTATTATTAAGATAATTCAGCTGTTACGATAATAATTAATTCTTTGACTTTCTCAACCATCCATTATTTAAATTCTGCATAATTAAATTTTGCAATGATCATATAAATATTTATAGCATATTCACAACCTAAAAATACCATTGACAGCCAATGAGACGTAGTCTAGTTGACATTGGCTTTATCATTGTGAAGAGAGGTTATATCAAAACTTTGTCAGCATTACTGCTATAAACATCGCATCAGTTGTCTTAATATTCTCAAACACTGGGTGTCAACTATACATGATTATGTTTATTTGATGACACATTTCATTCGTCTCGTTTTCGTTATATTCAAATCAACATAATAATCAATAAATATCTTTGATTTGCACTTAAAATCTATCATTTTTATCTGTTATTATAAATGTATTATGCAAATTAGTGAAACACCTGTCTGATGAACCTTCACATTCTTGTTAATTCATTATTCAAATATCATTATTTCTTCCTATTTATATTATCTTCCTTCTTATTCTCTATTATAGTAACCAAAAACCCCGAAATCACTGCCAACGAATGAAAATCCTTAATTGCAAAACCGCCGTGTCAGTGGAATCATCGGAATTAACATCTCATCGAATATCTACACAAAGAAAGACAACCGCAGTGCTGATCATAGCACAACAAACGCCAAACGATATTTTCTATTACTTCCTTTAACACAAGCAGTTGTTCTAAAAGGTTGACTGCTAAAAAAATATATATATTCTTCCATCAGATGTTATTATATTTCGTCAATGAATGCTATCATCATCATCATCATCATCATCATCATCAAGTACCGGGCCTGCTGGCGTAGGTGATCATCTCTCTCCACGATCGATCTCGATAGCTATTTATCATTTCTGTTGTTGACCTTCTGCCAAGCCATTCTCTTAAGCTGTCTGGTATCTTTTCTCTTTGCTTCCCTCTATCTCTTCGTCCCTAAATTGTCCCAGTTGTTACAATATATTCTAGCTATTATCTTCTTATTACATGGCTAAAAAATGATGATTGTTTCTTCATAATATTGGAAATTAGCTCTCTTTTTGCTTTGGCCTCTTTCAGAACGTTTTCTTTACTATTCTTAGCTGCCCATGTTATTCTTAACATTCTTCTGTAAAATCACATTTCTACAGCCTCCAGTTATTGTCTTGTCTGTTGTCCTATTGTCCATGATTCACATCCATATATTAAGATTTGCTCTACATAACATTTAATAACCATTGCTCGTGTTGTATTGTCAAAAATGGATTGCATAGTATCTCCCTCAATGAATGCTATAAGTAATAATAATCGATTAGGTCGTGCGGTAGGTAACGAGCAAGGAATCACCAAATGGCATGCAAACATTACAATCGTAGAAGACATCGATTTCGCAGACGATATGGCCCTCTTGAGCTGAAGACATTCAAATGCCAACATTAAATAGATCACCTTCATCACTTCACGGGACAAATATCACTCCATATCAACACGGGAAAAAACAATATATCATTTATTTTGTAAACACAACCGATGATATAAAAATCAATTAAACAAAAAAAGAACTAAATATTATCCACCCCACCAATCATGGAGTGTCAGAGACCAAATCACGACTACATTTAAGACCCATATCGTGTTGGCATCAAATCAAGTACCTTTAAGAAACGTGCAAGTATTTTGGAGATCATTATTCTGAGAGTTTAATCTTAACTCTCTAATTAACTTCACTGCCATTTTAGAACAGGACTATTTGTCCATAGAACAGCAGTGTTCGCCCTGGAGTGATCTATTGTGACAAATAGATTTAGTAGAAGAGATAGAAAACTATTATTATTATGTTCATTCCTTGCTTTATTTCTTATGCATCTCATTTCGCTGTTATAAAATACAAAACCAAATTATATTCATTTAATTTAATGTTAAAAAACTTGGCTATTTTAGAGTTTGCAGTAAACGTCCAGGATTAAGGTATATTTTTTTCTATTTGCATAGTATCTTTTTGGTAGTAAAGTAGAGTGCAAAACCACATTTTATGGTATTTTGTTCCATTTTAGGAAACTTTGCCATTATCGAGCTTCAGAATGAAGATACCGTTTGGTTAATAATATTATGTGTATGTTAAATCCATACGCAATTCAGCTACTCTTGTCGAGGAATAGTATGTGTTTACAATCTTCTCGGGATTTTTTATTTCATAGTAATTAGGGTGATCTGGTTTGAACTTAGTTTTTTACAGTACAGCGCAACATGTGTCGGCAGCCAATTTCTTGTGTACTTGCTAATTTTTCTATCACTTCCACAGTACATGAGCTGATTTTGTATGTAATAAGAGGCCATACTAGTTTAGGTATCAACATGAACTGGATGAACTAAATGATGAATTTTCTTAAAGGTGTCATCCGTTCAATAATCAGTAGTCCTTGCTCTGCCCTCTCCTCCTTACTCTTTGAACGGATTTCGTGTCTTTCAAATGAGGCGTCATACACTTTGCCTAAAATCTTTTTGGGTTTTTCGCGGACAGTTAGGATCTCCTGGTTTGCGACTTCATTAGTGTTACCACGTCTGATGCGGAAGTTGCTTGACTTCCTCGGTTTGAAGCTCATCCGGCAACATTAGGCTCGTCAGGACGTTCAAGTCTCCCCCTGGAGTGGCTCTCTTCTGACGCTAGAACCACGGTGTCATCCATGAATGCTTTAAGTGGTGGCGTGTGGTATTCACCTTCAAGGTATGGTCCCATTGAAACTCCTTCTGCTACTTTCAGCATTATTCGCATCGTCATCACAAAGAGTATGTGTGAAATTGAACTGCCCATCGCATTGCTGAATTACATCCAGTCAGTTGCATATTTCCGTGTGGAGAAAGGCACTGTCAAGCTGGTGAAATACAGTTTGAGAACGGCAGTCAAAATATGGGGCAGATATATTCGAAGGGCCTTTCAAACTATCTGATGTGGGACATCAATAAGCGATGGCAAGATACAATCATAGTATATCTAGATTTAGCTTCTGTGTCTTAGTTCTCTGTATCGCGTCACATATCATTGTCGTGTGCTCCAAGCATGCCAGGATACCGGGGACTCCTGCTTTCTGTAAGGAAGTATACATGTACTCCTGAGCAGCCAGTGTAGTCTCTTCAGTACCTCTGGTCATCTTTTGTTGACCAGGACGAAACGCCGTTTTAACCTGGGTCTGAATTGTTACGAGCTCACTGGAATACATGTGTCATTTATTGTAGCGTCGGAACCTGGGGTGAAAGGTTTGCTCGGCCACGTCAGACCTGTCATAGACTGAAGCGGTTCGTCTCTTTGACTATCCGTGTAGGTCTCTCTCAGAAGGTTCTCCAGCTCTTCATTGCTGGCTGTCAATGTTTCAGATCTTAGTGTTCAAAAACTTGAACGGATCCTTGAAGAACGTTTCTCTGACTCTCTTGATTGCTTTTTTCCGATATAGCATTTATGCTCTACACAGCGCTTTATGTTTGGATTTTAGCTGCTGCCACACTTGATGTAATGCTTACTTCTCTGCTTCCGTCGCTCTCTTGAACTGTTTCCTGGTATGTTTTTTTTTAATCTCTTCTATTTGTTTTTGTCGTCTGCTTTTTTGTGATTTCGTGCTCGTCCTTCGTGTCTAATTCCTACTTCACCTACGTTTTCAAGCTTCTGAGACAAGTTCAGCTGTTTGTGGTGGTGATCTATGGCTTTTACTAGCGACTTGTCTAATTTCTCATTGGCTACTGTGTCGCAGGCGGGAGGAAACTTGATCTTCTGTTTCCTCCCGTCAATCGGGGGAGAGAATTCATCATCGGAATTCTCGACTTGTTTATTTTCAGATCTGTGGACTGACTTCTGACTAAGATCTTCTGACGTCTTATCTGTCGGGACAGTGCGGGGTTGAGCTACTGATGCTGCAATCCCGCACCTCGTCTTCGTTATGTGCGTTTCTTGCCCTTCTGTGTTGAGAAATTCCTTCGGCAGATACATTGGTGTTCCAGCGGCTGTTCTGTAATCGAAATCTGTTAGTCGGTTTTAGTCGTCTCCGTGATATCGCTGTGTAATTATTAAAACGAATGGACATATTTGTATTTGACTACTTCTATAAAATACCACTGTAGAGAGAGGTCACGGAGACTAAGACAAAATATTCTCATATTTAATTAAAAACAATTGACGCACTTGTTTTGAATTACAAATATACATGCTATCAAATATGAATTTGATAGTAGAGAAAACACTTTCCAGAAATTCGTTGTCTACATTTGTACTCCCTGGTAAATCCTGGCCTATTGATAAAGATTAAGCTATTTTGTTATTTGGTTATGGAAGGCCCCGGTATCACTGGAAACGAACTAAATTCCATAATTGCTCAACCGCTGTGCCAGCGTAATGATCCGAATTAATATCTCATCCCCAAACAAAGAAAGGTAAATGTAGTCCCCATCGTAGCAGTCTCAACTCACACCAAAAGACATAAGGCAAAACGGCGCAGAAAGTGAACACAACCAACGGTTGCTTGTCATACGATGTCATCACTCATCGTAAACAATTAGAATATCGAAACATGATCAAAACAGATGAGACACGCAGCTCACGGTGTGCACAGAGCACTTAACTCAGTAGCTCCTGCAACAAGCCGGGCTTGGAATATAAGGAAACTGCAACAAGGAACACTTTTCATGCATAGCCTTCAATTGTTCCCGCCGCCTATCCGCCATATACCATGGAAGTTCACGTCCTCTTGAAAATAATGATCGTCGTATTTTAAAAAAAAATGTATAGCGCTTGATGATGTTAGGCCATCGTTGTTGACTCCAATTCCGAACATATAGACACACAGTTCATCGTCAGATTATCCTTGTCGCACATCAAACAACAGACCTTAAGATTAGCGTACGGCCGGTTATCAGACGTGATCTTGTCAACTGTAAGTGTCTTCAAACTGTGTTGTTGTTGGTTTTGTTCGTCAATGAGATCATAGCAACATGGACAAATACAAATTAACTTAAGAAAATTAGCACAACATGGACCTTTTTACTTTTTTGCTTTTAGAACGGAACGGCTTCACTGCAGGCGAGGCACTGCCGTATTCAACGCTAATTTACTTAATGTCTGTTCGAAAGCACCTATGATAAAATGTAGATTGTCAGACTATTTTAACAGATGGTAAAGTCTGCAATTATTGTGTGTTTATCAAAACTCACATCGTTATTTTATCACTGCTGTAGAAATCACATTTCTTGTTTTGCTTGGAGGCTGTTAACTGATTATTTAATGTGAGCTTCGCTATCAAGAAATTCTTGTACAAACGGCCAACAGCAGCTGCTGCACGTGAACAGGTTATTTAGTTGTCAGGTCATGTTCACCAAAGGGAGAACAGTTTAATACGTGTCTATCCTCCTTCTTCAATATAATCATGCACATGTTTGCGATTGAATACGCCAAAGCTACTTTGTTTGCCAATGCTTTCTTTCACATACTGTGCAGAGCTTTTGTTTGGATTATACCCTTCTTAGTTACTTCTTTCTGTTTGGTCATGGTGACAGATGTTCAATCTTTAAATCGATGACTCATTCAGCCTCAGATCTTCTATAATGTTATAACGTCCCATTACTTTTATGTTCGTCATATCTACCGTCCTTAGTCACATCAACATGTCAGTTGCGTTTTCCATACTCTCTCCCCGCCTCTCCAAAGATCTAGCAAATGTGAAATTCATTTACGTCAACAATGGACTTCTCTGAGGCTCTCTCTAAGAAAGACTAAGGATTTCTCTGACAGTGGCGGAGCAGTGTTCCAGTATAATGATATATCATACCCTAATTTATCTGTGAACACTATTGTAGTCAAAACACAAACGCCAATGGCACACATTAAGAGACGGTATGTGAGGTGCAAACATTTACAGACACCTATTGTCTGGACGAGCATTCTTGGTCGTTTTGTGCAATGTGTAGTGGGTGTAGTAAAGGCTGCAATGTCATCATCGGTACTTGTCACGGCAACTGTTCACATGGGATCTATGGACACGACTGTTCCGGGTCTTGTCTCAGTCTCTGTCCTTTATTTGAGGAAAAATCCGGAAAATGCCTACAATGTAAACATCTTGGCTATACCTGTAATGACCCTTGTCCTGGTGGTAATTTTGGGCTACAGATGTGGTCTGATGGCTGTGACATCATATGCACTCTCAAATGTCCGGGCAGCTGTTTCAACGACACCTGTGAACAGTCAATCGGAAATCTGTACATGCAAGAGAACGTTCTATGGGTCAGACTGCACTCTCAAATCTCCGGACAACTGTTTAACGAAACCTGTGATTCCCACGTTCAGAAGAGTCTGCGACTACAACAAGCCCAAGCATATGGACAATTTAATGTGTTTCTGTGCTAGACATATGCACTGCCATTTGGTTGGGAGTTTTTCATCAGGATTTTCTCTTCTGCATTGCTCAATTCCTTCTTCTAGGAACTTCTGATATATGTTCTTTACTTGTATTGTATAAGTATCTTTAATGTCTTTCTAATTTAAAGCTGCTATGTCTAGTGGTATTTTTAATGAATTTTTGTTTTTCTTGTTTGCTAGTTTAATTTTCATTTTAATCATAACATGATTGTGATCTGAGTTAATATCTGCTCCTGGATATGTTTTGGCTTTCTAAACGATATTACAGAACCTATCTTTTATCATTATGAAATTTATTTGAATCCTCTTCTTTTCTCCTGGGCTTTTCCATGTGTATAGAGCCGTTTTCTCTTGCTCAAAGCATGTGTTACATATTATCAGCCTGTTTTCTTCACAGAATTGTATTAAGCTTTCTCCTCTGTCATTTCTTTTTCCTAAACCATGATTTTTCTATAATGATCTTCTATCAAACTTTTCCCACTTTAGCGTTCATGTCACCCATTACAATCAAGATGTCCAAAGATTTCACTTGCTTCATAACTGTATTCAGATCTTCATAGTATGCCTATATTTGTTCATCTGTGTAGTCTTAAGTAGGTGCGTATGCCTGTATTATTGCTATGTCGATTGGTTATGTTTTCATCTTGAGTATGTCTGCATTATTGCTATGTCGATTGGTTATGCTTTCATCTTGAGTAGGTGCGTATGTCTGTATTATTGCTATGTCGATTGGTTATGCTTTCATCTTGAGTAGGTGCGTATGTCTATATTATTGCTATGTCGATTGGTTATGCTTTCATCTTGATTCGGTGCGTATGCCTGTATTATTGCTATGTCGATTGGCTATGCTTTCATCTTGAGTAGGTGCGTATGTATGTATTATTGCTATGTCGATTGGTTATGCTTTCATCTTGAGTAGGTGTGTATGTCTGTATTATTGCTATGTCGATTGGTTATGCTTTCATCTTGAGTAGGTGCGTATGCCTGTATTATTGCTATGTCGAATGGTTATGTTTTCATCTTGAGTATGTCTGTATTATTGCTATGTCGATTGGTTATGCTTTCATCTTGAGTAGGTGCGTATGCCTGTATTATTGCTATGTCGATTGGTTATGCTTTCATCTTGAGTAAGTGCGTATGCCTGTATTATTGCTATGGCGATTGGTTATGCTTTCATCTTGAGTAGGTGTGTATGTCTGTATTATTGCTATGTCGATTGGTTATGCTTTCATCTTGAGTAGGTGCGAATGCCTGTATTATTGCTATGGCGATTGGTTATGCTTTCATCTTGAGTAGGTGCGTATGTCTGTATTATTGCTATGTCGATTGGTTATGCTTTCATCTTGAGTAGGTGCGTATGCCTGTATTATTGCTATGTCGATTGGTTATGTTTTCATCTTGAGTAGGTGCGCATGTCTGTATTATTGCTATGTCGATTGGTTATGCTTCATCTTGAGTTGTATAATCATATCATGTCTGTAAAGGTAAAGGTAAGGTAAAGTACGAGACTTGAACCGGCGTCTTAGCACGCGAGTTTACACGCATATGTGCTCGGCCGCCTATCCTGAAACGTTCGGAGATTTCTGTATAGTGTCGCCTCAAGCATTGAAACTCAGAGGCGAGGCGACATTCTTCACCCACCCAGGGTAATACCCTGGTATACATTATTGCCAACGGCTGGGTCGACCGTGTGGGTATTTTTTTTCCAACCACGAGTACAATTCGCACTGCTCCCGGCGGGAATCGAACACGGGTTGTCCGATCGTCGGTAGTCCAGTCCGGTGATTTTCCCAAATAGGCTACCGAGGCCCCCATTATCATGTCTGTATTATTGCTATGTCGAATGGTTTTGCTTTCATCTTGTGTTGTATAATCCTATCATTGTATGTGCAGTGGGTATTTATATATTTATAATATATAGTAGTGTAGCTCTCTTAGTACCGTCCTTTACTCTCTTTCCCTTAGTATCCCTACCCCCCTTTGATGTTCTGTTGTGTTTCCTGAGTATATAAATGTATTTTTTCGTACTCTATGTACGCACTTTCTTTCCAACTTGTCTCTGATATGCCTAAAATATCGATGTTTATTCATGCTGCTTCTTGAATAAGATTTTAAAATTTTCCTTTCTGGTGTAGAGTCCTAACATTCCATGTTCTTTTTTTAGATCATTTCACCGACATGAGTTCGAATTCCTCTCCATTAATTTCTCTGGACTAGTACGTGATGATGCCCCAACCCCTTTCATGGTGGTCAGCCACATTCGTCTTTCGATTTCTATTTGTTTGTTATATGTGGCAGTTAACGTCCAAGCCTTGCGCTGAGAGCTCAGTTTTTGAGGAATATTTGCCTCCGTCAGTCATAGTTGACCATGGATTTTGTAGCATCACTAAAAATGATATTTTTTTCTTTTCTTTTGCCGAGTATATTTTTTTCTATGAATCTGTCTGCTTCTTGTTTTAGTTGGAGCTTAAGAGTGTGTTTCCAAAGATTGCGGTCTGAAGCTATTTCTATACAGGCTGCAGGGTGTATGTTGAAGATTTTTGTGTCACGTTTACACGTCTACAAACGAAGATATGCGCGCCTCCTGGTTCTATTAGCATCTACTGATTGTCCAGTGATTGTATCATTTGGTATGCGGCCATCTTTCACACGGTGCATGTGGCCAAGCCAGCGCAACCAAAGTTGTTTGAGCCTCGTGTATATGTTCCCGAGGGCTTTGCGAGTGAGGATCTCTACGTTTGTCACTCTGTCCTTCCAGGTGATACCAAGAATACGTTGCAGACATCGCATATACAATGCATTTAGCCATCCATCCGACTTTGTATAAGTTGTCCATGATTCGCTGCTACACAGAAGGGTACTAACAATGTAAATTGGGAGCTGTGTTTTAATTGTCAATTTGCTATTTTTGTTGTGCAAATTGTCAGCTTGCGTGATACAATCGAGCCGCGATAGCTCAGTGGTTAGTGAGCTGGACTACAAAGGACAAGAGGGAGAGTTCGATCCCAACCGACGGCTGCCGAGCTCACCCAGTCTTAAATGGGCACTGGTTTTTTTCTGGGAAAGTAAAGCGGCACGTGCGTAATACCGACCACATTATCCTAAAAATCACGTGGTGAAGGTCTGTAAAATGTATGGTCACTAAAACCATATTCCCTATACGCCACTTGGCGTGACGTGAGCAGAAGAGAAGATAATGATACACTCGTTCCATGAACTAAATCGTAGGTTAAGTTTTGTGGTTGTTGATTTCTCATGTGTGGATGGTAACAGTCTGCCATTCGGGTATTCTATATGCCATTTACACCCAATAGTGAACCAGGCCGTGATAGTATAGCACCTTAGTGTCTATGGACTGCCCAGCTTGAAACTAACGCTAGCTATCCAATGAAATCCATATACTTCTACTACTGTCGGTAGCAGACACTGAACCCATGTCCTACCCCAAACGAGCTGAATGACATAAAACCATAATTGCTGCTTCCTGTGTTATGCTGACACCAAAACGTCGGAGCTGGAGTGACCTCTCCAGGGAAATAGAAATAGAAAGAGGCAAATTATTGTCCATGCAACATGAGCCGTGAGATCTAATGGTCTACAGCAGGACAAGAACAAGTCGGAGCCAACCGCGTCGAGGGAGTTGCCAGAGCAATGTTTAAATCAAAATTGAACAGACTTAGGGATTTCATCTCCATATTTTTCAATAGGTTTTACTCACAATGTCTGATCCCTGAATGGGTACCC